>JABWTJ010000837.1:0-92381 GCA_016801875.1 Solanum sitiens
AACAACCTACAACCTGTTCTTGACTGAGCATATACATAATACAATTGAAGACAAGTTAACTTTGGATTGCAGCGATACAAATCCAACGTAAGTAGATCCAAAAGTCTAATTATACAAGACTTGGCCGTTTATGGTCCAGCTAACTCTTGTAATACACAAACTGAACCATGTACATACGTCCTACAAAGCCTCTAAATGAATAGAAGACTGAGAGTAGGTCGGGACAGACCCGCCTTACCTTCACTATGATACAATACCAAACGAATTTACCAAGGACCTTAATAAAGCTCCGAATCAACTTGGGAGCTCACCAAAAGTAGCAGAATTTCGAGTGCTTCTACTGAGGAGGTCTACTAGCTGGAGTACCTAAGCCTGCAGCATGAAATGCAGCGTCCCCAATACGGGACGTCAGTACGAAAAATGTACTGAATATGTAAGGCAAAAAGTATATGTAATACAAGGCACAAATGATATCAAGTAGCAACATATGAGTGCATAGATTAGGAGAGAAGACCACCTTTGCTTACTCTTGTGGAATCAAGTAAGCTAGATTCTTTTCTTTACCTTCTTTGTATGTTATAATCTTTGTTGGGCATGTGATACAAGTGACCAGCTGATCAGTGGTAGAAGAGGATGACCCATGCTAGGCGTATTAACCCCTGGGATGCGGTCCTCATAATTACACCACTTGGGATCGGCCCATGCTAGGCTTTCGCCCCTGAGCTGCCACCCTTCTATACCAATAGGGATCGGCCCATGCTAGGCTTTCGCCCTTGAGCTGCCACCCTTAATTAAATAGATTTCTTCACTTAGATTCTTTAATCTTTGAGATTATTGTTAATCAGTTCATAACTCTTTTGAGATGTTATTTTGGATAATCGTAACACTTTGAGATGTTGATTTGGTTGTCATAATCATCTTGGAGACATGAAATTACGGAACAGTAGTGGAATACATGAAAACAATACTTTGAGGCAGTAACAATGACATAAGGAGCTATGAAACATCAACACCTTACTTTAAGACATTAATGGCACAATTGACTTCAATTGGCTTAGGAGAAGGATTCATCAAACTTTCTTTTGCAAATACCATTTCTATAACAGCACAAGGGAAAATTACACAAGTATAGAGTAGTGAACATATAATGAAGTAGTTCCATGTACTTAGAATGGGGAAAGAAATATTGTTAGCTATTTGGAGATAGTACGCTGCCAATATGCTTCCTTTTCAAGAAATAGAACTTATGGGAATCACTTCATTGATATTAATTGCAGATGGCAGAATTCATGCCAAAAGGATATAAAATCGAATAGCCTTACATACCTTATATTTATGACCAATACCACTATCACGATTCAGCCTTCCTTATTGGGTGCTAATCTACAACATAAGTCATGATTAAGCTAACATCAGCAGCTAATCACAATAAGGTTCTCCAAAACAGTAGCTAAAAATATTTGATGGAAATCAGGCCCATACAACCCTTACATAAATGGTGAACCACCACACCCTTCCTCTACGCATTAATACAACTTCAAACATCATCTCCCAAGCTACCCAAACAGCCCTCAACAACAATATTCATAAGGCAGCCACTATCAATCTCAAATCTTTCAGCATAATAGGAGAATATTGACTCAAAGATTTATCACAATCCATGAATTCTTGATAAATATATACAAAATTCTCCACTCCAAACATTATCAAAGAGAGGAAAACAAATGGGTTGAAGTCTTACCTTAATTCTGAAAATTTATCCTCTACACTTGTACTTCAAGAATTCAAACTCTCCTTCAAACTCTTACTTGAAAAATTAGACAGCACTCAAGAACTCTAAGGTGTCTTAGGGCTGCTAATTGAAGCCAAGAGAGACCAAGAAAGAACTTAGGAAATCTGAAACTTTTGCAAGTTCAAAATGGAGAATAAGACTTGATCCTTATCCTTTGAAAAAGGAGGTGTTATGGCCGACACTCTTGACCAATTTTGGGCCATATAATGTCAAGTAGGTGCCCCACCTGCTTGTCCTTTTAACTTGGGCCTTTTTGGACTTAATATTATTGGACCTTGGCTGTCCATTTTCCCTTTGTTCTTTTATTCCACTTGGGACAGATTAATGCAAGTAGGTGGTACACACTTGGCCCAATAACATGGTAAAACAAATCTTAGGAGGTCATGCACTTACCTAGTTTCACTTGGGCTTTATCCATAATGGGCCAATTGGCAGATTTGGCTGCTGGGCCTTCTTTCATTCACAATTTTCTTTAATAGGTTTGGGCTTCAAATGAGCCCCTAAATATAAGCCTAAATCTGGTCAATCAAACTTGGGCCCTTTAACTATAATATAGATCAAGTAGGTGATGCAGCTGCTAGCTCAATTACCATCATACTATAATTACTTAAATACTTTCCATCGGAGTTAACTTGCAATACATATGCTAAAACGTGCAAGGCATTACATCACCTTCCAAGCTAGTTTAAACCAACACTAATCACATAAGAAACATGATCCCTCACCTACACTATAAGTCTATGTCAAGTATAACATGAATAGAACTACCACATACAAAAATACAGGCCGTTACAGAAATGAACGATACCAAAGGTGATAGAATAGGATAATCAAGAGGTGAGCTAGACTCAAGTAATGACACTAGGTTATTCTTGATCATTGCACAACAAACCCGATGAGAGTCTTAAACTACATCCTATGTATAGCTGGTGTTTACACTAGCTTATGAATGAATGAAATGAAGTACGTATGCATGAATGAAGCAGACTCTGTGTTTTTTAAAGAAGGATCCTAGTTGAGGTCCCATATGATGAGCCCTCATTTTGGAAAGTCTTAATGTCAAGTCCATGATTCCAAGGTCTCATGGCATATGAATGAATGATATGAAAGATGTTATGTGCTATATGCAATATGATATGTGCTATGTGTAAGATGTTATGTGTTGTGTGCAATATGATAAGTATGATGATGCATGTTACTCTCATGGCATGACTTTTCTAATCCAAATTTGGAAAGTTCACTAACTTTTCTAATCCCAATTTGGCAAGTCCACTGACTTGACTTTTCATAATCATGTTGTTAGGAAAGAGCTATTCTTACTCATGCATGTCCTTGGTGTGTGCTTGCATATACCCATACTTAGTACAAGTGTGTACTAATCCCATACAACTCTATATTTTTAGGTGAAGGGACAGGTGGACGCTAGAGCTTACAGGTTGACGTTGCAGCTATCCGGACGTGGAGCTTTCATCTGAAGTTGGTAGGGCCTCATGCTTTCGAGGATGTCTACCGTTATTATCTAGCTTAGATGTAGGCTTTAGCTAGTGGAGCATGTTCCACTAGTGTTTCTTTCCACTTTTATTTCAGACTTTGTATTGGTGTCATTTTGGCAAAAATACATTTAATGAAACTATGAACTGTTTCTTTCATTTGATTATCTCTATATTAGATGGTTGATTTGTGAACGCCTATGATGTTAAGTTTAAAATGTTTAGTATGAAATAAGAAAACAAAATTTTCAAATTTTATGCTAAAATTAACCTAGATGAAGTAAGAATGTCGTATGTAGGCTTGTCTGCGACCTCTGAGAGGTCAACGATGCCGGTCTCGTCTGGGGTCTAGATTCTAGTCGTGACAAAGTTGGTATCAGAGCATTAGGTTATATTCCGAGGATAATAAGTTCACATCAACCATATTGAGTAGTTTCTAAGTCATAGTAGCGAAGTGCACCATTATCCTGAATTAGAGACTGCATGATAAGTACGAAAATTTCCCTTCTTCTGATCTTATCGTGCTTTTCCTAATGTCTAATTTCTTCGTGTTATGAGCATGTTTAACATCAATCTTTGTTGTTTTCAGAGAATGAATACTAGGAGAACCATTGGTCAGAGGAGAGGACGTGCAGCTGCTGGGGACAAGCAGGTTCCACCCCAGGCTCCAGCTAAAGGAGTGACTATGCTGGTTAACCCAGCTGGATTTACTGATGCGGAGGTGCGGGCATCTCTGGACCAGATGGCACAGGCCATCACTATGCAGGCCCAGGCTATGACTGCCTAGGTCAATCGGCAGAATGTTTAGAGGGAGAACCCACCGGTTCGTAACATGGCTGACAGGCTGAGAGACTTCACGAGCATAAATTCTCCCATTTTCACTGGGTCTAAGACTTCAGAGGACCCCCAGGAGTTTGTGGATGAGGTGCATAAGATTTTGGTGGCTATGGGGGCCACAGATACTGAGAAGGCTGAGCTGGCTTCCTATTAGCTCAAGGATGTTGCACAGACTTGGTGCAAGATGTAGAAGGATAGCCGAGCTTTGGGAGGAGTTCCGGTCACTTGGGAGTTGTTTAAGACAGCCTTCCTAGAGAGATTCTTTCCCAGCAAGATGAGGGAGGCAAAGGTTGACGAGTTTATGAACCTTAAGCAGGGATCAATGACAGTCAAGGAGTATTCCTTGAAGTTTGTTAAACTATCCAGGTATGCTACTTTCCTTTGTATCTAACAGCAAGGATGGGATGAGTACTGAAGTTTGTTAAACTATCCAGGTATGCTACTTCCCTTGTATCTAACAGCAGGGATGAGATGAGCAGGTTCCTCACAGGAATCAACGGAGATCTGGAGGAGGAGTGTCGGTCTGCGATGCTCCATGATAACATGGACCTCTCCAGGTTGATGGTGCATGTCCAGCAGGTAGAGGACAGCCGTAAGAAGAGGGGAGTTCGTGATGCTAGGAGGCCTAATCCTCAAGATCAGGCAGGTCCCAGTCATGGAGGCCACAGAAACAATTTTGGCGTCCGTGAGCAGCCCAGGTTCAAGAAGGGGCAGCAGAGTTCTAGGAACTCTAATTCTCAGAGGAGTACAACACCTAGAGGAGGCAGACCTGAGCCCAAGAAGGGCAATGGAGGTGAGATGCAGCATCCCAGAAAGAACTGTGCTAAGTGTGGCCGTGCTCACAGTGAAGAGTGCAGACAGGGCACTAATGCCTGCTTCGGTTGCGGTAAGAGTGGGCACATGGTTAGAGACTGCCCACAAAACAAAGGTCAGGCTGGAGGTAATGCTCAGCCTAGGCCTAATCCACAGGGTGCAGCAGCAGCCGAGCCTCCAAAGAGGAATAGGTTCTATGCCCTGAAGGGCAGAGAGGAGCAGGAGAAGTCCGCTGATGTGGTCACAGGTATACTGGAAGTATTCTTAACTTCTGTTTATGCTTTACTTGATCCAGGGTCTACGCTTTCCTTTGTGACTCCTTTGCTTGCTCTCACTTTTGAGATATTGCCTGAAGTTCTACATGATCCTATAATGGTTAGTACACCTT
The DNA here is from genome assembly GCA_016801875.1 of Solanum sitiens. Taxonomy (NCBI): domain Eukaryota; kingdom Viridiplantae; phylum Streptophyta; class Magnoliopsida; order Solanales; family Solanaceae; genus Solanum; species Solanum sitiens. The sequence goes on from JABWTJ010000837.1 coordinate 5,321, forward strand.
TAGGAGAAAATGTAAGAACTGATAGAGTATACAAGGATTGCCCAATAGTTGGAGTGGTAAGACTATGTGTGCAGACTTGGTTGAGTTACACATGCATGATTTTGAGGTTATTCTTGGCATGGACTGGCTTCACAGTTGTTATGCTTGTTTGGATTGTCGTAGTAGAGTGGTGAGATTTCGTTTCCCTAATGAAGAAGAGCTAGTCTGGGAGGGGTACAACTCGAGTCATCCTAATCCCTTGATTTCAAACCTTAAGGCCAATAAAATGATGTCCAAGGGGTTATTGTGTCATCTTGTGAGTGTTAATGATTTAGATCATGACATTCCTTCCATAGACTCAGTGCCTGTAGTGAATGAGTTCCTAGATGTGTTTCCTGATGATTTGCCTGGAGTTCCTCCCCCTCGAGAGATTGACTTTGGTATTGAATTAGAACCCTATACTAAACCAATTTCAATTCCTCCCTATAGAATGGCTCCAGCTGAACTCAAGGAGTTGAAGCTGCAGTTAAAAGATCTCACTGATAAGCGTTTCATTCAGCTGAGCATATCCCCTTGCGGCTCTCCAGTGTTGTTTGTGAAAAAGAAGGATGGAACCCTTAGAATGTGTATCAATTATCGGCAGCTCAACAAAGTCACTATAAAGAATAAGTATCCACTTCCCAGAATAGATGATTTGTTCGATCAGCTCCAAGGGTCTAGTTTCTTCTCTAAGATTGATCTTCATTCATGGTATTATCAGCTTAGGGTTAGGATGGAGATATCCCAAAGACAGCCTTTCGTACCCGTTATGGTTATTATGAGTTCTTAGTTATGTCATTTGGTCTCACGAATGCACCTGCTGTATTTATGGACCTCATGAATAAGTCTTCCGTGAATACCTTGATTCTTTCGCCATAGTATTCATTGATGACATCCTCATCTACTCTAGGACCAAGGAAGAGCATGAACAGCATTTGAGACTAACCTTGCAGGTACTTAGACAACATGAGTTGTTTGCCAAATTCAGCAAGTGTGAATTCTGGCTTAGATCAGTGACCTTCCTGGGTCATGTGTGTCCGATCAGGGCGTGGAGGTGGATCCCAGGAAGACTGAGGCTGTGAAGAACTGGCCAAAACCTCTTACTCCCACTGACATCCGTAGCTTTCTGGGATTGGCTGGTTACTACTGCAGGTTCGTGGAGGGCTTTTCTTCCATTGCTGCCCCACTGACAGCTTTGACTAAGAAGAAGGCCAAGTTTGAATGGACGGAGACTTGTGAGAAGAGTTTCCAGGAGCTCAAGGACAGACTCACTTCAGCCCCGGTGCTTACTTGGCCTAAGTGTGGTGAGAATTACACTGTTTATTGTGATGCATCTAGGGTTGGTTTGGGTTGTGTTCTTATGGAGGTTGGTAAGGTGATAGCCTATGCGTCCATACAGCTCAAGGTTCATGAGAAGAATTATCCCACTCATGACCTGGAGTTGGCAGCTTTGGTGTTTGCACTGAAGATGTGGAGGCACTACTTGTATGGAGTGCATGTGCATGTGTTCACAGACCACAAGAGTCTCCAGTACGTGTTCACGCAGAGAGAGTTGAATCTACGTCAGCGGAGATGGTTGGAGCTGTTGAAGGACTATGACATGAATGTTCACTACTATCCAGGTAAGGCTAATGTTGTAGCTGATGCTTTGAGCAGGATGAGCATGGGAAGTATAGCCCACGTTGAGGATGAGAAGAAGGAGTTGGCGAAAGATGTACACAGACTGGCCAGACTGGGTGTGCGATTGGTTGACTCTACTAGTGGGGGTGTTTCAGTTCATCCTAGTTCTAAATCATCCTTGGTAGTTGAAGTCAAGCAGGGTCAGCATCTCGATCCTGTGTTGATGGAGCTGAAGGACTCAGTGTTGATAAAGATGAATGAGTCTTTCACTTTGGGAGGTGACGGCATACTTAGGTATCAGGACAGGCTGTGTGTACCAGATGTGAATAATTTGCGGACCAGGATTGTTGCAGAGTCCCATGGTTCTAGATATTCCATACATCCAGGTTCCACCAAGATGTATCATGATCTTAAGCAGATTTATTGGTGGGATGGCATGAAGAAGGACATTGCAGAATATGTGGCCAAGTATCCTAATTTTCAGCAGGTTAAGGCAGAACATCTTAAGCCTGGCGGTCTTACTCAGATTATTGAGGTTCCGACTTGGAAGTGGGAGGCCATTAATATGGACTTCGTGGTTGGTCTTCCGAGGACTAGGAGACAGCATGACTCCATATGGGTTATTGTGGACAGGATGACTAAGTCTGCCCACTTTATCCCTGTGAAGTCTACTTACAGAGCCGAGGATTATGCGACACTCTACATAGATGAGATTGTGAGATGGCATGGGATTCCTTTGTCTATCATTTCAGATAGAGGAGCTCAGTTTACTTCACATTTTTGGTGATCTTTCCAGAAGAGTTTGGGCACGCAGGTAAAGCTTAGTACTGCCTTTCATCCTCAGACTGATGGGCAGGCAGAGCGTACCATTCAGACATTGGAAGACATGTTGAGAGCATGTGTGATTGACTTCAGGGGTAGCTGGGATGACCATATGCCTTTGATAGAGTTCTCGTACAATAATAGCTATCACTCCAACATTGGGATGGCACCGTTTGAGGCATTGTATGGTAGGAGGTGTAGATCTCCAGTTGGGTGGTTCGAGGTTGGAGAGTCATCCATTTTGGGTCCAGAGATCATTCATGAGGCCTTAGAGAAGGTCAGGGTGATTAGGGACAGGTTGGCTACTGCTTACAGTCGGCAAAAGTCATATGCAGATAATAGAAAATGGCCCTTAGAGTTTGATGTTGGTGACCAGGTCTATTTGAAGATATCACCTATGAAGGGGCTGATGAGGTTTGGCAGTAAAGGGAAGTTAATTCCGAGGTATGTGTGGCTATATGAGATACTACAGCGTGTGGGTGAGGTGTCCTATGAGTTGGCATTGCCTGCGGATCTAGCTTCTGTCCATCCAGTCTTTCATGTATCCATGTTAACGAAATGCCTAGGTGATCCAACATCAATTCTACATGTGGAAGGTTTGGGGGTTGATGAAGACTTGTCCTATGAGGAGGTACCTGTTGAGATCTTAGACAGACAGGTCAAGCAGCTAAGGAACAAGGAAATTTCCACTGTAAAGGTATTGTGGAGGAATCATCTTGTTAAGGGTGCTACGTGGGAGGCCGAGGCCGACATGAGATCCCGCTACCCTCATCTTTTCAGCTCTTGAGGTTAGACTTCGTACTCTTAAGTCTAAGTTTCCTTATCTCTCCATTCTTTATTGCTATTGCTTGACTGTGCATAGTGATTATGTTATGATCTGACTGGCATTACGCTAGATAGTAGTATTGTCATTCGGGAACGAATGTTCCTAAGGGGGGGATAATGTAACAACCCAAAAAATGGATAAGATAAGTATTGCTTAATGTGTCAAGAATGCCTATAATAAGACCAGGGTTCACATGGATTGATGCGCATAGAACCAGACCTCGGAACCCTTGCTACAGCCAAGCCAACTAACTTGGGGAGTTAGTTGAGCTTGGAAAGGTTGGGTCCAACCATGTAGGGCTCTCGAATACGAAGATTTACTCGAAGGAGTCTTTATCGGACTTAAAAAGGGGAAATCTTAGGTTTGGAGTGTCTAGGGGTAAAATTGTCTTTTTCCTGACTAAGGATAGTATCGTAATTACCCTAAATATATAATTAATTGTTTAATTAATAAGGTGGAGGGGTAATTTGGGGAGAGAGGGCCTAAAATGGGCTCTTGAAGTGAAGTCTTGCTCCACCCGGGTTCGAACCTAGGTGGAAGCAATGAATTAAAGTGGTTTTTATTTAAGTTATTAAATTAATGTAATTAATTAATAATTATTATTCATTAGCTGATTTAAAATAAAGTAGAAATCAGATTTTGTTTTTAATTAAACCAAACCTTATTGACTATGTCCTAAACTAGACTCATAAGCCTCATACAACTCCCACTCTCTCTCACGTCTATCTCTCAACTCTCACATTCAATCTCTCTTGTTTCTCTCTACCAAAAATAATGTTTAAGAACAGAAAAATAACCATAGTTCTTCACACTTGAAGAACTCACACGAAATCTCCATAAATCAATCGTTAATCGCACGTTAGGCTAAGGGAGGTTGTCCGTCGAGTGGTGTTGACATTGAGGAGCCTTAGACGTGATCTTGGGTGGAGTTTTTGGGCAGAAATCGAGGGTTTAACGTCAAAAATGTATGGGTTTTCTTCTCTCTTGTCCCTTTCCAAAGAGACCCCTTAAGGTTCAGATTATTCAGTCCAAAAACTAGGATTGTTCCCCGTTGCATGCCCCTGTCCAATGATTCGTAGGTTGGGTATGATTGCTGGTAGATTTAGGTGTATGTTGTGTTTTCGTGATGAATATGTTTATGTTTGTGTATTTGAAATCGTATGAATGACAACCTATGTGATCCGAAACTATGTGCATGTGTGTGCAAAAATGTGGCAGTGACTATGTGTTCCCGGATTAGGCTCCAAATTGATAATGTTATGGTTGTTATTTTACGTGCATGAACCTATGTAAATCGTGATGTTCATTAGAATGAAATGTGGCTGATTTGAGTATCAATCTTTGGCTAAACGAATCTATGAAAAATGCACCCCAAAACGTGTTAAATGATCTATGAATTTCCCTAAGAGTTCAAGTGAAAGTGTTGGTGAATATGAGCTGAAAACGACCAAATTTCCAGAAAACTTACAAGTTTGGTTTAGGCTAAATAAAGATGAACAAATCTGGAAATTTTTTGAGTGAAAAATGAGGTGAGGTCACCAGGATTCGAACCCGCGATCTCACCCATATGATGCCTTAAAATCGAAAAGGGGAAATGGGGGTTAAGGGGATTCGATCTCAGGTGTGCTGGCTGAAAATAAAAGTACAAATATTAATAAAATAAAATGTGAGGCATGGGAATAGAACCCACGACCTCTAGGCAGCGAATGAGATTCAAAGAAAAATAAAAGAAAAAGAAATGTGAGGCGTGGTAATCAAACCCACGATCTCAAGACAGTGAAGGAGAGTAAAGGAGAAAGGAAAAATAAAAAGAAAAGAAATATGAGGCGTGGGAATCGAACCCATGACCTCAAGGCAGTGAAGGGAGTTAAGGCAAAAATGAAGATAAGAGAAATGTGAGGCGTGGGAATTGAACCCACGACCTCTAGGCAGTGTAGGCGAAATAACAGAAAAAATTAAAGAGAGGCTGTGGGGGTTTGATCCCACAACCTCATGGTCTACTCGAATTAGACAAGGAGAATTAAATAAAAAAATAAAAGGGGCTGTGGTGGTTCGATCCCACAACCCCTCGGCCAAGCAAAAGGAAATTCAAAGGAGAAAATAAAGAGGGAATGTTGATGTTGGGGCTCGATCTAGGGTCCCAATGTCATGTGGACCAAAAATAAAATAAATAAAAAATGTAATTGTTGTCCAAGGGATTCGAAACCGGGTTTTCTTGCCCAAATTACGTATTGATAAATAAGTCATACGTGAATTAAATGTTCAAGAATAATGCCACCTACTTAGATCGAAATCGAGATCTTGGCATACACACAAGATGCATAAGTCTTGTACTACATAATCTTAGGAAGATATGAATCACTTAAACGAACTATGAATGAAGCCTCATGGCTTGTATGTATAGACCCATAAGTCTAGCATACGTTTAAAAATAAGTGAACCTAAGATTATGTAATGAAATGATGAAACCCTAGTAGGGTTAAGTACGAGTCTAAAATACACTAAATGGCCAAGTGCATTGGCATACGATGAAATGAATATTATGTAATGAAATGATGAAACCCTAGAAGGGTTAAGTAAGAGTGTGAAACACACTAAATGGCCAAGTGCATTGGCATACGATGAAATAAATATTATGTAATGAAATGATGAAACCCTAGAAGGGTTAAGTAAGAGTGTGAAACACACAAATGGCCAAGTGCATTGACATATGATGAAATGAACATTCACGTAAAAAGGGGTGAGTAATTATGAAGATCAAGTGTGCTAATGTTAATGAATGTGGTGACAACATGATACGAGGCTAATGTAAAAGATGAGAGCAATCTCAAATGAGCCTAAGTAAACGTTACCAAAACGTACTCACCTATGAGAGTGTAAAGTTAATGAAGAGACCAGTCTCTATGAACACTCTAATGAAAGTATTGAGATTAACACACTTAATACTAATGATGAGATGATAAATCATCTATTGAGCTATGATGTCCTCATACTAGAAGCCAGCTTCCATGACGTATGAGTTCAATGTAATGGAACTTTATACTGAGCACCGATAGACTAGATATAAGCGGTGATGCCTTCTTTTGGGAAGGGCGGAGGTTCACGTAACTCTCATGAGATGAGACTGTCCGGCATCCCGGGTATGGGTCTCCATAATATCTCCTAGTCTTCGAACCTATACTGCCAATATAGGGATCTGGCGGGGTTAAATTCCCATATACGCTAGCATGTTTTGGGTCACTTTGGCCGGTGATTCCACCTCTTTTCGGTGTGGGGGAGACACTGGATTTCATGATGCTCACATGATCTATGTGGGTTAAAGTTAAGGTTCCCAATGAATGAATGAGGCCAGCCTCAAATGATGCACATAATGAAATGAACGATACCAAATGTGATAGGATAGGATAATCAAAAGGTGAGCTAGACTCAAGTAATGACACTAGGTTATTCTGTATCATTGCACAACAAACCTGATGAGAGTCTTAAACTACATCCTAGGTATAGCTGGTGTTTACACTAGCTTATGAATGAATGAAATGAAGTACATATGCATGAATGAAGCAGACTCTGTGTTTGTTAAAGAAGGATCCTAGTTGAGGTCCCATATGATGAGCCCTCATTTTGGAAAGTCTTAATGTCAAGTCCATGATTCCAAGATCTCATGGCATATGAATGAATGATATGAAAGATGTTATGTGCTATATGAAATATGATATGTGCTATGTGTAAGATGTTATGTGTTGTGTGCAATATGATAAGTATGATGATGCATGTTACTCTCATCCCAATTTGGCAAGTCCACTGACTTGACTTTTCATAATCATGTTGTTAGGAAAGAGCTATTCTTACTCATGCATGTCCTTGGTGTGTGCTTGCATATACCCATACTTAGTACAAGTGTGTACTAATCCCATACAACTCTATATTTTTAGGTGTAGGAACAGGTGGACGCTAGAGCTTACAGGTTGACGTTGCAGCTATCCGGACATGGAGCTTTCATCTGGACTTGATAGGCCCTCATGCTTTCGAGGATGTCTACCTTTATTATCTAGCTTAGATGTAGGCTTTAGCTAGTGGATCATGTTCCACTAGTGTTTCTTTCCACTTTCATTTCAGACTTTGTATTGGTGCCGTTTTGGCAAAAATACGTTTAATGCGACTATGAACTGTCTCTTTCATTTGACTATCTCTATATTAGATGGTTGATTTGTGAACGCCTATGATGTTAAGTTTAAAATGTTTAGTATGAAATAAGAAAACAAAAATTTCAAATTTTCCGCTAAAATTAACCTAGATGAAGTAAGAATATCGTATGCAGGCTTGTCTGTGACCTCTGAGAGGTCAATGACGACGGTCTTTTCTGGGGTCTAGATTCCGGTAGTGACATCCAAACTGCTTCGTCAAACTTCAATCTTCTTGAGAACCTGCGTGTGTAAAAATAGTAAAAATATATGGGGTTAGTACACACTTGTACTAAGTATGGGTGTATGCACATAACACATAAGGGACGATGCATGAACAAGGAAAGCTCTTTCCTAAACAAAGTGTCAATGTTATTGTAATCACGTTATGGTTCACTTAAAACGTTAACTTTACTTTATGATGTAAATATGACACATTCTCATGCAATTAAGGCACACAACTCATTTTCTATATGAACATAAGTCCTTGGAATCATGAACATAATTTTAGAACAACTTAAATATAGAGAGTCACCCTTTCTATATTTAGTTTATTTTTCGGTTTTTCTTCTATCTTCTTGTTGTGTAGTTCAATGATCTCCTTGGATCTTATGTTTCACTTACAAGTGCAATGATTCATTGTAGTCCCATACCTACAATGAATCGAGTAAGTCATTCATAACACTAAAGAAATGATTGGCTACCCTACTTATGAGTTAGATTTTCATTCTTCTTCTTTTTGGGTACACTTACATTAATAAGCCAATCTTTATTGGCTATACCCCTTATTTGATTATTTCATAATATAAAGTTCTTGGGACATAATCCACGCTCCATTATGGTGACCCCCAATTATATCTATCAAACACTATTGACTAATGTTTATTAAGCTTTTATTTTACTTAGTTCACTATGAACTTATAATTCTACTCCATTGCTCGATTGTTCACTTGAACTTGCTACTTATTCTTTCTTACTCTCTTAAAGAATTCTTTTAGCATTGACGGAAGTAGATCATGCGAGCTACATGAAATCAATGTCTCCCCCACACCGAAAAAGGGTGGTTCACCGATTAAAGTGAACCAAGCTCTGTGTCTTCCCCACACCAAAAAGGGGGATTCACCGGCTAAGGTGAATCGGTCGATGTCTTCCCCACATCGTAAAGGGGGATTCACGGCAATAGTGAATCGAATGCTTGTACTGAGCTATAACCGACATAGATCATGGTACCTAGACATGAAATCTGGTGTCTCCCCCACACCGAAAAGAGGTAGAATCACCGGCCAAAGTGAAACCGAAACCACCTAGCATTCTTGGGGGGGAGGCTTCCCCCCCCCCCCCCCCCCCCCCCCCCCCCCCCGCTAGTCCCTATGCTAGCGATACATTGTTCAAAGACTAGGAGACGTATTGAGACCCTAGCGATCTCGTCCCATGAGACTTACATGTGCTGGCACAAGCTCATTAGTAGTCTATCGGTGCTAAGCTCAGATTTAACTTCTTATCTTCTAGAGTTTACTCATACATTATGGAAGCTTGCTTCTTATTATTACTTACTCTATGGATGACTGTTCATCCCTATTTTTACTTGGTGATTATGATCTTGAAGCTTTACTTTATCATCATGGTGCGAGTAAGACTTGTCTCACGGACTCTAGCACCCTCTTATGTTAGTATTATTGATGTAACGATTAAGTGTTCTTGACACTCGTCTCACTTCTTTCTAACACTCTATATTAGGTCAATCTTATAACTTAACTTTAAGATATCTGTTATTGATTCTTTGTAAGATTTTATGGCGTTCACAAGTTGTGTGGATAGGGTATGTTGGGACTTGTCCCATTGATTGGCATACCCTATGTTATGAGATATTGAATTGAATTAGAATGACTTTTTGGAGTACTATATTTAGATATTGATTTATTAGCCAATTTGTTGGCATCATTCAGAATTTCACCAATTACTTGTCATAGTATTATCACTAGCAAATTCAATTTCATGAAAATATTATAGTAATCTAGCACACCAAACAAGTCAACTTTTAACTTTGATTAACATATAAGGATATTCAATGAGCAACTCATAACAAACTCATATTCTCGAAACACAAGTAGGCATGTTAACAATCAACGATCATGTAAATAACACCCTAAGTATGCGGATCTAACATGTATATTTCACTTGACATATAAATCACGTAAACACAAATATAAGATCAGTTAACACCACATATAATCAACAATGCATCGAGAATATACTACTATACTACAAGAATCGGAAGTCGGAAGAACTAGGGAGATGAACATGCGATTCGATGGGAACAACCCTAGTTTCGACAATCTTGAAGTAAAAATGTTTTTATTGGAGAAAGAATTCCATGATAAAAAAACCCATACCTTACTGTAGAATTAAATCTACGAAGATCAATACGAATTTTTGCACGAAAAAACATTGAAACGTCCCTTGCTAGCGTCCTAGGGTTTAGTTTGCGACTTCTCTTATTCTCATATTTTTCTCTTGATTTAGTTGTAACGTTTTCTTGGAGTGTATAACGTGTCTAAGGATTTATAAACTGAATTTTAAATAATTCTACTTGAACAAAAACGCCCCTCCTAGATTGACTAGGATTTGAAGATTCTTGACTTGACCCTTTTTGGTGTCTTTCCTAGTAGTTTCGGTTTTGTCCTATTATTTTAATTAATTAAGTTGCTAAATTAATTAATTAAGTGACCTAGGGTAATTATCAAAGTACCCCTAGGTGGTTAGGACCATAACAAACTCTTTGGACCATCCTAGGTAGGTACTAGGTTGTCTTTTTCTTGTCTTAACCGAAATCTGGAAATTCCCTTTGTATTTTCGGTTTTAGCCTTTTAAATTAATAAATTAGGTTGCTAAATTAATTAATTTAGTAACCTAGTGTAATTACTAAAGTAACCATAAGCGGTTAGGACTATAAACAACCTTTTGGACAATCCTAGGTTAGGTACTAGGTTGTCTATTTCTTGTCTTAACCTAAATCTGGAAATTGGTTTGTGATTTTGGTTTTTCCCTTTTAAATTAATTAATTAAGTTTCTAAATTAATTAATTAAGTAACCTAGGGTAATTACTAAAGTTCCCCTAAGTTGTTAGGATAATAACCAACTCTTTGGATCATCCTAGGTTAGGTACTAGGTTGTCCCTAAGTTAGTTAGTTAGTTAGTTAGTTTGTCCTAAGTTATTAGGTACCATGGCTGGCCGTTCTTAGTTAGTCCTAGGTTATTTAGGTAGTAAAGTTAGTTGGTTAGCGTCTAGGGTAGGTTAGGGGGTCTGGTCCCACACGGTGTAACCCGCATGTGCGGTTGTTCCCCCAACCGCCCTAACCGAATCGGTTAGGGTGGTCCCCCTCCCTCTTGTCCGTTTCTTGCACATGTGGTTGAACATGTGCTTACCCATGTGCTACTTGCACTTTCCTAACTAACTATTTGAAAGTTTCATTTGGAATATTTACTTATTGTCCCAAAGATCCTCTCTATGTCCTTGGGCACTGCTTACTTTACATGATCATTTTAAATGGTTATGTCCTATGGTACCTAGGCTTGACACTTGGATGCCTAGTACCTAATGTATTGCTATATATGGTGATTGAATTTTATCTTAGGGTCTTCATTGGAGGTACATTTCTTAAACAAGCTTGGAATATATTTTGCTTATTTGGGTATTGTATAGAAATTGGCTAACACCCCTGTCACACCTCAAAATCCATTAAGACGGACAAGCACCCGATGCCCTAAAGGCCCGAGAGAACCAACCTGCAACATGTTCTTACTGAGCATATACTATAACAATTGAGACAAGTTAACTTTGGATGCAGCGATACAAACCAACGTAAGTAGGTCCAAAAGTTATATACAAGACTTGGCTGTTTAGGCCACAACTCCTTAAGACACAACTGAACCATGTACATACGTCTACAAAGCCTCTAAAAGATAGAAGACTAGAGTAGGTCGGGACAGACCCCGCCTTACCCTTAACTACGATACAATACCAAGCGAATTTACCAAGGACTTAATAAAGCTCCGAATCAACTTGGAGCTCACCAAAAGTAGCAGAATTTCGAGTGCTCCTACTGAGGAGGTCTACTAGCTGGAGTACCTGAGCCTGCAGCATGAAATGCAGCGTCCCCAATACGGGACGTTAGTACGAAAAATGTACTGAATATGTAAGGCAAAAAGTATATGTAATACAAGGCTCAAATGAATTCAAGTAGCAACATATGAGTGCTTAGATTAGGAGAGAAGACCACCTTTGCTTACTCTAATGGGATCAAGTAAGCTACATTCTTTTCTTTACCTTGTAGTATGTTATAATCTTTGTTGGGCATGTGATACAAGTGACCAGCTGATCAGTGGTAGAAGAGGATGACCCATGCTAGGCGTATTAACCCCTGGGATGCGGTCCTCATAATTACACAACTTGGGATCGGCCCATGCTAGGATTTCGCCCCTGAGCTGCCACCCTTCTATACCAATAGGGATCGGCCCATGCTAGGCTTTCGCCCCTGAGCTGCCACCCTGAATTATATAGATTTCTTCACTTAGATTCTTTAATCTTTGAGATTATTGTTAATCAGTTCATAACTCTTTTGAGATGTTATTTTGGTTCATCGCAAACACTTTTGAGATGGTGATTTGGTGGTCATTAATCATTCTTGGAGATATGAAAATTACGGAACGTAGTGGCATTACCTGCAAACAATTACTTTGAGGCAGTAACACATGACAATAAGGCAGCTAAAGAAACCATTTCAAAACACCATTTAAGAACTTAATGGCACAATGACTTCAATTGGCTTAGAGAAGGATTCATCAAAATTCTTGCAACTACCATTTCTATAAACACCACAAGGGAAAAAATTACAACAAGTATAGAAATAGTTAACATATACTGAAGTCGTTCCATGTTGCTTAGAATGGGGAAATTACTATTGTTAGCTATTTGGAGATAGTCCGCTGCACTATGCTTCCTTTCTAGAATAGAACTTATGGGGAAAATCACTTCATTGATATTAATTGCAGGTGCCAAATTTCATGCCAAAAGGATATAGAATCGAATAGCCTTACATACCTTATTTTTCTGACCAATACCACTATCACGATTCAGCCTTCCTTATTGGGTGCTAATCTACAACATAAGTCATGATTAAGCTAACATCAGCAGCTAATCACAATAAGGTCCTCCAAAATAGTAGCTAAAATATTTGATGGAAATCAAGCCCAAACAACCCTTACATAAATGGTGAACCACCACACCCTTCCTCTACACATTAATACAACTTCATACATCATCTCCCAAGCTACCCAAACAGCCCTCAACCACAATATTCATAAGGCAGCCACTATCAATCTCAAATCTTTCAGCATAATAGGAGAATATTGACTCAAAGATTTATCACAATCCATGAATTCTTGATAAACATATACAAAATTCTCCACTCCAAACATTATCAAAGAGAGGAAAACAAATGGGTTGAAGTCTTACCTTAATTCTGAAAATTTATCCTCTACACTTGTACTTCAAGAATTCAAACTCTCCTTCAAACTCTTACTTGAAAAATTAGACAGCACTTAAGAACTCTAAGGTGTTTTAGGGCTGCTAATTGAAGCCAAGAGAGACCAAGAAAGAACTTAGGAAATCTGAAACTTTTGCAAGTTCAAAATGGAGAATAAGACTTGATCCTTATCCTTTGAAAAAGGAGGTGTTATGGCCGACACTCTTGACCAATTTTGGGCCATATAATGTCAAGTAGGTTCCCCACCTGCTTGTCCTTTTAACTTGGGCCTTTTTGGACTTAATATTATTGGACCTTGGCTGTCCATTTTCCCTTTGTTCTTTTATTCAACTTGGGACAGATATTAGCAAGTAGGTGGTATACACTTGGCCCAATAACATGGTAAAACAAAACTTAGGTGGTCATGCACTTACCTAGTTTCACTTGGGCTTTATCCATAATGGGCCAATTGGCAGATTTGGCTGTTGGGCCTTCTTTCATTCACATTTTTCTTTAATAGGTTTGGGCTTCAAATGAGCCCTTAAATATAAGCCTAAATCTGGTCAATCAAACTTGGGCCCTTTAACTATAATATAGCTCAAATAGGTGATGCAGCTGCTAGCTCAATTACCATCTTACTATAATTACTTAAATACTTTCCATCGGAGTTAACTTGCAATACATATGCTAAAACGTGCAAGGCATTACATCACCTTCCAAGCTAGTTTAAACCAACACTAATCACATAAGAAACATGATCCCTCACCTACACTATAAGTCTATGTCAACTATAACATGAATAGAACTACCACACACAAAAATACAGGCCGTTACATCCTTCCCCTCTTGGAACATTCGTCCTCGAATGTTAGCATGGGGACGCCTAATCAAGTTCAAGCCTAAGTTAGTACTACTATTAATCACATTGAACATATAGACTTATACTTACTTGTCAATGCCTCCACTAACATTTTGATCATTCCCACCCGTGTGAAAGAGGTGAGGATACTTCAATTTCATTGCTTCTTCTGCTTCCCATGTAACTTCTTCTACTTGTTGGTTTCTCCATAGAACTTTTACAGAAGCTACTTCTTTATTTCTTAACTTCCTAACTTGTCGATCCAGAATAGCAATGGGTACTTCTTCATAAGTGAGAACTCCTGTAACCTGTACGTCTTCAGTAGGAGTAATACGAAATGGATCACCTACGCATTTCCGTAGCATTGAGACATGGAACACCGAATGAACTGATGAAAGCTCTTGTGGTAGCTCTAACTCATAGGCTACTTGGCCAAATTTTCGGATAATCTTATGTGGCCCTATATAGCGTGGACTCAGCTTTCCCTTTTTACCAAACCTCATTACCCCTTTCATCGGAGACACCTTCAAGAACACCCAATCCCCTATAGAAAATTCTAGTCCTCTCCTTCTAATATCTGCATATGATTTATGTCGACTTTGAGCTGTTTCTAGCCGCTGCTGTATCACTTTGAATTTTTCCATAGCTTGATGAACAAGATCTGGCCCAAATAACGCAGTTTCACCTATTTCGAACCAACCAATTGGTGATCTACACTTTCGACCATATAAAGCTTCATAAGGTGCCATTTTAATGCTCGAATGATAGATATTGTTATAAGCAAATTCAATAAGTGGTAGGTGATCATCCCAGCTACCCTTGAAATCTAATATACAAGCTCGCAGCATATCCTCAAGTGTCTGAATTGTACGTTCTGCCTGACCATCCGTTTGAGGATGAAAGGCTGTACTTAAATTCACTTGTGTTCCCAAACTCTTTTGAAATGACTTCCAAAAATTTGCTGTGAATTGAGCTCCTCTATCAGATATTATAGAGATTGGCACTCCATCTAGTCGAACTATCTCTTTAATGTACAACCTCGCATACTCTTCAGCTGTATAGGTAGTCTTCACCGGCAAGAAGTGTGCTGCTTTGGTAAGTCTCTCAACTATTACCCATATGGAGTCAAATTTCCGGAGTGAGTGAGGCAAACCAGTAATGAAATCCATGTTGATCATGTCCTATTTCCAAATTGGAAGTTCTATACGCTGCATGTAACCTCCGGGCTTTTGGTGTTCTACTTTTACCTGTTGACAATTTGGACACTGAGCCACGAATTCTGCAATGTTCTTCTTCATGTTACCCCACCAATACATTTCTTTCAAGTCATGATACATTTTAGTTGACCCCGGATGAACAGAGTACCTTGAATTAAGTGCTTCCATCATGATCCTCTTTCTTAGTTCATCTATATTAGGTACACATAATCTGTTTTGACATCGAAGTACTCCGTCTTGCTTAAGCTCAAACGCCTTTGTCATACCATGTAGTACATTCTCTTTAAGTTGTAAAAGAATTGGATCAGTGTACTGCTTCTCTTTCACTTCCACTATTAATGAGGATTCTGCCGCATTTTGCATAATAACCCCTTCGTCTTGAGATTCAAGAAGGCGAACGCCCAAGTTTGCTAGTTGGGACAGATCCTTAGTCATTCCTTGTCTTTCCGTAGACTTCCCATAAGTTCTTGCCATTATTTTACGGCTTAAAGCATCAGCTACTACATTAGCTTTACCGGGATGATATAAGATGTCAATGTCATAATCTTTTAATAGCTCCAGCCACCTTCGCTGCCTCAGATTTAAGTCTTTTTGCTTAAAAATATATTGCAAGCTTTTGTGATCAGTGTATATGTCAACATGAACTCCATACAAGTAGTGGCGCCATATCTTCAAAGCAAACACAACTGCTGCTAGCTCTAGATCATGGGTTGGATAATTTTTTTCATGTGGCCGCAGCTGCCTTGAGCCATAAGCTATAACTTTACCATGCTGCATCAATACACAACCTAAGCCCACTCCCAAAGCATCACAATACACTACATAGCCTTCTGTACCTTCTGGAAGTACCAACACAGGTGTAGAAGTTAATTTACTCTTCAGCTCTTGGAAGCTTCTTTCACACTCATCGTTCCACTGAAACTTGGTTCCTTTGTGTGTTAGCTTTGTTAAGGGTGCAGCCATGGAAGAGAATCCTTCAACAAACCTTCTGTAATAACCTGCCAATCCAAGAAAACTACGGATCTCCGTAGGCGTTGTAGGTCTTGGCCATTTTTTCACGACTTCTATTTTCTGGTTATCAACCCTTATTCCTTCCTCGGATATGATATGACCTAGGAATGCCACAGATTTCAACCAAAACTCATATTTAGATAACTTTGCATACAATTTATGATCACGGAGAATTTGTAAAACCTGCCGCAAGTGATTAGCATGATCCTCTTCCGATCTTGAATACACCAAAATGTCATCTATGAACACTATCACAAACACATCTAAGAATGGCTTGAACACCCTATTCATCAAATCCATAAAAGCTGCTGGTGCATTTGTTAGCCCGAATGACATGACTAAGAACTCAAAATGACCATACCGTGTTCATAAAGCTATTTTGGGTATATCTTTGTCCTTGACCCTCACTTGGTGATAACCTGACCTCAGGTCGATCTTTGAAAAACACCTAGCACCTTGTAATTGATCAAACAGATCATCAATTCTAGGGAGGGGATATTTGTTCTTAATTGTTACCTTATTCAACTGCCGGTAGTCAATACACATTCTTAATGAGCCATCTTTTTTGCGTACAAACAAAACTGGCGCTCCCCATGGGGACACACTGGGCCTTATGAATCCTTTTTGTAACAAGTTTTTTAACTGCTCCTTCAACTCCCGTAATTCTGCCGGAGCCATTATATATGGAGGAATTGAGATAGGTTGAGTATCTGAAAGAACATCAATACCGAACTCTACTTCTCGTTCTGGAGGCAAACCTAGAAGATCTTCAGGAAACACATCTGGAAATTCATTTACCACCGTAATGGATTGAAGGGTTGGTGGATCTGCATCTACATTTTTCACTCTAACCAGATGGCATATGTATCCTTTGGAAATCATCTTCTTTGCCTTAAGATAAGAAATGAATTTACCTCTTGGCATCCCAATATTACCTTTCCATTCGAGGACTGCCTCTTTTGGAAACTGGAAATGCACTATCTTAGTTCGGCAATCTACCGTGGCATAACAAGAAGCTAACCAATCCATACCCATTATAAAATCAAAATCTACCATGTCTAGCTCAACAAGGTCAGCCAATGTATCGCGATCACAAACAGTTACAATGCAATTACGATAAACTCTCCTAGCTATAATGGATTCACCAATCGGTGTAGACACTTCAAATGGCTTCGCTAATAATTCTGGTGTTCTTTTTAACTTTCCAGCAACCAATGGTGTAACATATGATAGTGTAGACCCCGGATCGATTAATGCATATACAATATGTGAAAAGATGGACAATGTACCTGTAACCACATCCGGTGAGGCTTCTAAATTTTGTCGATCCCCTAGTGCATATGTGCGATTCTGACCTCCACTGGAACTAGATGCTCCCCTAGCTCCTCTACCACGACCTGTAGGCATATGTAGTCCCCTACCTAAAGAAGGGGTTGATGAGGTCGACGCAACAACTGATCTAGTTGGTTGAACAACGCCACCCACTCCCCTATGAGGACAGTTTCTCATCATATGCCCTGGTGTACCACACCAAAAACAAACATCCGTCCCAAACCTGCATGCACCTAGATGATTCCTCCCACACTATTTACAAGGCTGTCGTGGAGGCCTTGATTGGCTCGTACTTCCTTGCTCTTGATGACTGCCTTGACTTTCACTTCTTTGCCCAAACTGATTGCCCCTAAACCCTTGGAACCGTGGTGGAGTACTAGCTGTAGAGTAGAAAGCTGATGGCCTAGGTGGTCTGTTAGAGAACCGAGGCCTAAACTCACCTTGCGATGATGTAAACTGCCCCATGGATCTGGCCCTCTTAGAATGCCCTGTTTCCAACTCTTGTGTTCTTCTTCTTTGCCTTTGATCCTCTAATTTTTGTGCAAAAGCCTGCATCCTTGCTATATCCATATCTTTATTTAATGAAGCAATTGTACAGTCTCTAACCAGATATGAATCTAATCTATCCACAAAACGATGAACTCTATCCTCCATAGTAGCTACTACATTAGGAGTATACCTGGCCAAGGAATTAAATTTTAGACTATACTCCCTCACACTCATATTTCCTTGGTGGAGATTTAAGAACTGATCCACACGGGCCTCTCGGATCTCCAATGGAAGATAATGATCAAGGAATGCCGTTTTGAACTCTTTCCACATAGCTGAAGGTGCATTTGTTCCCCTAGATTGCTTCCAAGCTTCATACCACAATATAGCCACACCCTTTAATCTGTATGCAGCTAGCTCAAGTGCTTCTTTACCACTTACATGCATAATATCCAAAGTGCGTTGGATTTGATCTATAAAGTCTTGGGGATCTTCATTAGGATTTGACCCGGTAAATGATGGAGGGTCCAAGTTAAGAAAATCACGTATCCGTGTTCCAGCTGATCTAACTACACCACTAGTACCTGCAACTGGACCTTCTTGCCTTTGGCCATGACCAGCAACTATACGAGTCAATAATTGGACTGCATTCCTCAAATCTGTCTCGGTAGCATTAATAGGGGTTTCCTGAGGTTCATCTTCCCTTCTTAGTTGTTCAGGAGATGGAGGCGTCGAGGAAGTCTGTGATAGAGACTCATCTTGAGCCCCACTTTGAACAGCTTGACTTGGTGGTGGTTGGCTGGTCCCTTCTTGGGCAGCCACATCTACTCGTTTACCAGTACTTTTACTCTTCGTAATCGGCATCTTTGCTATAATAAAACAATTGAGGAATTAGATATGATTCACATACAACACTGGTTCTATCACACGATCTAAGAAATGAAAGAAATGAGACAACTCCTATATGTCCCGTAGCCTCCTGTTTATAAATGTGGTGCACAACACATCCATAAGAAAGACTCTACACAGACACGGCTTTGTAGACTCCCTAGGATGACCTGCTCTGATACCACTTTTGTCACACCTCAAAACCCATTAAAGACGGACAGGCACCCGAAGCCCTAAAGGCCCGAGAGAACCAATCTGCAACCTGTTCTTACTGAGCATATACTATAACAATTGAGACAAGTTAACTTTGGATGCAGCGATACAAACCAACGTAAGTAGGTCCAAAAGTTATATACAAGACTTGGCTGTTTAGGCCACAACTCCTTAAGACACAACTGAACCATGTACATACGTCTACAAAGCCTCTAAAAGATAGAAGACTAGAGTAGGTCCGGACAGACCCCGCCTTACCCTTAACTACGATACAATACCAAACGAATTTACCAAGGACTTAATAAAGCTCCGAATCAACTTGGAGCTCACCAAAAGTAGCAGAATTTCGAGTGTTCCTACTGAGGGGGTCTACTAGCTGGAGTACCTGAGCCTGCAGCATGAAATGCAGCGTCCCCAATACGGGACGTCAGTACGAAAAATGTACTGAATATGTAAGGCAAAAAGTATATGTAATACAAGGCTCAAATGAATTCAAGTAGCAACATATGAGTGCTTAGAATAGGAGAGAAGACCACCTTTGCTTACTCTTATGGGATCAAGTAAGCTACATTCTTTTCTTTACCTTGTTGTATGTTATAATCTTTGTTGGGCATGTGATACAAGTGACCAGCTGATGAGTGGTAGAAGAGGATGACCCATGCTAGGCGTATTAACCCCTGGAATGCGGTCCTTATAATTACACAACTTGGGATCGGCCCATGCTAGGCTTTCGCCCCTGAGCTGCCACCCTTCTATACAAATAGGGATCGGCCCATGCTAGGCTTTCGCCGCTGAGCTGCCACCCTTAATTATATAGATTTCTTCACTTAGATTCTTTAATCTTTGAGATTATTGTTAATCAGTTCATAACTCTTTTGAGATGTTATTTTGGTTAACCGCAACACTTTGAGATGTTGATTTGGTGGTCATAATCATCTTGGAGATATGAAATTACGGAACAGTAGTGGAATACATGAAAACAATACTTTGAGGCAGTAACAATGACATAAGGAGCTAAGAAACATCAACACCTTATTTTAAGACCTTAATGGCACAATTGACTTCAATTGGCTTAGGAGAATGATTCATCAAACTTTCTTTTGCATATACCATTTCTATAACAGCACAAGGGAAAATTACACAAGTATAGGATAGTGAACATATAATGAAGTAGTTCCATGTGCTTAGAATGGGGAAAGAAATATGGTTAGCTATTTGGAGATAGTACGCTGCCACTATGCTTCCTTTTCTAGAAATAGAACTTATGGGAATCACTTCATTGATATTAATTGCAGGTGGCAGATTTCATGCCAAAAGGATATAGAATCGAATAGCCTTACATACCTTATTTTTCTGACCAAAACCACTATCACGATTCAGCCTTCCTTATTGGGTGCTAATCTACAACATAAGTCATGATTAAGCTAACATCAGCAGCTAATCACAATAAGGTCCTCCAAAACAGTAGCTAAAATATTTGATGGAAATCAGGCCCAAACAACCCTTACATAAATGGTGAACCACCACACCCTTCCTCTACACATTAATACAACTTCATACATCATCTCCCAAGCTACCCAAACAGCCCTCAACCATAATATTCATAAGGCAGCCACTATCAATCTCAAATCTTTCAGCATAATAGGAGAATATTGACTCAAAGATTTATCACAATCCATGAATTCTTTATAAACATATACAAAATTCTCCACTCCAAACATTATCAAAGAGAGGAAAACAAATGGGTTAAAGTCTTACCTTAATGCTGAAAATTTATCCTCTACACTTGTACTTCAAGAATTCAAACTCTCCTTCAAACTCTTACTTGAAAAATTAGACAGCACTCAAGAAATCTAAGGTGTTTTAGGGCTGCTAATTGAAGCCAAGAGAACCAAGAAAGAACTTAGGAAATCTGAAACTTTTGCAAGTTCAAAATGGAGAATAAGACTTGATCCTTATCCTTTGAAAAAGGAGGTGTTATGGCCGACACTCTTGACCAATTTTGGGCCATATAATGTCAAGTAGGTGCCCCAC
Source organism: Solanum sitiens (assembly GCA_016801875.1). Taxonomy (NCBI): domain Eukaryota; kingdom Viridiplantae; phylum Streptophyta; class Magnoliopsida; order Solanales; family Solanaceae; genus Solanum; species Solanum sitiens. Next base: position 26,356 of record JABWTJ010000837.1, read on the forward strand.
CTGCTTGTCCTTTTAAATTGGGCCTTTTTGGACTTAATATTATTGGACCTTGGCTGTCCATTTTCCCTTTGTTCTTTTATTCAACTTGGGACAGATTAATGCAAGTAGGTGGTACACACTTGGCCCAATAACATGGTAAAACAAAACTTAGGAGGTCATGCACTTACCTAGTTTCACTTGGGCTTTATCCATAATGGGCCAATTGGCAGATTTGGCTGTTGGGCCTTCTTTCATTCACATTTTTCTTTAATAGTTTTGGGCTTCAAATGAGCCCTTAAATATAAGCCTAAATCTGGTCAATCAAACTTGGTCCCTTTAACTATAATATAGCTAAAATAGGTGATGCAGCTGCTAGCTCAATTACCATCTTACTATAATTACCTAAATACTTTCCATCGGAGTTAACTTGCAATACATATGCTAAAACGTGCAAGGCATTACATCACCTTCCAAGCTAGTTTAAACCAACACTAATCACATAAGAAACATGATCCCTCACCTACACTATAAGTCTATGTCAACTATAACATGAATACAACTACCACATACAAAAATACAGGCCGTTACAACAACACTATACCACTATTTTGTAACAGTGATAATAGACCAGAGAAAATATAAAATTTTAATAAACACAGGACAAGAAGAGAATTATATAACAAGAGAATTAGTATTAGAAACAGAAATTATAAAAATAGGACACTTATGCCCTGGATTACCTAGTGAGATAGTAAACACAAACGAAGAAGTAACAGAAAAAGAAATAATTATAGGAGGAATACCAATAGTAATACCATTTAAAATCTACCAAGAAAGTCAGAATATTACCCTAGGAATAAAATGGTTAGAAAAAGTTAAACCATATAATATAGAGAATGAACAATTAATAATAACTTACCAAAATAAGAAAATAATTATTAAAAGAACAAAATGAATAATGAAAATATATATACTTGCAATAATTATTGTAGAAGGATACCACAACAGATATTATATGTAATTAGCCAAAAAGAACACATCTTTTTACATATGGCCGACATACTACTATTCATAACTTTATATCTTTATATAATGGCCTTTACTTTTTACATATGGCCGACATACTACTGTTCATAACTTTATATCTTTACATAATGGCCTTTACTTTTTATTCTAGCTGTACTTCTGGGATATAGTTGTCTTCTCCGTCACATTTTGTGCATAGGTGATCTAGGTATTTTTGGCCTACTAATTTATAGTAGCTAGTCATCAGGTTTGGCGAAATAAAATTTTTTTTGATAGCTCTTGTGGTAGGTGGCTGCTCTGGATTCAGCAAGCTTAATATCCATTGGCGTAGTTCTTCCATATCTGCTGTTTTTAACTCTCTGCAATTGGAGTATATCATCGTCTGATCTCGATTATAGTAACTCCAAATTGCATTTTCATTTAGATAATTGTTTGATAATTCATTCAAAATGGTAGCTATCCCAATAGTCCTTTTATTTGCATAGAATTTTGGGATATTTACTCTTTGTATTTCTCCTTGTACTTCTATTTTTTCCGGGATTATCATTTCTTTGGTTAAACCTATTTTGATAACTTGTATTATAGGTTTAATTTCGTCGTATAATATCTCTGCAGTTGCTGAATAAATCTTTATATAGAATAAAATTCCTTTAGTTATTCTTTTATAATGTAGAAATGCTTTATGTAGTTCTGGTATCTTAGCTATTTCTTCTCCTATTGTCGTGTATACTGTACTCAAAAGTCCATAATTGTAGCAAGTTGCTACTAGATTTGAATTGGTACCTGGTTGTGCTATAAGTTTATTATATCCCTGTAAGTGTTGGGTTATATAATTTTCATTTGGATTTTGGGTATTCTTAGCTCTGGGGTTTAAATTCAAAAAGGTTTGGATTTTGTGTATATTTTCTATATATGTCCTGGTGATATAGTTATATATTTGTTTATGTGAATCCAAACTAGTTTTTTAGGTATTTACTTGTGGAGGTAGAAATATGTCTTTTTGGGTATTTTCTGGAAGGTATGGTTTTGAAAATAGCTTGTTCATATTGGTATTTATGTATTTTATCTTACCATCTTATTTTTTTGTTGTTGATCCTCCTGTAGATGTGCTACCTGCAGCTGCATATATCATTTTGTTATGGGTTTTAAGGTGTTTCCCAACTTCACCTTCTAGCTCCGCATGTTTTGAGTCATGCTGCTGACTTAGCTCCGCATGTTTTGAGTCATGCTGCTGACTGTTAACTGTCTTTTTTAGTATTTGTACTTCGCTTTCTATTTTTTCCATTTTCTGACAAAGTATTGTCATTGTAGCTAATATTTTCTCCATTGTATCTTTTTCAGGAGAGATAATCTGCAATGAGATTTTTGTTAGTCTTGATTACTTCAATTGTAAATGTAAAATTTAATATATTCAATACTAATCTCCTTATTTCTTTTGTTGTAACTGATTAATACAATCGTACGTTCATTTTCATTTTCCCTCTCTCCTCTCCTCTCTCTCCTCTCTTCCTTAAAAGTCATTTCATATTCCAAATTTTATTTATTTTTTACTAATTTCAGTTTACTTTTCTATTGTTCCATTATTCCTTCCTTCACAGATCATTCTTCTTGCGATATTTTCTAAAACATTAGTGGTGATCTGTTGCGATCCTCTTCTACAGCAAGACATTGTTGTCCTCATCATTTATAGTTTATCGTTGATATATCTTCTCAGGTAATATTTTATTAGGGTTTGAAATGCATGTGCTTATCTTCTTTCTTGTTTGCCCCGTTTTTAGTGGTTTTATCACTTTTTTGGTTCTATTGTTGTTCTTTTTTGAAATAATTTCTGATTTCAAAAAACTTCATTGTAGTACGTTGTATAGTGTTTAGGAAAGATTTTGTGGTTTGTTTGTTTGTTGCGTATTGTGTTATGTATTTCAAAAAGCTTCATTTGTAGCTCATGTGTGACATTCAAATATTTTATTTTTGTGGTTGCAAATACAAATATAATGACTCCTGTTAAAAGAAAACTTGAAACATCTAACACAACAAAGATCCAGAAGAAGGCTAGGTCTAAAGTTGCGAAGAGGAATGAAAATACCACTCTTTTAGAAGATCTTGTATCTGAAGCAGTTTCATCTTCTCAAGTAGAATTAGAATTTTATCAAAAAGAATATGAAGAAAGGAAAGTAATGGAGTAAGAAGAGAAAAAACAAAAAGAAGTTGAGGAAGAACAAGGGAAAGATATAGAAGTAGTTAATAGAGAAGTAGTTGAGCCACAAGAAGAAAAAATAAATGAAGCTGAGGAAGAACAAGGGAAAAATATAGAAGTAGTTAATAGAGAAGTAGTTGAGGCACAAGAAGAAAACATAAATGAAGTTGACGAAGAAGAACAAGAAACTTCATGAAGTTTTCAATGCTACTGGTGATGATGGGATCAAAATCTTCGATGCAGACACTTTCTGTGTGCATCTGCAGCATAATGCTAATGGTGATAACATTATTAAGTCAGTCCTCGGAAAACCTTTCAACAACTTCAGGGATATCCTCAAGAAAAATTATTTGGAAGATTTTTCAGAAATAGTTGTTTAGGCCATTTTCTTAATTTACCCATCGATACAACTGCACGTTTTCAAATGACCATTGTGTATGAACTTCTAAAAAGAAGGTTCATTTTTTAAAATTCCGAAAAGAAGGATGAGATTGTAATTAATTATTGTGGCATGCCAATTTTCTTTGGCAAAAGAGAGTTTGCCATAGTTACAGGGTTAAAATGTCATTCTCCTCTTGAGCCCGTACTTGAATACATTGTAAAAAAAAACCACGAAGAAGAAAGAATGAGTAAGAGAAGTTGTAGAAGCAGGACAACATTCACTGCCAACTGAGGAGCTGGACTTGATGTCCCTTGTTGGCAAAACATTCAAAAATTCTGACTTAGTAAAGTTGTTGGAACACGAGGATACACCAAGGAAGCACAAACAGTCATTGTGCTTACTTTGGTTTACACATAATATACTTTTGCCGAAAGATCTCTACAGCAACATACAGTTTAAATAGGTGAATTTCCGTCAGGATATTGAGGCTTTCAAGAACTACCCTTGGGGTCATGAGAGCTTTGAATTTACTCTCAAATATTTGTTGAAACCTTTAGGTGAAAAGACTAGTAACTTTTTTGGCTTTCCATGGGATTTCATGGTAAAACTAAATATTTTTAATATTTTTATATTATTTTAAGTAATTTAACATTTGATTTGTGACACGTTTTCCTTTTTTACAGGCTTGGGCATTTGAAGTCATTCGTTGTTTGACCCATCAAAGTATTTGCAGAAGAATATATCTCATCTCCAAGGATATTGAGATGGTTGAGATCAAGAAGAAAAACTACCAAGGATAGGCATATTCCAGATCTTTTTAACCCTCCTCTTGATGCAGTAAGTTATTATTAGTATATTACACTCTTATGTAGCTATAGATGACTCTTATGTTGCTACAAATGATACATATGTTGTAACATGTGACACAAATATTGCTACAAATGATTCGTCTATTGCAACATCTGACACAAATATTGATACAGATGATTCGTCTGTCGCAACATGTGACACATATGTTGCTAAACATGATTTGTCTATCGCAACATGTGTCACAAATGTTGCTACAGATGCCCATTCGTGTCAACCTATCACACATATGTGGTAAAATATCACCCATCTGTAGCAACAAATGACATATCTATGTAAACATATGACCCAAATATTCTGAGGATGACTCATATTTATAATTTTAGGTTGTGCATCCATGGATTACCCCAACAGAACAGGAATTGCAAATGCCATATCTAATTACTCTAGGGTTGGTTGAAATCATTTTTTATCCTATTGTGGATAGAATTAAAATGGAGTTGGCTGGAGCAACAACCATCAAAAGAGACTGAGTTTTTAATGAATTAATTGTTTTTGATGGTGTTGGTGGTGTTGGTGTTGGTGTTGGTGTTGGTGCTTGTGCTGGTGCTGGTGACCAAGGGGTTACCTCTTGTAGAGGATGTTATGACTTTCTCTGTGAGAAGTGCAAGAAACAAGATGAAGATTCTATCATGTATCTTCAAACATAGAGTCAAGCTGTCAATGAATTTAAAAACAAGAGGGGGAGGGGGGAGGGGTCAAGGGCATTCTATTAAAGAATGTTCGGCATCCATATACTCCACAGGACAAGAGGAGGAAAATATCATTTTCCAAGGCAATACAAAATTTGAAGAAGAAGATGTTTGGCGAATTCCCAAGGGCCGTAATAGAGAAACTTAATAAGTACAAAAAGTTGGAACATTTATAAGCTTGCAGCTATAGCGGAAAGAACCAAAGTGTTGATTCTGACGAGTGCGAAGGACGTTTGAATAGAATACGTCATGCATATTTTTACATGACAAGATTTCAGGAACATGACAAGCATGAAAGTTTGGTAGGAAGACTGGATAATCCCTCAATTTATAATGCGTGTTTATTTTATTACAGTATATTGACGAAATCCTTAACCTCATGCATCAGAGACTTGAGACATACGCGGATTATTATGATCCCGCTGATAGAATCCTTGATCTCAACTTTTATACCAACTTCCAAAAAAGATATAATGAACTGAGCGATGAGGCAACAACTGTTGGTGGCAGAGAAATTAAACAGTTAGTAGATGAGTTTGTATGGGATGAAGATATGGTTGACTATGTCAGGGGAATTAGGCCATATCCTGGAGGCATGGATTGGATTGGTGCAAAAAGTGTTTTAACAATCATGAACCTGGACAAAACCCATTTTGTGACTCTCGAGATTCTCTTACAAAAAGGTCGCATGAATGTTTATGACTGCCAGCTGATGGGTATGGAACATGCCAAGTTTTTGACATATATACAACCTGTCTTCGAGTTGAAGCCTAAATTGTTGAACCAGAGTGGAATAATGAAGCATTTGCCAGAAAAGTTGCTTATTGAACCATGGGAATTTAAAGGTCGAATGGATCCCATGGTAAAAAATCTAACTGGAGCGTCGTGCAGGTCATATTCCCTTGCATTCATCGAGCATTTGGTTAGCGGGAGAGATATTCAACCTCCCAAAACCCTATTGTGTGACAATCTAGTTGAACAAATGCAATGGGTTTGGGCTTATGGGATAATTTCTCCGAGCTTAAAGCCTTGACAATGTGTTTGTAATTAAAGACAATGTTTTATTTTATCACTTATGTTAGTTTATTTTATCTTACATTGAGAGCAAGTACAGTATGTGTGTTGGATATTTCTCATCTGTAGCAACATTTAAGGCATTTGTAGCGACATATGCCTCATATGTAGCAACATATCCCTCAAATGATCATCTGTAGCAACATGTTTTGGTCATCTGTAGAAACATTTGAGGCATATATAGCAACATATCCCTCAAATGGTCATCTGTAGCAACATATCCCTCAAATGGTCATCTGTAGCAACATATCCCTCAAATGGTCAAACATTCGCCTCAAATGGTCATCTGTAGCAACATATCCCTCAAATGGTAAAACATTCGCCTCAAATGGTCATCTGTAGCGACATTTTATGGCCATTTGAGGCATCTGTTGCTACAATGATTCATCTGTTGCAATATGTGACACAAATGTTGTTATAGATTATTCATCTATTGCAACATGTCGAATGAAGGTTGTTGTATAGGAAAATAATTTGTTACTTAGACATGTTGTAGGACTATATATTAGTGTTACATATCAAATTAGGTGTCAATTTAATTGAATTGACCCCCAAAAGACCCGTTTGTTTTATAGTTATATGTTGACACAGATGCAATATCTGTTGTAATTTCAACAACAAAACCTGTATATGTTGACACAGATGAATCATCAAGGAGGGACTAATCGACAAAACATCAACTTGGACCAAATTTTATTAATTTAGGAAGTTCCCCAAAAAATTAACTACTTCATCTAATTCATAATCATAACGATGTATGTCACAACGATATCGGTCGTAAGAGAATCGATGAGTAGTGCAACAAATTGGTCTTTCTCCAATCTTTTGAAGACGAAGAGACACTTTTGAAGATGAAGAGGCACTTCTGAAGAATGTGAAAAGTATATGTTGCCACAGATTTAACTCAAAGACAAAGAGGCACTTTTGAAGAATGTGAAAAGTATATGTTGCCTGAGATTTAATTCAAAGATGAAGAGGCGAGTATTAAATGTTGCCACTGATTTAATTCAAAAATAAGTACAAAATAAGTACATATGTTATATCATAATTTGAAAATAAGTACAAAAGACAAAAAGGCAACATTTTCGCCATATGTCATATGTTGCCACATATTTAATTTGAAAATAAGTACAAAAGACAAAAAGATAACATTTCCACCATATGTCATATGTTGGCACATATTAAATTAATCCCACACAGTCGTATGAGGATGAAATTTAACTAGATAATCTAGTTCTAAATCACAACTACACAGTTCACAATGAATATTGTCTTCATTGTCGCTTCCCATGGGCCAACCATTCCTGCGGGAGATTTGATGGGTTGATGCACAGTGCAACAAATGGGTCTTTCTCCCAAAATATTAGGTTCTCGTACCCACATTTGATTTAAAATGTATCGCAAATGGTGTCGTCATCTTCTCACTATTACAAACACGTTTTTTTTCATGTTGGCAATTCACATCAAGCCTTCTCTCATGGATATACCGCCTTCAAATATTGAAATTATAGCAAGAACATACTCTACACCACAGTGTCCACCTTCTGCTTCTTTTTTAACCATTCCCAATGCAGTTGGATCATTACGATAGAAAAGTTCAAACAATAAAAGAAAGAACACATTAAGAATACAAAATACATTGATGAAAACGTAAATAAAAATATTAAAATTACCACGTCTTTTCTGTATAAGGCTTCTAAGTTCTCCGATGCTATGCAAATTTTCATAAAAGTGATGTCTTGTTGATTCATCGTCCATCTAGGTTCAGGGAGAAAGCTGGCCAATGTTACCTTACGATATACAGAACGTTCATTAGCGACTTCATTGAGGAACCTGAAACTTACTTTAACATTCATTAAATCTTGTAGGGAGCAGAAAGCAACCCTTTTAATGATGAGAATTACTAGTTCACTCGGGAGGGATTCAATGAATTGTTTCCTAGTTGAAACCATTTTTGAGAATGAAGACGAAGAGAAGACAACTTTTGACTTATCCCTCCCTTCTTTTATGTTCTTATAAAATGCCAATAAATTTGAAAAGTTGCAAGAGATGACTTTTCAACAAAGGGTAAAAACTGAAGAGTCGTAATTATTAAACCTAACATGTTTAGAGATGATAGTAATTATAGATTTGATTGTTGACAACAAAACACTTACACGTAATCATTATTTAAAAGTATATTGGGACAGATTCGTAATTAGATTTTAAATGTGTAATTGACATATGTTGCCACATATGCAATATTCTGTTGTAATATCTAAAACATAGTTGACATATGTTGACACAAATACGTTATGTTGTAATATATAAGACATGATTGACATATGTTGCTACACATTAAATATTCTATTGTATAATATAACACATAATGTTATATGTTGACACAGATAAATTTGTTCAAAATGAATCACACTTTTTATTAGAGATAACGATCAAATTCAAAAATCATTACAAAAAAATGAATGGCAATATTTTTCACCATGGATTTGCAAGTTCTTTACATATGTTGCCACATATGACAATTTAATTAATCCCTCGTATAAGGCACAAAATTAACTAGATAATCTAGTTCTATATCAGACCTACTAAATCACAATGAATATCATTTTTATTGTAGTGCCTTCTCCAGGGAAAATAATTCATGCAACCGATTCTCTCAAATTGATGAACATTGCAACAAATGGGTCTTATTCCCAACAAACGAGGTCCTGGCACATACTGAGCACATAAAATATTTTGCAAATTAATTCGACATCTTCTCACTATTACTAGCTCAGTTTTTTCATGTTGGCAATGAACATTAAGCCTTCACTCATGGTTTCACTGCCACTGAAGATTTACATTATGGCAAGCACATACTGAGCTCCACTGTGGCCACCGTCTGGTGCTTGATTAATTATTTCCAATGCAGTTGGATCGCTAAGATTGAAAAAATCATACTATAGAAGAAATAACACATCGAAAATTCAAGATTAAAAAAAAAGTGAATACAGTCGAAAAATATTAAAAATTACCACTCCTTTTCTGTATACGGCTTCTGGATTCGCAAATGCTCTGCAGATTTCCAGGAAAGAAATGGTTTCTTCAATAATCAACCATCTACGATAAGGAAACCTAAGCAAATTTATCTTCAGATATACATAACGTTTATTAGCTACTTCATTGAGGAAATAAAATTGAAGAGCGAAAAATTGATTAATACATACATACCAAAATTTAACCCTCATTTAATCTTGTAGGGAGTAGGAATCAACCCATTGAATTATATCAATTAGTAGTTCCCTCGGAAGGGATTCAATGATGTTTTTTTAGTCATAATGATTTTTGAAGATTTCTTATTCAAATTGAATATTCAGTGAAATTTGAAAAAATGGAAGAGAAGAGAAGAGACAAGTAAAAGTTTTTTCAAATGCATGTACTTTGTTTTGAAAAATGGTAAAATTTGAAGAGTCGTGTCATTAAAGTTTTTTTGCATGAAAGTTGTTCCAATGACAGTAATGATATCATAACATTACACGTAAGTATTTTTAAAAAAATATGTTGGTACATATTCGTTTTTTGTGGTACTTGTAAGACATAATTGACATATGTTGGGATAGATGCAATTTTATGTTGTAAGATCTAACACATAAGTGGCATATGTTGTCACAGATGCAATATTCTGTGTTAAGTGGCAACATATGATTGACATATATCGCCACATATGCAATATTCTGTGTCAAGTGGCAACATAATTGTCATATGTTGCAAAAGATGAATATTTTATTGTAAGTAACAATACATAATTGACTTATGTTGTCACAATTATATATAAATAACATCACATAAGTTGATTATAAAGAAGATTAGAAGATATGGATCATCTTCAAATAAGAAAGAACATTCATTAAAATTCAACAACACTTCTTATGGGGCATTTCGATTTGGGCATGTAGTTTTTTCGGCCAAAGTCCCTACATACGGAACACTTATTTTTTTTTATTGGAAATGATTCACCAACTCCACGCCGTCTCTTATATGTCCTTATTCCGGGTTTACTACGATCAACATATGGAGGAGGTATTTCTCTCTGTATGATATCCAAAGGGACAATCCAAGAATCTTCAGTTGGCACCGGGTGAATTTCTTGATAATATGCCATTATGTATTTTCCCACCGAATAATATGAACAGAAGTACAGGTAAATTTGATTTCAAAAATCGGCACCATGTTGGGATCGAGTCGCTGCCATGGCATGTGGGCAATGTATTTTGTCACAGTAAAAACTTCTACAAGTACAAGTTCTTCTTTGTAGATCCACAGTAGCAACATGTCCATGACCAGTGACACTGAACTTGTAGTTAGCGATTTGATTGGCCAACAACTTGTTGCCCGCGTTGACATACTCGATATGTATTTTTCAATTGAGGGAACAAATCTATTTGCAAAGTGCACCAGTTCCATACGCATGTGGTGAAATAACAATGCAAATCTCCTGTTTATTTCATCAAATAGAGCGACAATGGGAAATTCTCTTTCAACATCAAACATAGCATTCACCGATTCCGCGATGTTTGACGCCATAATGTTACATCTACACAATAAAAGATAAAAATCAAACAAAGCACATAATGTAAAAATAAATTCAAATAAGATGGTACCTAATTCTCGGGCAAAATGTCCTACTCCATGTGTGGAATCCAATACGTTCAAGAGATTCAGTCGCCTTTGGTACCAAATCTCTTATTCGATTGAAATGGTCATTGAACTCACATGCATCATACGCCTTTGATGCTTTATAAAAATGGGACACTACCTTCAAATTGTGAAAGTTATTTAGAATATTTCCCCAAGGTGTCTTATGCAACAACCATAATGAGATGCAGGGTAGAGTCTCGTAACCATCTTTCGAATACTTGAATGCCTATCAGAGATAATGGACAACTCATCATTATCATCTACAAAGCTTCTCATATTTTGAAAAAAATATTCATATGAGGCATCACATTCCTTATCCACGACAGAGAAAACCACTGGAAATATATGATTCTCGGCATCTTATGCCACCGCCGATAGCAGAATTCCTCCATACTTTCTCCTTAGGAATGTGCCGTCAACGGCTATTACTTTTCTCATTTATTGAAAACCAATTATCCAAGAAGCATATGATACAAAGAAGTACTGGAACCTCCCATTTTCATCGAGCGACAATGTCATTTTGCTTCTTAGATTCACAACTTCAAGCATATAATGCTACACATTAAGCACTACATATCCATGCTCATGTATTCCCCTGAAATTAGACTTAGCATGCTCCATGCCCTTATAAATCTTTGAATAACTTACCTTACAACCCAATTATGTGCAGAGTTGATTTGGCATGTATCTTGAGGATGGGCCTCTACCATTGGGAAACCTATTTTCAAAGTACTTACCTATGACTTTTGTCGTGGCGTGGGGAATATGACTTGTAAGATGCTCTGAACCACACGTATGGTACTTTCCATAGATTCTAATGGCAAACCTATCGCTACTTGTAAGTTTCACAGCCCTAAGCCACCAATTGCAATCTGGATATTAACATTTAAAGAAAAACACATTACGAGAATTGATCACCTTTTTCAATCTAAAATCTTTTTTCAAGCAAGCCATTTTCAATGAATTTGCCAGTTCTTGCTTGTTCTTGAATGTCATTCCCTTATAAAACCCTGTTTCGTTATCTCGAATATTATTCACACATGAAGTTTGAGAAGCACATGGATTGTTGCTGTCAACTATAGGTGTAGGAGGAAAGTTTCTCTCAAGGTCCGACCCTTTAGCTTGACCTTCACCTACACCATCACCTTCACCTTCACCTTCACCTTCACCTATTCCAATTTCATCATTAGGATTATTTATGTCCGCAAGATCAAATTCATCATTAAACATACCTAGTTGGCCTTCATGTACATTATGATTCTCCTCGATAAGATTTTCTTCCACGTAGACTCTTAATATGGGCGGTTTCTCTGCTCCTCCCAAATAAACAAGCAATCTAGATTGATCAGTTATTCTAAAAGGTAAAACTTTCTCATTATGAAAAAAATGGGGAATGTAAATCATAAAGACATCTTGCGGTTTAGAATTGTATCCAGACTTTTGCACGACTAAATTGAAGAAATCATCATACAAAATGTTTCTTTCGACATACATCCCTACTGAACCAGCTTCTCGGTTTTTACTATCCTCCCAACACCATATGAATCAGTTTTTCTACTCGACCCATTCACCACGACAATTAATCCCTACAAATAATGACATTGTACTTGAAGAAATTAATTAAAAAAAGAGTTAGTCTTTATGAAGAATAAGTATATGTTGTAACATATGACTATTCTGTAGCGAGATGTAAGTCATATATTGCTACATATGACTTGTCACGACTGGAATCTAGACCCCAGACGAGACCGGCGTCGTTGACCTCTCAGAGGTCGCAAACCAGCCTACTTACGTCCTACTTACTTTACATAGGTTAATTTTAGCGGAAAATTTGAAACTTTTTGTTCTTTAAACATGCTTGCCAAACATTCTTAAAATTTTTTATAATCATTCATCATCAACCATCTAACATTAAAGAGATAAACAACTGAAAGAAATAGTTCATAAGTCTTAATTGTATAATTGCCAAAATGGCCCAAATACAAAATCTGAATAAAGAACAGGAAAGAAACGCTAGTGGAACATGTTCCACTAGCTCAACTCTAAAGCTACGCTAGAATATAAAATAGTAGTATCCTCGAAGTATGAGGACCTACCAAACTCCGGATGAATGCTGACGTCCGGATAGCTGCAACGATGATCCTGCAACTCTATCGACCACCTGTACCTGCACCTAAAATAGTATAGATGTATAGGGTTAGTACACACTTGTACTAAGTACGGGTATATGCAAGCACACACCACGGACATGCATGAGAAAGAATAGCTCTTTCCTAACAACATGATTTTTGGAAGTCCAGTCAGTGGACTTGCCAATTTGAGATTAGGAAGGTCATGCCATGAGGGTAACATGCATCATACTCAATATCGTATTGCACACAACACATATCATAGCACATAACACATAACACATAGCTTCGTTTGTATCATTCATTCATATGCCATGATACCTTGGAATCATGGACTTAACATTAAGACTTTCCAAAATGAGGGCTCAACATATGGGACCTCAACTAGGGAGTCTTCATTAGCAAACACTGCGTCTGCTTCATTCATTCATACGTACTTCATTGCATTTCATTCATAGGCCAGTGAGAACACCAGCTTTACCTAGGGTGTAGTTTAAGACTTTCATCGGGTTTGCTGTGCAATGATCAGGAATAACTTAATGTTATTACCTGAGTCTAGCTCACCTCTTGATTATCCTACCCTAACACCTTCGGTATCATTCAATTCTTTATGTGCTTCATTTGAGGCTGGCCTCATTCATTCATTGGGAACTTTAACTTTAACCGACATAGATCATGTGAGCATCATAAAATCCTGTGTCTCCCCCACACCGAAAAGAGGTGGAATCACCGGCCAAAGTGACCCAATAACATGCTAGCGTACATGGGAATTTAACCCAGCCAGATCCCTATGTTGGCAGTATAGGTTCAAAGACTAGGAGATATATGGAGACCCATACCCGGCAGGCCGGACAGTCTCATCTCATGAGAGTTACGTGAACCTTCGCCCTTCCCGAAAGAAGGCATCACCGCTCATAGCTAGTCTATCAGTGCTTAGTATAAAGTTCCATTTCATTCATCTCATACGTCATGGAAGCTGGCTTCTAGTATAAGGACATTATAGCTCATTATATGATTTCTCATCTCATAATTAGTATTAAGTGTGTTAAGCTCAATACTTTCATTAGAGTGTTCATAGAGACTAGTCTCTTCATTATCCTACACTCTCATAGGTGAGTCCGCTTTAATAACGTTTACTTAGACTCATTTGAGATTGCTCTCATCATTTACATTAGCCTTACATCATGTTTTCACCACATTCTTCATTATTAGCACCTTACTTTTCATAGTTACTCACCTCTTATTACGTGAATGTTCATTTCATCATATGCCAATGCACTTGGCCTTTTAGTGTATTTTACACTCATACTTAACCCTTCTAGGGTTCGTCATTTCATTACATACATCTTAGGTTCACTTACTTTTGAACGTATGTTAGACTTATGTGTCTATACATACAAGCCATGGGCTTCATTCATAATTCGTTAAGTGATTCTTACTTTCCTAAAATTATGTAATACAATACTTATGTATCTTGTATTTATGCCAAGATCTTAATTATTATTTGTTTTTGATCTAAGTAGATGGCATCATTTTTGGATAATTTACTCACGTATGACTTATGCATCAATACGGAATTTTGGGCAAGGAAACCCAAATCTTGAATCACTTGGATATCATTTATATTTTTTTATTAATTTTATTTTTAATATTCATAACATTAAACTTTAAATTAAATCTCAACATTTGTAGCAAATGATAAATTTTCTAGTTTAATTTCCCTCTTAATTAATCAAAGGGTTGAGGGTTCAAGCCCCCACAACCTCTTTAAGTTTTTAAATTTTTAAAATTTTTTCTCTACAATGGGGATGTTGTGGGTTCGAACCCCCACAAACCCCTTATTTTTTGTTAAATTCGCTGAAGGGGGGACTGTGAGGTGGTGGGTTCAAACCCCCACAGCCCCCTTTTATTTATTTACTTTTTTGTTCTGTTTTCTCCTTCTCTCTTGCGCGCACTGGGAGGTCGTGGGTTCGAATCCCACGCCTCCCCTTTAATTTTCTCTTCCTTTTCGCGAAACTCAGGGACCCAAGGGTCACGAGTTCGATCCCCCGCTCCCCTCTTATTTTCTTTCATTTGTTTCGCGAACTCCAGTGACCAAGCGGTCACGAGTTCGATCCCTCGCTCCCCCCTTATTTTCTTTTATTTTTTTGCGAACTCCAGTGACCAAGCGGTCACGAGTTCGATCCCCCGTTCCCCCCATATTTTTTTTTCGCTTCTCTTCTTGCGACGACAGGGGCTGGTCGCGAGTTCGATTCCCCCAGCCCCCATTTTTTTTTCTTTTTTTTCTCGCGAGTGCAGCACTAGAGAAGGAGGTCACAGGTTCGAAACCTGGTGGCCTCACTTCTTCAAAAAGTGAAAAATTTCCAGATTTTTGGAAAAAAATTTATTGCCTTTCACCCATTTTTTTTTGGTCACATCTTTCGTACCTTTACCTAGCTAAAAGGGTGTTATTCAACCATACATATTTCATTATAATAAACATCACATTATACGCATAAAATACACCAAAAACCACGAATTTACGAGGCCAAAACAGTGGCTACAACCACTGCCCACAATGCACATACAACATCAACTATTAATCGTATTTTGAATATAGTTTTCGTAACCTCTTCACATAAACACGTTCGCATTTAACATAAACATGTAAATCATGCCTAATTCTAACAGCACAACATACCCATCCTATGAATTCGTTTGGGAGCTAAGGACAAGGACATACGAAGGGGAACAACCTTAGTTTCAAGAGTTTAAGTACATTCGAAAGAAAGTACTCTTGGAGAAAGAATTCCATGAGAGAAACCCATACCTTTTGACGTTATTCAAGCTTGAAGCTGCTGCCCGGAAACTCCAAACCACGCCACATTTACTTCAACGCACACCCTACTCGATGAACCTCTCTTAGCCTTGTCGTTTTGATTCCTTTGTCTTTACTTAAAAAAAATTCTAGTGAGTTCTTCAAGTGTGAAGAACTCTTGATGTATTTTTTTCTGCTTTTCTAGTTGTTCTTGGCAGAACTAACGTGAGAAAGAGGTTGAGAACGTGAGAAAGTTGAGAAACGTGAGGAAGAGAGTTGTCTTAGGATTAGGAGACTAAATTTAAGACTTAGTCAAAAGTTAGGATTTTAATTAACTAAAAATAAATAAAGAAAATCTGATTTTCCTTTTTATTAATCAAATTAATAATTATCAATTAATTAAGTTAATTTATCAACCTTAAATCTTGACACCTTAAGTCTTGATCCTATTTTTTTTTTTTGGATTGTTACATGACTGTTCTGTTGTAACAAATAAATCACATGGGTAATATTTTTATGATATATCATATGTTGCAACATATGAATTTTCTGTTGCGAAATGTAACTCATATGTTGCTACATTTGACTGTTCTGTTGTGACAATAAATCACATGTGGCAACATGTTTATATAATATCACATATGGCAATATGTTTATATTATATCATATGTTGAAACATATGACTATTCTGTGGCGAGATGTAAGTCATATGTTGCTATATGTGATTGTTCCGTTGTGAAAAATAAATCACATGTGGCAACATTTTTATGTTATATAATATGTTGCCACATATTGTTTTTCTGTTGAGAAATGTAACTCATATGTTGCTACATATGACTGTTCTGTTGTGACAGACAAATCACATGTGGTAATATTTTTATGTTAAATTATATGTTGCCACATATGGCTTTTTAGTTGCAAAATGTAAGTCATATGTTGCTACATATTACTGTTCTGTTGCGATTGAAATAACATTTATGTTGCTACATATGACTATAATATGTTACAATAGTCAACTGTTGCAACATATATAACAATATGTTGGAAACACAAATGCAAATTATTGAAAAGATTGCAGGTAGATCAGATGATACTGAATTGATTTCAAATAACTATTAATTTTACTTACCAGAAACAATGGTGTGTGACCCAATCACTTATGAAGTAATTCCAATTGAAACAAAACGAAATCTGGTCCAATAATGACATAAATCCGATTTAAGAAGAAGAAAGCTCAAGCACTAGCAGCCAAGACCCACAATGTACGAAAAGAAGAAGATGAAGAGAGCGGGAAGAAAGGCAAGAAAGCAAGCAAATACGAGAGCAGAAGAAGAAGACGAAGACGAAGACGAAGAAGAAGACTGGAGGCAGGGGGAAAATCTTTTATTTCCCCTTTTGGCTCGATATTTCCCACCAAATTGGTTAAATTAGGTTTGGTTTAGTAAATTTACCTTTTATCCCTCATTTAATTCCCACAAAAGTTGGTTAAATTAGGTATTGTGAAATTACCCTTTTACCCTTCATTTATTTCAGTCGATCAAACTGTCAACTTATAAAGTTGAGGGCAACTCCACAATCCTTAATCATTAATCACTTAATTGTCACCTACACCCAATACTTAAGACTTATGTCACCACCCATTTATTTTGAAACCTTATTGTCACTTTTTTAAAAAAATATCATTGTTCTTCCGTTCTTCACAAAATCTATGGTTCTTCAAAGAGAGAAAAGTGTGTTGTTTAGTGAGTAAAGTGACGATATTTTTTCAGATTTGGGAGAAAACAAGTTTTAATGTTTTATTAATTAATTTTGTTGACCAATAAAAATGGGAAGGAGAACAAGTTTTAATGTTGAAATTTTTGGAGGAAATATAATATTTTAATGAAAACATTATGGCCACATTTGTAAAGTGTTGTTTTAACAATTATAAAAATAGGACACTTTAAAAGTGTGGATATGTAAATAGTTGTTGCCAATTATATCATACTATAACAACTCTTGTAAAGTGTAGATTATGGCATTAAAGAGTACACGTTACAAGTGTTCTCAATATTATCGTAGCTAAAAGTTAAAAACTTGGGCTATGCTTTAAAAGTGTTCCCAAAAGTCTGTTAGGCAATACTTTAAAAGCGTTGTTTAGAATTAGTGTGGTCGTAGGCCTAAAATGATGTAGTGTTCACAACTAAATATTTGTGTACTTCGTTGATGTTGAGTGACTCACTTACATCATTGCCTATGTTATAGATCTTGGTATGTATTTTTACCGTCATTAATTTATACTTTTGTATTTAAGGATAAATCATAAGATGTAATAAATTTAATTTTCCTTTACATTATTAATGTTTATTACCATGTAATTTTATATGTAAGATAATAAAGTGTTTTAGTTTTAATGACTGATAGTTCTTAAATATTATTTTATAAATTCCGTGATACTAAATTTCCGCACAAAGCGCGGGTAATTTTAGAAGTTATATAATATGATAGAACCTTTATGTTTTCCAAATGCACTATTTTTTGAATATTTTAATCTTTGTATATTCATTTTCATATATTGGATTTGATTGCTAAACAATCATAATTTACATTAGAATGGTGTAGAAGGATAAAACTTGCATCAAAATTATCAAAACTAGACAAAAACTCACCAAAAATTGCAGCAAAACAACACCAAAAGAACTGACAAAAATGCAGTAAAACAGCCGACGCGTAACAAAATAGTAGAAACTGAATTTAAATAGAAAATATGGAATAAAACTGCACTAAAACAACAAAAGCAGAAAAAGAAATGCACTGATTAAAAGGATATAATAGGTATTTTTGTCATTAGAATTATTTAATAGCACGATAAGTTATCTAGGGATTGTTATTTCACCAAGAGGCAAAGATAACTTATTCCAGTACCATTTGTTTATAGTGGAATAAGTCATCCCATCTTGTGTAACAAAATAAAAGACTAGAGACACTAAAAAATTAATCCGATGTCTATTTTTTCTTATCCACAATACCAAACGACCCCTAAAAGCTAAGCGTCAACCTAGGCTCATTCCAAAGGCTTTAATGTCACCGACTACACATAAAGAAAGGGGAAACAACTCCTAAGAGAAAAATAACAAATGCCTTGAAAAGGAAAGTCCAGTCTAAACTAAGGATTGCACAAATCTAAACTACCGTAAGGTGAAAACGAGAATAAAAAAATAAGAATATGGAAGATAATTGTAAATATTAACAAAAATCCCAAATAACATCCAATAAATGGGAAATATTATCAAAGAAACCTCAATGTAAGAACACGTTTAGTGTAACCTAGCCCAAAGTAAAATATGCATGCTTCAAAACTACTAAACTTGAGTCGTACTATATAAATCACCTCCGAGCACTGCCATGCTAGATATTTTTAATCACAACGTCAATATAGACATTAAGACATAAAAGTTGAAATAGTTAGAGAAAGACCCAAAATCTAGTGAAAATGCAAATGTGGGACCCACATGAGGAATCCATTAAATTTGTGACGCCCCGAGGCTACCCCTTGACGTAACACGGGACGTAGGATCATGAGTGACCCCAAGCAAACCCTGCTGGCATATCATAAGCATACTTAAGGATTTTCTCAAAAATAAATCATACTCTGCGGAAGCTTAAACAGGACATAAAGAAAATGAGGGGAATACCTACTCTAAGTGTGGATATATAAAAACTAAGAGTTCAGAAACAATTGAATAATCAAACTCAACTAAAATCTCAATCTAAACTATGTCTAAATAAAAGCCTCGAACTAACTAGAGATGTTGGGACATGACCCAGCTAACTCTAGCAAAACTGAAACAGAAAGATTGAAAATAGAATGATAACATCTCACTGGCGATACTATTGAACTGGAGATCAGGAACTGATCTACGTTTGATCAAAATGCTGAGGATTTGAACCTACATAACGAGAAGATATAACGTAGATGTAGCGCAGAGTATGAGTCACTACATGAGTACCAAGCATGTACGATAAGATAAAACAAAAATATAATATACATAACTAAACAACACAATGATATAATCTGAACATGAAGGAAATACTAAAATATACTGAATACTGAGCTAATCGAATTAGATGACAAGTACAAACATCCTAAACTGAACATTAAACTATTATTGATAACCTGGTCAATGCAGTAGAATCTGACAGTGGGAGCTACTATTACCCAACACAAAACCACGAGAGCTATTCGAAGAGTCCGATCATCACCCCATCAAAAGGACCCAATATACGTTTTAAGGGTATAAAGGCATGACTCTGAGATAAATAATTATGTTTCCCATAGAGGGGACTTATCCTATGGGGTTCGTAGTTATGGGACTATGAACTCCAACCTAATTATTTCGGTAACACATTATAACTAAAGTTTTATCATACTGAATAACTCAAAATACTGACATGCTAACTGAAAATGCAACAATAATGTACTGATAATGAAACATTCTTAACTGAGGCATTCATATCTAAATAAACTAACCTATCAAGTGTAATTCATGAACTAAGTGAATCTACACGACTCGGATTTGAATTTCATGGAAAACACTAAGCAACCATTCCTTAAAAGCATTATAATCATGTTTGTATTAGTTTGACAGCTAAATCAAAACATAAATCTGAAATTCTAGAAACCCTAGGTCTAACATAATGTTGAGAATCAAGAATCTGACTGAAATATAGGGACATAGTGAAGAAAAGGAATCCAGTAGTTAAATCCCACATATGGGGTGAAAAAATTCAGAGAGAAATCTTTCGATTTCTAGGCTCAAAATTAAGAAATCTTTTTGCGTTCTTGGAGAGGTCTTGGTCGACTCTTTATCCTTTTTTTGTTCTACTTGGTGAATGTTTGGAGTATGAGTTGACTAGGGTAAGTTCTAATTAAGTTACTAGGCTAAAAATGACTAAAACAATGTAATTTAGGGGTTAAACGATGTAAGTTAGGGGTCCAACGCATAGTGAAAAGGTTAAGCAACCCCTAACCTAAAAGATGCCGGGACAAACAACTGGACCGACAACGGTCTCTTGAATGGCCTATGGCCTATCATGTCAACCATAATTTTGGCTTTCAGAGAGAGGTAATCATAGGTTCCAAACCATGGAATGGACCACATATCATAGTCCCACCTACAGTCTGTAGGTCCTGGCTTAGGTCAAAGCCAAGACGGGTTTTGTCTGTGTTTTTGGGGTGGACTGCTGGTGGCCAACCACTGACCCCACCGATGTTCTTTCGGTCATGCTACGGTCCGTGGGTGGTGCCCATCGGTGACACCTACAACTTCTGATTTGCTCAAATCTTGTATTTCTTGCATAAAGAGTGTTACATTATGTCCCTTTTGGGAACATTTGTTATGATGCTCAAAGTGATAGGTTAAACTAGAGCCTTTACGTGCGTGTTAATTAATGATTTAAGGGCTTAGTTGCTAAATGATTAATCATGTACTAGACCCCAAAGTGTAAAGAAGTTGCTAAAGGTTCAGGAAGCTAGGGTTGCAAGACTATGGGCCAAGGCAAAATGGGCAAGACTAAGCAAAAGGGCCAAGGTTGCCCCAATATGGCTAGAAACTGCCCAAGGGTCCATGACCATATTCATGAGCAGTGGTCTTGACAACGGTTCATGGAAGAGCTCGTGAAGGCCCCTTAGTCTTGTTTGGACCATGGAAAGGAAGTGTAGCCACTGCCTAGGCACCACGACTAGTGGTCTTGACCACAAAACGTGGGATGTGTCTTGGTATTCCCTTGGCATTGTGGGAGGCTATGGTGCTTGACCTACGATTTAGACACTACCTCACCACACCACGAGGTTCTTCACGACTTGTGGTGGCCACCACGATCCATGGTTCCACCTGTGGTTGTAAGGGAAGGTGAGAAGAAAAGGTGCCAAGGCAAGGAACCCCTTTACGAGCCAATTCACGACTCGTGGTAAAGACTACGAGCCATGGGAAGGCTCGTGGGGTTGCCTTGGCCTTGTGTCACAAGTTGAAGAGTCTACTTCCTGAAAGACCAAGGGAACCACCACGACTCGTGGTGCCTAACACGGATCGTCAACAAAGGAGTGAAGCTCGCTTAGCTTCAAGCAAGGAAATACAGTCTTGCCTACCTACTACCGCAAGTCCACTAGATCAACCACGACTCGTGGTGTCAACCATGGATCGTGGGACTTTTATTTAACTTGCCTTTGCCTAGGAAGGCTTGGCAAAGTTAAGGAGCACGCTACCTCAAGGACCACGGGCACCACCATGAGTCGTGGTGCCCTTCATGATCCGTCTAATGAGTCGTGGTCCCTGGCAAGGCTGCCCCAAAAAGGGGAAATTAGGTAATTCCACAATTAATTAAATAATTAGTAGGGTCATTTCAATAGGATTATTATATATATATATATATATATATATATATATATATATATATATATATATATATATACATATACACACACACACACATACGGAAAATTGCCCGTGCTTTGCATGGAATTGACTCATTTTATTAAGCTTACATATGATAATTCTGTAATATTCATATTATTGATAGATATACTACATTTTCAAGAAAAAATTATCCTAAGGCAAAGCTCTCTTTCAAAATTTTAATGTGCTATATTATTTAATATTGGGTTTTTCAATACAAAAATTAGGAGTCATATAGAGATTTTAAGTATAAGAAAGATGTCTACAAAAATCTCCATAGAAATAGTTGGTCATAAGTAACGAAATTTGCTTAATGCCAAAAGTTTATAAATAACAAAATCAGACATTAAAGAACAGGCCAAAAATTCTCGAACAACACTACTCACAAGTAAAGTCGAACATCACGACCATACATGAACATATTTAACTAACCTCAAATTGAAGACCTTCAACTCCTTTCTTATGAACCTCCATGAATATATTTATTGTAGGATGACGTATCCTGTATATTGTTAAAATTTCCCTAAAATTATTAGCCTCATAAATGTTTTTCCTCATGTATCAAAATAGTCATTATTATTGCTTAGGTTTCATATCACCGACCCCAACTTACTTGGAATTGAACCATAGTTATTGTTAAGATTATAGCATGACATTACAAAGAATTAATGCATTTATCACCCAAGCAGTAGGTTACATTTGAATGAAATTGTTCATAGTTGGATATTCTAAACAAAAATTTTGATAAATAACATATTAAAATCACACAACGTAATTTTGTGAGCACTTGAACTCACAAATATCAACAAATTATACAACCTCACTTTCCTTGAAATCAAGGAAAAAAAGACATGTTGCTTAACATATTTTTAGAAAAGATAGTCTATTGGGATGAATCCAAGTTTTCTGTTCACAAATTTTATTGAAATAATTCAAAAGAAAGAGTTGTTACTTCTTTATAAATACAAGAAAACATTATAAAAAATAAAGAGTAATCACTACAGTAAACATGATCTTTAACGATAATTGATAGCTTAATTGACGCTAAATAAGTATTTTAAGAGACAATTGGTATTCTCTCTAAATGTCCCTAAAGTTTAGAGCAACATTGAATCTAATGACAATTAATTAATGTCGGTTAAGACTCTAGCAATCTTTGTTAATGCGCATATTTATTGTTGATTAAAAAATTATTTTTGTTATAGTTTATTTTTGACATTTGTTACTTCCAGGAAAAATTGATCTCTTATTATGTCCAAAGAGAAGAGACAAAGAAATATGATAAATTTCTTAACTTGCGACAAAAGAAGTGGGCTAATTGTGTCTATACTAATATTCTAGGAAGTTTGCAATAACATACGAATTTTTGGTACCTAAGAAAAGACAATCAAAACAATGTACTAATTAGGGCGAGCAAGAGAGCAATATGCTTGGTTCTTTTAATAAACTTCATTATTGGTTCCATATTAGTTATCACATATTTATTCTTGTGTGCTATCAAATATAGCACAACCCACAAGCAATTTTTCCAAACACTATATGAAAAACCTTTAGAAAGGGACAAACGAGAAGATAAATTTTCAATCATCCTCATTGAAATATTTAACATCGCTAAAAAAAAGTCACCAAAATAGCAAATAGAGATTGCGATAGATGCATGAATCACTATGATTTACGGTAAACATTAAGCTTCACGAAATATGAGAAATGAAACACACTTCACATAAGTTTAATTAATATGTTTGAATTTAACTACCCTACAACAAAAAAACCTATAGATAATAGTGACAGAAACGAAAGTTTTTTGTTTACTAAAATAAAAAAATATAATGAATTCAACCATTTCAACAACGTTTTGAGTTGTGGAATGAGAGGTGAAGATTAGTAATGTCCCATTGCAATCAATATAAATTTTCTTTTATTATACGAAGAAACCTGTCGAAAAGGACAAAAGAGAAGATCAAGTTTCAATCATCTTTACTGAAACTTCTAACAGATTTTTTTTAAAAAAAAAGTCACCAAAATAGAAAAATGAATTGTAATAATTATATGAATCACTGTGATTTTAAGTAAAGATTAAGCTCCACCAAATAGGAGGTCGAAACCATTGGGGAATGAAACAAACTTTATAAGATGCTTAATTAATGTATTTGGATTCGACTACCCTACAAAGAAAAAAAAGTACAATTAATAGTGGCATAAAATCCCTCTATTTATAGAAAAAAAGGGTAGTATGCATAAATGCTTATTATGCTTTATCTTAAAGTTCAAAACTCTTTGTAAAAGTTACAATCCTTCAAAAAGGTCACAACCTTTGATAAATATCATTATTTTTCTTAAAAATTGCAACTCATCATAAAAGTCACATCTTTTCAGAAAAGTACAACTTTAGATTTAAAGTCGCAACTCGTTATAAAAGACACAACTTTTCATGAAAAGGGAAGCCTAGTTTTGGAAATAAATAAATTAAAAGGGAATTCTGGTTTGCGAAAGTAGAAGTAGGAGATCAGAGTTTTTGCTGTTTAAAAATTAGAGGAAATCCCTCTATTTTATAGTAAACAAAGGGTAGTGTGAACAAATGTTTATTGTGTCTTATAAAATAGGTTAGAACAATCTGGAAAGTTGCAAATCTTTAGAAAGTTCACAACTTTTCATAGAAGTCACAACTTTTCATAAAGTCGCAACTCGTCATTATATAAATTGTTTAAAAGTCACAACTTTTCATAAACGTCACAACTCTTCATTAAAGTCACTACTTTTCATAAAAGTCACAACTTTTGATAAATGTCACAACTTTCCATTTAAGTCACAACTTTTTATAAAAGTCACAATATTTCATGAAAGAAGAAAGCTAGTTTTGGAAATAAATTTAATCCATGCTTGTGGTCATGTCATGTAGGCATGCCTGAGGTTCTCTTTTATATAAATATATGATATGATATTATATGATAGTTTTAAACTCTTGAACACCCATTTTTAACTCATTATTCTCATATTACTTAAATCAAAAGACCCAACTCCTTTTCCCTCCCATAAATCTTCTCTCTAAACCTCCATTGAAGAACATGGATGGAGCTCAACAAAGACTTGAAGATGGGAGATTTTCACACAAAATTCATGGGGATAAGGCTGAGGTTTGGGAGTTCTTTATCAATTGACTATCTAGCATCAATGATCCCTTTCAAATGTCTTTTCCAACTTTCCCCAATTCTAGGTTTTCGTCCAATTCGTGGGTCTTTTTCAAACATGACTTATTTGATCCAAAATGGATTAATTATGATTGAATATGAATGTTTAAGGATGAACTTAAGTATTGATTATGTTTTTGATCTAATTCTTTCAAGACCCATAAATATTCCTCTTTTCCTAACCCTAAA
The DNA here is from genome assembly GCA_016801875.1 of Solanum sitiens. Taxonomy (NCBI): domain Eukaryota; kingdom Viridiplantae; phylum Streptophyta; class Magnoliopsida; order Solanales; family Solanaceae; genus Solanum; species Solanum sitiens. Next base: position 51,984 of record JABWTJ010000837.1, read on the forward strand.
CCTTAACTAGAATCAAATGATGATTGGAGGTTATGTAGTTTAGTATGTTCTTGTATAATTCATGATTGTATTGTTATGTTATTCTACTAGTAAAATTAACCGCGCTTCGCGCGGAAATTTTAAGCCACATATTTTATAAAATAATACTTAGAATCTATGAGTCATTAAAATTAAAACACTATATTATCTTATATACAAATTACATAGAAAGAACATTAATAATGAAAAGGAAAATAATAATTATAGCATCTCTCATTTATCCTTCATTCAATTATCTTTAATTTGATTTTATAATTTATTATCGGCTAACAAATACTTATAATAGTAACTTTGCAGAAACATAAACAACAAAGTTTAATACATTTGCTAAAAAGCAACAATTAATATCATAAACATAAATTAATGACTGTAAATGAAATATAACAGGATCTATAAAAATAGAATGAAACAGAAGGAAAAAATTGAGTCCACCGAATGCACAATGTCCCCTTAAGGAAATTATTCCTCTATAGTACTCAAGGTTTATTGGAAAGATCCTTGCAAGATTGAATGATTTTATTCACAGGTATAATGATTAAAAAAACATGGTGTCAATGAGTCATTCAACATGAGTAAACTACTAGAATATTTGATTGTGCAGAATAAGAAGAAGAAGAAGAAGAACAAGAAGAAGAAGAAGAAGAAGAAGAAGAAGAAGAGTTAAGAATTTTTGTTGTTTCAAAATGAGAGGAAATATCTCTATTTATAGAAAACAAAGCGTAGTGTGAACGAATTGTTATTGTGCCTTATCGTAAATGTCACAACTCTTTAAAAAGTTGCAACTCTTCAGAAAGGTCAGAGCCTTTCATAAAAGTCACAATTTTTTATTAAAGTCGTAGCTCATCATAAAAGTCACAACTCTTTATTAAAGCCACAACTATTCATAAAAGTCACCTCTTTTCATGAAAGAGGATGACTATTTTTGGATAACTATTCATAAAAGTCGCAACTCTTCATAAAAGTCATAACTTTTAATAAAAGTTGCATCTTTTAATGAAAGGGGAAAGCTATATTTGGAAATAAATAAATTTAAAAGGAAATTCTAGCTTGATTAAATGTATGAACATCAAGATGTTAGGGTGAAATTTGCAGGAAGTCATTGAAGGCTAAGAGTGAAGGTATTCAATTATAAGTACTCTATCTCTCGAATTGATTATCCACTTGTGGTGAAAGTAATTACTTATTGTGTAGTCATAGGTTGGTTGGTTTGATCCACTTATGGTGGAGGTGCTACTTGGTAGTATAAAATATAGTATTGTGATGGTGTCCTTTTTTCCTACAACCCTAATATGGCTATGTATGATATGTTGTGAGTAAGAGTGATGTATTATGAACATGGGGAGATTTATATGTTTAGTTGGACAAGATTCTATTGTGAAAGGTACGTACACACATAATCCCCTATATGTATGAATGTATGACTCTATACATGTCTTGAATGACGAATGTATTGATGTCAATTGAAATGAACCTTAGATATGTTGACCTATATGACATAAGGTCCTTGAAAGAAATATATGTGAATTGTGCATTGGGTTGTTTATAATGGACATGTGAGATGATCCCTTTTGAGGGGAAGTGCCTAAAATGATAATGTTGTTGTTGTGATGCATTGTTAGGGAAATTATGCGCACGTACACACTAAATGCATAAATATCGATATGATATGTCTAGGCTGTTACTTGAAAGGATAATTCTGATTTTATATGCACCTTTACACAACACTATGCATGAAATGTAAATTAATATGATGATATGAACATGATAAGGTGAGATAATAATGAGCATGTTGTTGTGTGGAATTGAAGGTAATTCTTATGTAAACTACATGGCTATGTTATGAAGTAATATTCTAACATGATGTTGGTTTTGATGAAAGGACATTGGCGTAATATAAACTATGAGCTATGTACATGTAATATGAGGGGTTAAGCCCCTAAGACCTATGTTATGAATTAATGTTTTAAAAAGACTTAAATACAGTTGAAAAGGGAATTTAGCTTAGAATGGAGTGAACTTGACAATGAAAGGTGTTCCTTCACAAAGGAACATTCACACAATGATCTCATTAGGTGGAAAATACAATGCTAGTTAGCATAAAAAGGGTTTTTATTAACAACCTACTAGTTCCTTAACTATGTGCCTCTATAGGAATCTTAGCTGGTGGATCCACCTAGATGCTATTACGAATGTTTATGTCTTACATTGTCAAGTAGGAAACCCTCCTTTCATTGTGAGGGGTTGACACCGGATTCCACGTATCTCGCATGGCCTATGTCGGCTATGGAAAAGTTTCCCGAATGTTAAAAAGAATGAATGAGAGTAATAACACGAACACTAACTAGGACTACTTATGGTATGCTACTTAGTGTGGGTAAGGTTTTGGGACTTTATCTATACATTGCACAAGTGGGTATTGAGAGGGATTCTAGAGTGGGTTCTTGAGGTATACATATTATGAATTGTGTTATGATGTTGGTATCTCTTGTAATGAAAGAAGTTGGTATTACTTATTATGAATGATGTTGGTTTCACTTATTCTAAGGGTGTATGAAATAAATGGTCATGCTTATGACTTCTTGATAGGTTTGCTTAGTATATGTGGGGTTATGGGACTTCACATGTACATTGCATAAGTGAACTTGTAAAGGGGTTATATGGATGGTTTCTTATGATGTGAACTATATGAAGCATGATTAAGATATGTATTATGAAGATGTTGCCTGAACTATGACTAATGACTTCCAAAAGTATCTATAGTCTTAGTTACATTCTTATTATGAGGTTTGTGAATGATGCATGCTTTGATTGAATTAGCTTTATGGATGTCTTTCCTTCATATAGGCTAATGTTTATAATTTATATCTTTTTATCCATGATGGTTATAATTGAGTCAAATATGAGATATGCATGATGATTGGATTTCTTATGTGTTAGTATGAACTTATGTTAAGTATGATCATGGTGGCCTAAAGGTGACACTTAGTGTAGGTAGGACTATGTACCCTACCTATTCATTGCACAAGTAGAAGCTTATGGTTAATCATGTGGGTGTCTTACTATGATGTTGTGAACTTACTGTTTTAATATGTCTGTGTATTATGTATTTTACTAGATTATATGTGCATTATGACTATGTTAAGAGATATGCATAAGTGATGTTGTTACCCTTGTACTTGATGGTCTATATATGAGATATGTGTGACTTATGTTCTCCAAATCCTTTGAAATTATGATGTTCAAAATGCATAAAGCATGGTTTAAACTAAATGTCCCTTTTGATGCATGTTCCAATGGTTTTATCTATGGCTTCCATACATAGTGCTTTTGTTCTAATCCCTTCTTCTACATTCTTACAAAGAGTAGGGTTTGGAGAGTTTATTTGAAGATAGGTTTCTAAGGATCTCGTGAATGAAGACTTGGGGAATCCTTATAGTTTCGGTGATAAACCTACTATGTCCACTTATGTCATTATTTTATGTTTTTTGATTATGTAAGGGTTGTGTGACTATGTCGTATTAAAATGAAGTTAAAGTCCAAATCTTATGTAGAGGGTTTCTGAGCCATAGAGTCATGGATACTCTTATTTTATAAAGTATTCGATTGTTAAAGAAAAGTTTTAAATTTTCCGCTATTTTCATATGCTTTAACGTTCATGAAATATTGTCGATTTCTGACAATATTTGTCCTTGAATGAAAATTAATTAACTTTATATGGAGGGAAAAAGTGGCAAGCCCTACCACTAAATATTGGAAATTGAAATATGTCTGCACTAAGTTCCAAGGTCATTCAAACACGCTGAAAATGCAAGTATAACAGAAGGAACAAGATACTAAGACTAAATCTATGCATGGATGGCTGAAAAAATTAGAGATGAACTATTACCTCAGGATGGAATGGAATCGGAAAGAAAGAGATGGGGATATTTGGCCTTTATGCCTGATTCCACATCCCAAGTAGATCCCTTGACAGACTAACTCCGCCACAAAACCGTCAGTGAAGCGACTTCCTTGTTTCTCAACCTTCGAACCTACAGATTAAGAATTTCAACGGGCACATCCTCATAAGTGAGACTATCCTTCACGTCCACACTTTCAAATGGTACTATGGATGGTGGATCACCCATACACTTCTTCAACAAGGAAATGTGAATGACCAGATGTTTTGCTTCTTGTTTTGCTCGCAACTCTAACTCATAATCTACTTTACCAATTCTTTTCAAAATCTTATAAGGTCTTACATATCTAATTCAGACCTTCCCTTTCATTCCAAATCTCATCACCCCTTCATAGGTGACACTTTCAGGAAAACCCAATCATCAATTTGGAACTCCAATTCCCTTCTACTTTCATCTGCATAGGACTTCTGGTAAATCTGGTTTGTCTTAATTATATCTCTGATGATCTGAACTTTCTCCATATCATGAATCGAATCTTTCCTTATCAAGTATATTTAACCTAATTGAAAGTAACCAACTGGAGATCTCTATCTAAGACCATACAATGCCTCATAAGGGGCCATATGAGGAGTTTAATGGTAGTTAGTATTGTCGGCGAACTCTATAAGAGGAAGATGATCATCCCAAATACCATTGAATTTGATCTTGCAAGCGCTCAACATTTCCTTGAAGGTATGAACGGTACGTTATGCTTGACCATCTATTTGTGCATGAAATGATCTGTTGAGATTAACATGATTACCAAGACCCTTCTAGAATGACTTCAAGATATGAGAGGTAAACTAAGGAGCTCTATCTAAGATGATATACAAAGGAACAAAATGCAACCTGACTATCTCATTAATCTAATGCATGGCGTAGTCTTCCACCAAATCTTTAGTCTTGATAGACAAAAAGTGAGCGGACATAGTAACTTTGTCTACTATAACCCAAATGGTGTCATGTTGTTTACAAGTACGAGATGAACCTGTAATGATCTACATGTTGGTCACTTCCCATTTCCATGCAATAATGTTGATCTCTTGAGTAATACCTCTTATTTTCTGATGTTCTACTTTCACGTGCTGACAATTAGGACACTTAAATCTATTTCTCTTTTCATGCCATTCCACCAAAGTATTTCACGCACATCACGGTACATCATAGTGACACCTGGATTAATAAAATGCCTAGAGTTACGGGCTTCTTCAAGGATATGTTGTCTCAACTCATCCACCTTAGGAGCACAAAAATGACCCTCATAGCTTTGCAGACTATCTTCCCCTTGGGAGAAAACCTCGGGTCTCTGTTGATGAACTGCCCCTTTCAGTTGAATCAATATAGGGTTAGAGTCTTTTTTCTCCATAACCTATGCTATCAATGAAGATTATAACCAATTCTAGACAGCCACACCACCATGTGATATGCTTATAAGGCAAACTCCCAAACAAGCAAGTTGGTGAACATCTTTTGCTAGTTCTTTCCTTTCTTCCTCAACATGTTCTACACTACCCATAGATAGTCTTCTAAGAGCATATGCTACCACATTAGCCTTACAAGGATGGCAAAACACTTAATAGAATAGCCTTTGAGGAAATCAAGCGCTCTTCTCTGGTGAAAATTCAACTCTTTATGGGTGAACACATACAGAAAGTTGTCATTGTCTACAAACACCTCTACGTGAACATAATGCAAATACTACTGATGGAAGTTCGAGGTCATCATTCAGATAGTTCTTCTTATGCACCTTAAGTTTTCTAGAAACATATGTTATAACCTTACCTCGGTGCATCAACACACAATCGAGGCTGACTCTACATACATCACAATAGACCACATAACTATCTGAACCATCTGGTAGAGTCAAAAACTGAGTTGTAGGCAACATAGTTTTCAGTTCTGAGCAACTCTTCTCACAATAATCTGGCCACAGGAACTTAACATTTTTTTGAATCAACATAGTCAATGGAGAAGCTATAGATGAAAATCCTTCCATGAACCTTCTGTAATAACAAGCGAAACCTAAGAAACTTCTTATATGTGTAGGAGAGGTTGGTCTAGGACATTGTTTCACTGTCTCAATTTCTTAGGATCCTCTCGGATCCCTTAGCTGGATACTATATGCCCAAGAAAAAGCAACAAATTGCAACCAAAACTCACATTGCTAAACTAAGCAAATAACTGGTGATTTGTGAGAGTTTGGAGGACAACCCTCAAATGAGTCTCATGTTCTTCCTCATTCGTAGAGTAGATGAGGATATTATCAATAAAGAAGATAACAAACAAGTCCAAATACTCCTTGAACACACTGTTCATCAAATCCATGAAAGATGCAAGGGCATTGGTTAGTACAAATGGCATAACTACAAATTAATAACCTGAAGGCTGTTTTTGGAATGTCACTATCTCTGACACAGAGCTGATGATAACCGAATCTGAGGTCTACCATACATTGGTCAAAAAATGACTAGCTCCCATACATTGGTCAAACAAGCCACCAATCCTAGGGATATGATACTTTTTATTTTTTGAGACTTTTTTCAACTATTGATAGTCAGTGCACATCCTAAGAGAACCATCCTGCTTTTTCACGAAAACCAATGTTGCACCCCATAGGGAAATACTAGGTCTGATGAAGCCCTTATCTAGAAGGTTTTTAAACTCATATTTCAATTCCTGAAGCTTAGTTGGAGCCATTCTGTGAAGAGGAATATAAAAAGATTGGTTATCTAGAATGAGATCAATTCCGAAGTCGATTTCTCTTTTGGAGGAACTCCAAGAAGATCATATGGAAATGCTTGAGTGAACTCATTTACTACTAGAGCTGACTCAAGGGTTGGGGCTTCCAAGGCTTAATCCTTAACGCGAACTAGATAATAGAGATATCCCTTAGAGATCATGGTCCTGGCCTTATTATAAAAAATGAATTGACCCATAGGCACTAAGAAATTACCCTTCCATTCAAGGATTGGCTCGTTTTGAAACTGAAAACCAAAAATCATAGTTCTACTATCCACTAAGGCAGAACATGAATGTAGCCAATCCATTCCTAGAATGATATCAAAGTCTATCATTTCTAAGTCTACAAGATATACTTTGTTAACTCTCCGGGAGACTATGACATGGCAATTTAGGTATACCCTTCTAGCGATAAATGATTCACCAACTGGAGAAGAGACTGAGATGGTTTTGGAGAGAGTTTCTAGACATATACCAAACTTTACTGCTATATATGGAGTTTCAGAGGAAAGAGTAGCCCCTGTATCTAACAAAGCATAAATATCTAAATGAAAAACTCGCAACGTACTAGTAGCCACGTATGGAGAATCTTCTTGATCTTGGTGACCTTGGAGAGAATACACCTATTTTGGCACTTAACGACACATGTACCAAATGAAGTATCCTGCAGAGTCTGCCGACATGTTGGTTCTGCTAAAGCTGTAAAGGAAGCCTTAATATTATTACCTCCTTGTACCTATTTAGAAGAAGGGCAATCCCTCATTCTTTATCAAATCTAACAACACCAAAAACATCCATCATAGACACATGCTCGGATGGTTTTCACCATACTTTGGAAAACTTGGGTAGGTTCGGGTAACTGAAACACTCCCCTGAGACATAGAGCCTGATACCCTACCTTTATGATCCCGTCGATACCTGATGGATGTAATACTATTGATGAAGGTGTTGGGGCTAAAGATTATTGCTGAAACTACGAGAGATTTCCACCTCCTAATTTTTGGTGAGAATACTCATATTTTCTTATCCTATACACTTTGTTATCCTTAGGTTTCTCCCTAAGCAATCTCCCTCAACTTGTTGAGAATGAGTCAAGGTCCTAGAGATGTTCATATCTTCTAGTAGCATGACATTTATGCACTCTGTTCTCACCAAGTTAGATACCCGAATTAGAAACTTGTTAACGATATGTGTAACATACCTAAAGAGCTATGAGACCTTGATTCCATAATCTTGAACCTTCATAGAACCATGTCTCAAATTAATGAATTCCTGGGCCTTAGCCTCGCTCAACGCTCATGTGAAGAACCTGTCTAGAAAAGCCCCGGTAAAACACTCTCATGTTAGAAGAGCAACATCTTCGCCCCTGTTTTCCTTCTATTGTGTGAACCATATGTGAGCTACGTCCTTAAGTTGGTAGAAAGCTAACTCTACCCTATAATTTCGAATCACTTCTATAACTCAAAATATATTCTTGACCTTATCAACAAAATTCTAGGGATCTTCACCAACTTGCGACCCTGGAAATTCAGATAGGTTCATCCTAACAAAGTTACGGACCCTAGCTTCCACGAGTCCACCACTAGCATTTGCAGAAACTGGAACATGCTAATTGTTGTAGTTAGCTACACCGTTGTCCAACATTTGAATTCCGAAACTCTACATTAGAATCTTCATGATTTGGGACTTAAGAGTTGTATTAGCATTGCAGGCATTAACATTCATTTGGTAAGATCTATGAGAAGGCATGATATGAAGATGCCTATTGTCATGTTAGAAAATGGAGATCATACCCAAACATCATAAGAATATAAAGAAAGCAAAGTTATTCCTAAAACACATCGTAGCCTACCCCTCATAGGTGTGGCGCACTTCACACTCATGAAAGGGACTGTACTTAGTACGGATTTACAACTATCCTAGGACTCTTGAACACAATGCTCTAATACCAAGTTTTTCACACACCGAGGCTACCCCTTGACGTAACACGGGACCTAAGATCATGAGTGACACTAATTTAACCTTACTCGCATATCGGAAGCGTACTTAAAGATTTTTTGAAAAATAAATTATACTGTGAAGAAGCTTAAACATGACATAATGGAAGTGATGGGGATTACCTATAATTCTAGATATAAAAATATTGAGAATTCAGTAACACCTGAATGATCAAACTCAGATAAAAACTGAATCTAAACTATGTTTGAATATAAGCCTTAAACTGACTAGAGATATTGTAACATGCCCCAGCTAACTCGAGAAAAACATAAAATTAAATATTGAAAATAGCGAGATAACTTTTCAATAGTCCTCAAAAAATGGGGACTCACCACTTATACTTCAGACATGTAGATTGGGAACTGATCTATGCGTGATCTGAATACTGAGGACCAAAACGTACATCACAAGAAAATGCAACGCATAGTATGCATAAGTACTTGAAAGGTACTAAGTATGCAATATAGGATAAAACTAAAAAATCATATACAGAACTGAACAACGCAATGAAATCAATGGTATAATATGAACATTAAAGAAAATACTAAAATATGTTAAATAGTGAACTAACCTAATGCAATGAAAAAGTATAAACATGTTGAGATTGAATACTGAACAATAATTGATAACATGGTCAATGCACTAGAATCTCACTATGGAGCTACTATTAACTTCCATCCACAGGAGCTATCCGTGGAGTCCAATGTATCTCCCCATCGAGAGGACCCAACATACCTTGCCCACCGAAGGAAATTATCCTACGGGAACACATAGTCTGTGATTATGAGCATAATTTACCCTTAGTCCACTCAGTGTTAAGCCTAATCCCAACTGATTATGTAAGTAATACATAATAAACTATTTTGTGTAATACTGAATAGCTCAAAATACTCACATTGTAACTGAAAATGCAACATTAATGTACTTATAATGAAACATTGTTACTGAGGAATTTATATATGACTAAGCTAACCTAGCAAGTATAATTCATGAACTAAACAAATCTACACAACTAAGGTTTGGAGTTTCATGCAAATCCTTAAGCAACAATTCCTTAAAACATGATACTGTGATTTGGATTAGTCTAAGAGCTAAATCACAACATAAATCTGAAATTCTAAAAACCCTAGGTCAAACATCATATAGAGAATTAAGAACCGGACTAAATTCTAAGGATCTAGTGGATGAAAAGAATCCACTAGTGAAATCCCACATGCCTGGTGAAAAAATTCACAGAGAAAACTTTTGATTTTGGGGCTGCAACTTAAGAAAACTTGTTGTGTTCTTGGAGAGGGCTTGGTTGACTCTTTCCCTTCTTTTCGTTCAACATGATGATTTTTTGGAGAATGAGTTGACTAGAGTAAGTTCTAATCAAGTTACTAGGAAAAAACTGACTGATACAACGTAGGTTAGGTCATGAATGACGTAGTTTATGGGTCCAACACATAGGGAAACGATCAAACGACCCCTGACTTAAAAGTTTTGGGGCCAGCCGAATGAATGTCGACTGTCCTACGGTCCGTTGTGTGAACTGTCGATTGTTTTTCAGAGAGATGGAATCTGGGGGTTTGAACCATGGCCTGGACCACGGACTACGGTCCAACCTTTGTTTCGTAGGTCTTCGCATAGGTCGACCCATAAAATGAACTTTTTTTGAGTTTCTAGGGAGGTCTGCATGTTGTAAACCATGGTCCCAACCTATGGTTCATGGGTCACCCTACTTTCCCTATGTAATGCTCGTCGATGGCATCTCCATCTTTTAATTTCTTCAAATCTACTATTTCTAGTATACGGAGTGTTACAAAATGACTAGGCCAAAAGGTCATGAATAGCTAAAAGAATTTTTACCCAAAGAATTGTCACAATCTAAGATCATAAAAATGTTAATCCAAATCAACACATATAATGAAACATAAAATCCACAAATTAATCCACAAAAACCTTGGGAACAAAACTACAGATCGTTCTTGATAAATGTAACACCCCGTATCCAAAATAGACCAAAAATTAGTTTTTCAGAAAAATCTGCAGGTGCAGTCGACAGGACCATTGACGGATCGTAGCCTGACCCACGGTCCATCCTGCACAACCGTCGATGGGATCGGGGACTCCCAAAAACTCAGCTGAGAAAAATTGGCTAAGCCTTGATCGACGGACGGACCTACGATCTGTAAGTTAGACGACGGTCCATAGTCCGTGACCGTCGATCGAGACCCCCTTCAGCCACTCTTTGACACGAACCACAGGTGACCAGCACGGTCCGTAAGTTGACCCACGGTCTGTAGGTCTGACCGTAGGTGGGAACTAGCAGCCAGTTAGGGGGGGGGGGAAATGCAGTAGGGTCAACTTCAAATGATCATAACTCTTAGAACAAAATGAATTAGGTGTCCCATGACATACCAACAGATAGATAATTGAATTATATTTCCATATCCACCAACGTTGCTAAAGTCAGAGCTCCGAGTAAAATGTTATGACCATTTTAGTAAAGGCCTGTCGAACAGACCCAACCTACGGACCCAAACGACGGACCATCGATGGAAAAATGGACCGTCTGTCCAGGTCGTCGTTTGGTCCGACAGCAACTTACCCAGGGGTCTTTTGGTCTTTTTCCACTTCGTTTAAACCTTAAGATACATCATTTTGACCCTATATCATCAGATTTTAGTCAGTTTAAGCCAAGAAACATAACTAAAACTTACATAAGTCAAAATCATTAATCAAAAGTTAGAAAATTAGAAGCAAGAAAGGAGAAAAAGCTCAAGAATGCTAGTTCAAGAATGTAACAAGTTTCTAAAAGTTCCATCCACGAAATCAAAATATTTTTCCGTGAATTTCATCACCAGGTATGTGGGATTTCACTATTGGGATCCTTTCACCCATTGGGTCCCTAGTTTTCAGTCAGTTCTTGATTCTCTTATTATGATTAAACCTAGGGTTTCTAGAACTTTGATAGAACTTCATGAATTCATTAAATATATGTTCCAAATCAGATTGTAAAGTTATTATTCAGATTATCGCATGAATTTTAGAACCCTAGCTTTGTATTCCTTTAGTTCTTGAATTACATATGCTAGGTCCGATATATCAGTTATTCAGTTATAAATGCCTCAGTTTTAATGCATCATTATCAAATTAAATGTTACATGCTCAGTTTGCATGTTCAGTTTTGAGCTATCTAGTATTTTATAGAAATTCAGACATAATCAGTTAACTACATAAATCAATGGGAGTAGTATAATACCGAGTTGGACTAGGGTTCAGCGTACCTAATAAGTCCAAGAACAACTATACAAGTAGGTTGTAAGTCCCCTCTGTGGGCAATCAGTTTAGTGATCACGCCAGCATGCCTTTATACCTCTGCAAGGATATATTGGGTCCTCTCGATGGGGCGTATTCATCGAACTCCACATTTAGCTCATGTGGTTTTATTGTCGGTTATTAGTAGATCTCATAGTTCAGTTAGACTCTCTTGCATTGACCATTTATCAGTATACTCAGTATTCAGTTTCAGCATGTTATAAATTGGTCATTGCATCCAGTTAGCTCAAAATTCAGTATATCATGTACAAATTATTATATTTGCTTTTGGGCTTGTTCAGTTATGTTTTATTTCAGCTTTACTCTATCCTACATGCTCAATACCTTCAAGTACTGACGCATACGTGCGCTACATCTTCTCGTGATGTAGGTTCAGGTTATCAGCATTCAGATCACGCATAGATCGATTTCCCGATCTTCAGTTCAGCAGATTCAGTGGTGAGTCCTCATTCTCCGAGTACAACAGTCATGAGTTTCATTTCAGTCTTAGTTAATATTTCTTTGTATTAAACTCATCAGATTTCGTATATCTCAGTTTTAGCATATGGGTATTCCCCATCTTTTTATTTTAAGTATTTAGCTTCCCCAACAGTTAATTATCTTTAGTATGCTCATGATCATGCCAGCAGGGTTAGCTTGGGTTCACTTGTGGTCCTAGGTTCCGCGTCCGCGTCTCGGGGGTAGCTCGGGGCGTGACAATAAAACTCAATATTTTTGAGCTAATTGCGCTGATCTAATTTCCATCTGAGAGGTTTAACAAGATTGTTAACACTACTGAAACCTATGCAAAAATTTAAGGCTTAAGTTATAATAATATAAACTTAAAATGAAAACTTCACTACTCTAACCAACCACACTACTAGTCTAAAAAATACAGTTTGGAGCTAATTGAACTTTTAGAGTCCTGATTCAATATTAGACTTTATAGATGTTTATTAATGTCAATTTATTTCAAAGGCTCCAAAAGAAAACCATACCTCAAAGCACCCTAAAACACATTAGGAAATGTGCCACACAATGCAATACCACACAAGAGTTATATCTAACCTATGTGAAGGGGAAACATAGTTAAAGTATAAAAAAAATAAAGATACAACCTCGAGGTTCATTAAATTTTATATTTTATCTTTGAATTTTAATTTGACGGCCAATGATTTGCTGAGTCTTGTATTGCAAAAGCTTACCTTTTAAAAGTGCAGAAAGAAGTGAAATAGGAAACCAGAGAACCAAAAAAAAGATAGGTTATAAGTATGGAGAAGAAGAAGATGGAAATGATAACTACGTATGAATGTTAATCCCTAGGATTGAGGACAGGGAGCCATAAGTTACATGAAGAAGGTCGTATGTATGTGAAGTAACGTATTTTTTCATGAACACTATTCTTCTTTCATCGAAGTGACTATTATTTTTTCTTTAAAAAAGTTTTTCCATTTGATGTTGTGTCCTTACTTTCTATATGTTTCTTTCATGATAAAATGTTTTTTTGATTAAAAAAATAATTTTGCATGAAACAATGTTTTTATTCAAAAAATAGTTTTACATGAAACAATGCTTTACTTTAAATGATGTTTTTCATGAAACAAACATAAGATTGTATTTCTGTTTATTTTATTTGATGTTATTTTCTTACTTTGTATGTGTTTCTTTCATTGTAAAATCTTGTTGAATATGGTAACGGCCTATGTGTTTGGGTTACCTGCAGGTTTTGTATGTAGGTATTATGATGACCTGAGATTTTAGTCTGTGAATATTGTTACACCTTTAACTTTGGGGGATCGAGGAGGGGTAGGGGGGTGGGGAGGAGAAGATTTTAGAGTGAAAAAATATAGTAAAAATAATGAAGTAGAGAATAAAGAAATAGAGATGAATAGATGGGTGAGTTTTTTAGATAAAAAAAGAAATAATAATAATCCTAAAAGAAATTAATGAGAACTAAGAATTTCTAATTATGGAGTGGTTTTAAAGGAAAGGAAGAATTTTGTAAAAAGATTGAATTGCGGAAAAGAAGAGAAAATTTGGTAGAGAAGCAAATATACGTATGAAAAAAGTATTTAGAAAGAGAGGAAAAGACACAATAAAAAGGAAAGAGATAACCCTATTTTAAAATAGTTGAAAAATAATAAAGGAGAGAAACAAAAACAAAAAATAATAAATTTTCCTTTTAAAGGAAGTAGAAAAAAAAATATAAGAATAATAAAATAATTTTTTTTCTTTGACATGGAATAGAGAAAGAAAAATCACGAAAAAATGTATGAAATAATCTATCGGTTGTCATGGTGTGTAAATTATTTTCATTAATATACCTTTTCAATTCAGCACACACACAAAAAAAATATTGTAGCCCAAACCCTAAATCGATTTTCTTGTCATCAACCACACTTTCTCTTTCCCTCTATCTCTTGGAATTTTAATGCTAATTTGGTACGTTCGTCATCCATGGATGCTTTAAGATTTTTCCTTTTGCTTGAGAGAAATATAGTCTTGTTCCCTAATCCTTCTTAGATGTGCCTCTCTATAGTCCTTTTCCCTAATCCTTCTTAGATGTTCCTCTCTAGAGAGATTACTCTTTCATTTCATGCTCCAAGTCATATCAAATCTTCAAGTACAAAGAAGATTTACACTCACAAGAATATCACTCTCCTAATTAATCTACATATAGTCTCACAAAATATATTATTCCCCTTTTTGTCTGTCTTGACATTATTTGAAGAACGAGTGTAGATTCAAGACCTATAATAATAAAATATTCACTACACCGCAAGAGGTAAATCCTTATTCCACTTCGTCTGTTCTCTGTTGAACTACATTAATTTATAAATCAATGCTTTAGTATAGATATTATGTTGTTTGTGTTTTCATTTTCATTTCTTTTATGGATCTTGTGTATCATGATGTTTTATAAATAGGTTATCATCTCTTTCAAAAAGAATGCAATAATAGAATCCATACATGCTCATTACTTTAGATTAATCTTTGTACTATGGTGAGTTAGTATGTGCACATCAAATAAATGCTCCTATTATTGCTGCTTTCATGTTGTTTACTGTTAAGATTTTTATCTTTCTTATTCAAATTACCCTTTAATTTTTATACAAAAACCAGAGCGAAGAATTTCAATTTAAGACTCAATGTCACTGCAACATATAAAGTATGCATATACATATTTTTTTCTATCTTTGACACCTTTGAAACTCACTCAAACATAAATAAACGGAGGGAGGAGCACCACTAATTCAATTCTCTATATTGGTAATAACTTTTTTATCTCTTTTTAAATCAAATTTGGCTAATAATATATTATTTATTTGTGTTACTGTTTTTGTATGGTACTTTACATTTGATTGAAATAATTAATTCCCACGGGTAGCTTATAGTTCACTAAGTCGAATACATGAAAGAGTCTAAACACAATATTTTTGTTCTTAAATCCTACCATATAGTTTAAATAAGTAGTTTACATATATTCTATATGGAGTCTCCATTACTTATAATCATTTTGCATCTTTCGGGTAGAACTCCTTAGGACAGGTCTAAAGTCTCGAACACATTAAATCATAGAAGACTACATCTAGTCTTCTTGTTTTGATATATAGTAAAGATCTAATATTTCCTCAATACATTGTCTCAACTATGGATGAACTTGGTTTGTCAATATTTAGTTTTCTAGCGGTCTTAATTGAAGTACTAATGGGCTTGGCACTTTCCACGTGGATGCTTTTTAGCAGATCACCAATATACTTTTGTTGATTGATCAGAGTGCATGTTTATAACTTCTTAAACATTAAGCTTGAAAAGAATCTTAGCTCCCCCATTATATTGGTTAATGTTTCACAAAGTGAATCCAATGTTGTTCAAAAGATAGTGTCATTAACATTTACTTGAACGACGAGTATATTTATCCCCCTTAATTTTAAGAGTAGGGTGTCGTTAGGTTATCACATGACTAACTTCATCAGTAGACCTATATTATTAGAAGGTCATCAGGATTATCATTTGAAAACTGAAATGTTCATATAAATGCTAAGTTGTCCCTCTTGAATGTCCAGAATGTGTGCACATCTAAGCTATATGTTGTCCTACAACAAATTAATGGGATTGGTATGCAATAAATTTTGTAAAGCATAAGCTATTTGAAAATCATTGACCACATATGGGAGATTAATGACTCCTTCCAATACAACTTTTCCTTAGAACGGCAATCTAATATGTAGTGTTTAGTACTCTCATGTCAAACTTTATTAATAATAATCTAAATAGTACGTGTATTGTCAGCATGAAGAGGAGTAGAATTTAATTGAGGAAACACTACAATGAACCTCTAGATAATTCATGTATTATTTGATTAGTTATTATGCTTAGAGCATTCTTATAGTGACCCAAGTAATTTTATCACTTTCTAAGAATGATAGTTCAGTAACCTAGTAGTTTATTTGGATTTATTTTGTGATTCTCTGTTTTAAAACGTCCTAAACGTAAAATATTTGATGAAAGTTCAAGAAGCCAACCTTAGAATTCAATTTTGATGGTTCTGTATGGTTTTGAATTTAATTATTTTCTAGGACCTTTCAAACGGATCATGTGTCTCGGGGCTAATTTTGAGCCCCCTTGTGGAATTTGGGTTAAAATGAAGTTTTGATGACGGACCTACTCTTTTTCTAGATGACCTTAGTTGGAATTTTTGACGGCTCCATTGAGTACAAAATACAAAATTTGGTGGGGTGAATATTTCATCTCTGTGCACATATTTTCTAATGAATCTTGAGAACCCCGTCATTTTTTTCAATTGATGCAACAACATGTTGTATTTGTGACACCTTCAGCAAGGTGGCATGTGTGCCTTCGGAATCATGCAAGGTTTTTATTTACCATTGTTATCTCATGGCCCCCAGTCTGTAATAGAAATTAGTTATCATGTGGTGTTTACCACCCTTAGTCATCTTGTTCGCGAGGTTTGACTTTTGTGTTCGTGAAGGTCATTTAAGGGGTGACCTTTTGCTGCTATCGGGATGTGTATTTGTGACTTGACATTTGAATAAAATAACATACTATGATTTCTTTTTATTCTAGCATTTCCTTCTACAATTGTGAGAGTTGTTTGTGTCCGATATGGGCGATTTCGAGTTTACCGTGTCCGGGAAGGTTGTAACTATGCATTTGGATTACTAGGGAAAGCTTTTTTGCAGTATAATCTGCTCAGAAGGGCCTTCCACCCCTTTTGATTGTTCTTAAATGTTTAATTATTGCATGTTGGTGTTTTGGTATGTTTTGTGCACTTTATTGTTTCTCATTTTGGGATACCAGTTCGGGGAGGTTAAATTGGCCTTCTGACTGAATCAATTATAAGATTACAAAATTGGGTCCCACATTCCCATATTGAATCAAATTTATTCTATCTGTAATTAATATAATTGGTATCTAAAAGACCATGTTAATATTGTGATTCTATATATTATAGTGTGGTAGCATTCGGAAGGGAGAAGCATTGGAATTGTGAAGTTGAAGCACATGTGATTTGCTTTGAGGTAGGTTATGGCTTCTTTCCCTTAAAGATTGTGCTCGAGAATGTAAATAAATGTTGATTTGCGTGAATTTGGGTTTGGTAGCAAGTTTAATATGCTTTGTTAGTCAATATCATGTTTTAAGCTTTTTAATGTTTTTTTGGGTACTGGCATGTTGTTCTTCTTGTTCGTGATTATTCCAATATTGTAGAATGTTTTGTACTGGATTATTTTTGTTGTTGAATTCATGTTTGGCCTTAGTCTTGAAGTAGACTAGTGCTTGCCTTAGAGTTGCATATTTTGGAGCATGTGCTTTTTTATATGACATAGCTCCTTGTAGATTGATGTAGCAGAATTAGGTCAGAGATAAAGATTCTTAGTTAGGTAGTAGCTCAAATCAGATGACCTTCTATCCATACCTCCCATTTACTATGACCCTAGTGATTCACGATTAGGATATCTGACACAATTGGAAAGTTTGGGATTGGATTTTTAGTGTTTTTGTATTGATTATCTTGGAGTGGACATGTTCAAATAAGGCATTGTGATGTTTATTTGATATGGTATTCTTTAGGAGCCTTATGGTTGAATATTCAAGGTCTGGTCACATTGCCCTATTGATTTAACATACGATTATTCAGCAGCCCTATGGTCGCGGATTCAAGGTCTGGTTACGTTGCTCTTATATTAGTCCGAAATTCAGTATTTGGTTACTTGATCTTCTGTAACAATCCATGATTGTGAATATATATAGAGACTAAATATTTGGCACTTTAGATGAAAACCTATTTATTAAATGCATAGTAGTATACAAACATTATACCTAGTATTCTAATTGCTTCTTAGTTGTCTGAATGGTTTTACTATTTCTGTAAAAAACAAAATCGTGATCAACCCAACTGTGACCCGAAAAGTTTCAAGCAAATTAGCATTTCGAGTTTCCTAGTTTTGTCGAATGTATGCTCTTTTTTAATGTTTCGGGGATATTTTTGTTTTAAAGTGAAATTAATTCTTGATTCAGTTAACACTGTTTTTGTTCCTATATAGTCTAGAACGTTTTATGAATATATGATACAATAATGTTTTCAAGAAATTGTTTTGATTTTAATTTTTCAAAATATGATGGCATTGTTGTTTTTGTTGATAAAAATGTAGAAAGATTTGCTACAAAGTACCTTATTGGGAAGAATTGATTGAGTGGGTGTTGGAATGGGTTTGTCAATGCTCACAACCTTCTCAAAAGAGATGCTCTATACTTCCAATTGATTAAGCCTTGTGAATTTTAGGTAACACCTTGTATGTGCTTAAATCCTAGTCATTTTGTTAAAGGAAGAGTTACGTTTTTCATTTGATTTATCTCATCCAATAGTGTAACTGAATTTCTTCATTAACCTTTAGATGTAGTATTAAGAACAATGATATATTCAACAAGGTATGAGTTTTCCCCGTGGTGTACAAGATAAGAAAATTGAGTTTTGGATGGTTCTACTTGTTAGTTTATTTTTCCTGAAATCGTACCATAAAAAGGTTTTCCATTTAGAGGAAGGTTTTGGATTGACTAATCATTTTTCTTGTAGGAAAAGTTTTAGAACTCTATAAATAAAAACATGTTCCTTCTAACTTAATTAGCATTCTCAGTGTAGTCTTAAGGGTTCGAGAGTTTCGGTTAAGGGGGAAATTTTTGGCTCACAAGTTTGATACGTTATCACTTGTGTGAACCTCCCATTTATTCTGAGTGAATTGGTTGAGGTTGTTTCTCTCTGTATTTTGTACTCTCATATTTATAGTGGATTTCTTATATCTTTTGTGGACGTAGGTCGATTGATCGAAACACGTTACATCTCTGTGTCTTTTGGTGTATTTCTCGTTTGTCTTCTTACTCGTGGTCTTTCGAGGTTTGCTCTACTAGCTTTTGCGATTACACCTGCTTATTTTTGGTCTTAACAAGTGGTATCAGATCTAGATTCAATGACGGATTCAGGTCCTAACAAGTGGTATAATATTCCTGGTTCAATGATGGAACCAAGTTAGAGATGTGTGTTCATCTTGGTGTGTTTAGTTCTAGCTGCACCCTTTTTTACAGTGATAATGATTTTGTTGGAGAAATTGGTTCAGAGAGGTTCTCTGTATCGAGACGTAGATTTGATGGATGATATTATGTAGAGGACATGCAATTTGTTGAACATTATTTGAAGAAGGTGGACAGATTTATTTAGTCTGAAATTTAGGCCAAGAAGGAGATTTGTTGGGTTTTACTTGCTCTGATTTCTTACAATAAACAACTTTCCTTTTACGAAAAGGTTTGGGATTCACTTATTCTTTTTCTTGTAGGAAAAGGTTTAGAACTCTATAAATAGAGACTTGTTCCTTCTAACTTAATTAGCATTCACAATGTAGTCTTAAGGGCTTTGAGAGTTTCGGTTAAGGGGGAAATTTGTGGCTCACAAGTTTGATACGTTATCACTTGTGTGAACCTCCCATTTATTCTGAGTGAATTGGTTGAGGTTATTTCTCTCTGTATTTTGTACTCTCATATTTATAGTGGATTTCTTATATCTTTTGTGGACGTAGGTCGATTGATCGAAACACGTTACATCTCTGTGTCTTTTGGTGTATTTCTCGTTTGTCTTCTTACTCGTGGTCTTTCGAGGTTTGCTCTACTAGCTTTCGCGATTACACCTGCTTATTTTCGGTCTTAACAAGTGGTATCAAATCTAGATTCAATGATGGAGTCAGGTCCTAACAAGTGGTATAATATTCCTGGTTCAATGATGGAACCAAGTTAGAGATGTGTGTTCATCTTGGTGTGTTTAGTTCTAGCTGCACCCATTTTTACAGTGATAATGATTTTGTTGGAGATATTGGTTCAAAGAGGTTCTCTGCATCGAGACGTAGATTTGATGGATGATATTATGTAGAGGAGATTCAATTTGTTGAACATTATTTGAAGAAGGTGGACAGATTTATTTTGTCTGAAATTCAGGCCAAGGAGGAGATTTGTTGGGTTTTACTTGCTCTGATTTCTTACAATAAACAACTTTCCTTTTACGAAAACGTTTTGGATTCTCATATTCTTTTTCTTGTAGGAAAAGGTTTAGAACTCTATAAATATAGACTTGTTCCTTCTAACTTAATTAGCATTCACAATGTAGTCTTAAGGGCTTTGAGAGTTTCGGTTAGGGGGAGAATTTGTGGGTCACAAGTTTGATACGTTATCACTCCTATGAACCTCCCATGTATTCTTAGTGAATTGGTTGAGGTTGTTTCTCTCTCTATATTTTACCATCATAATTATAGTGGATTGCACATCTCCTTTGTGGATGTAGGTCGATTGACCGAATCATGTTCAATCTCTGTGTCTTTTGGTGTTTTTCTTGTTTGACATCTTACTCGTGGTGTTTCGAGGTTTTCTCTGCTAGCTTCCATGTTTATACCTGCTTATTTTTGGTCCTAACAAGTGGTATCAGATCCAGATTCAATGATGGAGTTATATTCAATGGTTCGATAAACGATTATTAAACCAGGTTAGAAAAAGGTGTTCATCTTGGCCGGTGTAGTTCTAGCCGTAACCTTTTTGACAGTAATGAAGATTTCTGTTGGAGAAATTGTTTCATAGAGGTTCTCTGAGACAGAAATTTTGCAAAGGATATTATTAAGAGGAGAAGAAAGTTGGTGAATATTGAGTGAAGAAGGTGGACAAATTTATTTTGTCAGTAATTTAGGCCAAGGGGAAGATTTGTTGGGTTTATTTTCCCTGAAATCTTAACATAAAAAGGTTTTCCATTTAGAGAAAGGTTTTGGATTGACTAATCCTTTTTCTTGTAGGAAAGGTTTTAGAACTCTATAAATAAAAACATGTTCCTTCTAACTTAATTACCATTTTCAGTGTAGTCTTAAGGGCTGCGAGAGTTTCGGTTAGGGGGAGAATTTGTGGGTCACAAGTTTGATACGTTATCACTTGTGTGAACCTCCCATTTATTCTGAGTGAATTGGTTGAGGTTGTTTCTCTCTGTATTTTGTAATCTCATAATTATAGTGGATTTCTTATATCTTTTGTGGACGTAGGTCGATTGATCGAAACACGTTACATCTCTGTGTCGTTTGGTGTATTTCTCATTTGTCTTCTTACTCGTAGTCTTTCGAGGTTTGCTCTACTAGCTTTCGCGATTACACCTGCATATTTTTGGTCTTAAGAAGTGGTATCAGATCTAGATTCAATGATGGAGTCAGGTCCTAACAAGTGGTATAATATTCATGGTTCAATGATGGAACCAAGTTAGAGATGTGTGTTTATCTTGGCGGGTTTAGTTATAGATGCATCCTTTTTGACAGTGATAATGATTTTTTTGGAGAAATTGGTTCAGAGAGGTTCTCCGGATTGAGACGTAGATTTGATGGAGGATATTATGTAGAGGAGATGCAATTTGTTGAACATTATATGAAGAAGGTGGACAGATTTATTTTGTCTGAAATTCAGGCCAAGGAGGAGATTTATTGGGTTTTACTTTCCCTGATTTCTTAAAATAAACAGCTTTCCTTTTACGAAAAGATTTTGGATTGACTTATTCTTTTTCTTGTAGGAAAAGGTTTAGAACTCTATAAATAGAGACTTGTTCCTTCTAACTTAATTAGCATTCATAATGTAGTCTTAAGGGCTTTGAGAGTTTTGGTTAGGGGGAGAATTTGTTGGTCACAAGTTGGATACGTTATCACTCCTATGAACCTCCCATGTATTCTGAGTTAATTGGTTGAGGTTGTTTCTCTCTATATTTTTTACCCTCATAATTATAGTGGATTGCACATCTCCTTTGTGGACGTAGGTCGATTGACCGAATCATGTTCAATCTCTGTGTCTTTTGGTGTATTTCTTGTTTGATATCTTACTCGTGGTCTTTCGAGGTTTTGTCTGCTAGCTTCCACGTTTATACCTACTTATTTTCGGTCCTAACAAGTGGTATCAGATCCAGATTCAATGATGGAGTTAGGTTCAATGGTTCGATAATCGATTATTAAACCATTTTAGAAAAAGGTGTTCATCTTGGCGGGTGTAGTTCTAGCCGCAACCTTTTTGACAGTAATGAAGATTTTTGTTGGAGAAATTGTTTCAGAGAACCTCTCTGAGACAAATTTTGCAAAGGATATTATTAAGAGGAGAAGCAAGTTGTTGAATATTGAGTGAAGAAGGTGGACAAATTTATTTTGTCAGTAATTTAGGTCAATGGGAAGATTTGTTGGGTTTATTTTTCCTGATTTCTTACCATAAACAGGTTTTCCTTTTAGGAAAAGATTTTGGATTGACTAATCCTTTTTCTTGTAGGAAAAGGTTTAGAAATCTATAAATGAGGCATGTTCCTTCTAACTTAATTAGCATTCACAATGTAGTCTTAAGGGCTTTGAGAGTTTCAGTTAGGGGGAGAATTTGTGGGTCACAAGTTTGATAAGTTGTCACTTGTGTAAACCTCGCATGTACTATGAGTGAATCGCTTGAGGTTGTTTCTCTCTGTATTTTGTACTCTCATATTTATAGTGGATTGCTCATCTCCTCTGTGGATGTAGGTCGATTGACCGAACCACGTTAAATCTCTGTGTCTTTTGATGTCTTTCACATTTGTCTTCTTACTCGTGGTCTTTCGACGTTTGCTCTGCCAGCTTGCATGTTAACACCTGCTTATTTACGATCCTAACACTTGTTTGTTAAAAGGAGAAACAATTTTAATAGTACATACAATGACAAAGGAATCTACACTTCTCCTCATCTTGTCCACAATAGGGCCAACTCCTACCTAATTAAATATATCATTGTTCCTTATAGTATATCTCTATGTCATGCAACAATCATTTACACTACTAATGCATTTAACATTAATCAAATAAGAAAAACTCTATCTTTAACAAAATGACATGGATTTAAGCACTTAGAATATGTTGCCTTAAATTCACATGCTATGGAGAAACCTTTTCAACCACCACACAAGACATTTTTATCAATTAGGTATTCGATGGAAATTTCTTCTTCATGTTCATCCAAAAAAATAATAGTGTCATCATGTTTTAACAAATGAGAATCAAAAAAGATTCTCTGAAAACTCTATTGTATCAAAATATTGATATGAAAATCTAAAATATATGGTAACAAAACGAATCTAATTCTATTAAGAAGAAATAAAACTTACTAACCCAACCCTCCCCCCCCCCCCCCCCCCCCCCGATTTGCAAAGGGAGCATATATTTTAGAAAACGAGGAAACCGATAAGGCAAATTTGCTTGATATTTATTGGCATGTAGTTGGGCTAATCAGTTTGCTTCAGCAAAGATCTGTTTCTATCCCTTATTTTAAGTTCATGTTAAATGAAGAATCAAATATTTTATGAGGAGAAATCACTCTAACTTGTAGATTCAACAACTAATTACGCTCACAGTTTTTTAACAAAAAATAATTTGTATTCCTTTTGATTTTTATGTTCTATGTTATTCTTATTCATTTGGAAAAATATGGTTTTCACTATTTTTTCCTTGTTATTCTTCTTCATTTGGAAAAATATGGTTTTCACTATCTTTTCCTTTCATAATTTATCCTTCAGTTTCTTGGTCATATTATTAAGAACATTCATTTTTATTTTAGATTTGTTTAATTTAATTGTTTTACCATATTATTAAGAACATTCATTTTTATTTTGTTTTGCCTAGTTTATTTTTTTACTTATATGATTGAAAGAACACATTTATTTCTCTATTTCCCTTCATTATATCATCATGGTAAGGCTAGTATCTTCTAAGGGAAAATATTGAATAGATATTTTACGTAATTCCAGAATATATTTTAAAGTATTTTTTTCCAAACTAACTAAAAACGTTTTATTCACTTGCATTATTCTTTGAGGTACGCATAAAAAACTCTTGTTTGTTGAACATTGTTCGTAATAAAAATCCCAATTTTCGGAAGTTTGGGAACAAAGATTTTAGAGAATAATTTGTTTGTACTGAGATGAATAAATAAAAGACAAAACTCATGTGACATGTTATAAAATTGAATTGCTATACACTTGTAGGTGAACATCCGATACAAACAAACATTAAAATTCCCATAAGATAGAATAAGATAATGAAATATGTAACCTCACAAAAAATATCAGATACCATTTTAAGGAAGCCTGCAAATAGGATGTAATTAAACTACTAATGAGAACATGTTTTTGATAAACAATTTTTACCATGGAGAATTATGCTAGGTCCCTAAAATGGAGTTCAAGATTTCATCTTCCTTTGTTAAACTCTTAGTTTTAAAGTTCAAACTTGCTTTGCATTAAACAACTTTTCATTTAAATTAAACATTACTTGTTTTACTTTGGATGGCTCAAATTTCTTTGATTCAACAATATAATATTCTTTTATTCACATAAAAAGTAAACGAGCTTACAAAGCCTTGCGTGTATAAATCTAACTCCAACGCAAAAATACTATATTGCTTTCAACAAATTGTCCCAAATTTCAAGATGATCTCTATGGGTAGAAATGTTGAAAGCTTTAATGCATCCACAATTTCAGTAATAATTCAAGTATCTAGGTTGACAGGTAAGCCACCTAGTCTATGGTCATGCATAAATTAATTTGGGGTGCGGCAAAGATCATAGTCTAGGGTCCAAAAGAGTGCAAGAACCTTTGAGTCCATGATTAGTCCATTAAGAATATTGTTGAAACAAAAATATTCCTTAATTAAATCCTTTAAGTCCACTATCTATAATGAAAATCTAATGCTTTCATAAATATCAGAGTCCAAGATTCACATTAGCGTGTCTTCCTCTTGTTTTTCATCTAGATGAATATCTAGTAAATTAGGCTCCAAGTATTTTTACTATTTCGTCATCTTGATGCATATATATAATAGGAGGCTCCAAGCCTTGACCTTGTCATTTAAGCTGAAAAATCCTTTTGAAAATTACTTCACCTCTTATTCTATTGATGTCAGATAATGATGTTGGATAAGAAGATTAACATAATACTCATTGTTCTTACTATCCACATCGATGCCTTTCTTGTTTTGACGGAGATCCATTTCTCTTCTTGAACCCAATGACTTAACTTCACAAACAAATGTCACGCCTAACACATCTTGATCCACTATCTTTGCATCCATATTCAGTATATCCTTGCACCTACTGTACAAGAACGGATCCACGTTCCTAATGTCTTCTAATAATACAACTTTTTTGCCGATTGCAAGAAAATACGCGATAAAAAATATCTCTGATTTGTACATCATATGCTAAGGCCAATGCACTCATCCTACCTGAGAACCAAAAATACTCAAGGTACAATAGATTTAGTTAAGATGTTGCAGTACGCACAAATTGTAGGTGATATTACATATGGAAAAACATTTTACATAGAAAATATTTTTCTTCATACCAAACACTACTTTTTCTTTTTTGGTTAAAGGGAAATATTTTCCATGTAAAGTATTTTTCCATATTCAATATCTTCTACCATTTGTTCTTCCTGCAACATCTGAAGTGAATCTGTTATACCTTATGTAGTTACGGTTCTTTTGTAGGAGGAATGTGTTGTCCTTACCATATAATGTACAAATCTTAACATTTTTACTGCGTATATTTCATGAAATTGGCTAGACAAGGTGTATTATTGGAAGACATTAGTGGCGCGGATCTGTTCTTGTACCTTAGTTGCAACGAGATACTTATTATTGATGTTGCAGTAGAGGATCAAGATGTATTGGCTTGGAATTTTGTTGTTAAATTGAGTCATCGGGTTTGAGGAGAGAAATGGAGTTATGTCCTAACGGGAAAGATATTGTTGTGGTTAGTAAGAACATGAAGCATTAGGTTAATGTGCTTATCCAACATCGTTATATTACATCAATAGTATAGCAGGTGGCTTATTTTTCAAAAGACTTTTCACATGTAATAACTAGGTCAAGGCTTGGAGTCTTCTATTATATATTCACAAAGATAACAAAAGAGGACAAACACTTGAAGCCTAATTCACTAGATAATCATCTATGTGACAAACTAGAATAAGCAATGTTAATGTCAATGTTTGACTGCGGTCCAGTAGCAAATCAACGTGCAAACGATAGAGATAATGATTCTAAAGTTTATCAAAGCATTAGGATTTCGGGAAAGAGAGTGGACTTAAAGGATGTCATCAAGGATTATTCTTGTTTCAACATTATTTTGATCATTTTGTACTTGCAAGCTTTGCCTAATGATTCTTTTCCTTTTCCAAGTTGCATTCCTATAACTGTAAAAGAAGCATTATTTTAGATGTGTGCCCTCAATAACCTAAAAAGAGAGTATTTTGGAGTTTAAGAGTTGGATTGTGTTTTGACCAAAATCTTTGTTATTTTTAAAAAGGAAGATACATATCTTGTGATGTTTTGACCAAAATCTTTGTGTACGCAAAATCTTCCAGGTCGTCCAGCTATGCTAAAATAATATTTTTTAAAAACTTGTCCTTCTTTCATTTGATGGTATGTCCTCCTTTGAAGTTATTCCTCGAGTGAGGATTTTTTGTCGCGTTCTTGTCAGTTTCATTGAACTGATCATATCATACATCAACCTTTAACCTTGAATTACCCTTGTAGATAACAAACATCTATTATTCGTGATACACTAAAAAAATACACCCTAAGATTATGCAAATATAGTAATCCAAAAAAGGGTGAGGTAAAGTCCACAAATAATAGTGTGAAAAAATGATAAAAATTAGAGGAATAATTGATGGTTTGATTTCTATTCTGTTAGAGCTGAAAAGAATTTGTATAACTAAAACTAGGATTCACAATATAACTAAGAGCTATAAACTTATAATATTGAAGCATCAATCTTGTGTCCCAACAATATGATGCACCATTTGTCGAAGATAATATATAGTAATCAAATAAGTTTGGGGTTGAGCCCCACATAATCAAAGAAATTATTTCACAGTAACAACAACATCCAATGGGTGATGAATACTCTTATTTGCTTTCATCATAAACCAAGTGCGAATATGCACATTCATGCATCTCAATCCTTTTTTTTTTACAAAAACCATAGAATAGCATGTCTAAAATGCTACACTCGTGAAGTTTTTATTCGGTATAAAAAAATCATTTGCAACATAGTAATGATCAACAAATCTTATTATTGTAGTAATTTTATTAAGCAATTTCTCCGGTTGATGATAAAAGAAAGCGCAGTGGTCTAAGATTTCCATTAACAGAGCACGTACCGTTGTGGTAAATATGGATATGTAATGTTCAGTAAATTTAGGATTTAAGATGTAGGTCACGTAAGTTTATCAGATCTTATTTTCTAGGAGTTTGGTTAGCACGATCTATTTTGTTAGCACTGTATTAAAACTCCATTGGAGGCTCATTAATAAACAAACAATTTCATTCTACTTATTTGCATTTATTTGGTATCAGCGCCAATATACTCTAATGAGTACGCCATCAAAGATACTTTAAAAAAATTATGCGCACAAATGGGCCTTTCCATCTCTGTGCTTCATACCGACGCAGCTCCAATCCTCAAAACTCTGATTCTATTCACCTTTCTTCACAGTTGCCCATTAAATTATCTGGCAGCCACAATTTTACCATCTGGAAGGACCAAATTTCCATGCTTCTTCATGGCTATGACCTCTACGATCATCTTGACGGCACAAAATTGTGCCCACCTGAAGTAGTCACTACTAATGTCCTTTAGACTACCAACCCCGAGAAAATGGATTGTTTTTGTAAGGATAAACTAATTTAAAACCCACATCTTCAGCCTTCGTCCCCATCTCAATCAAGTTAACAAATATCACAAATAAATTGATGAATATACGAGAGAGATTCTCTCTCTATTCGATGAACTCGCCACAACAAGTTTACCCATCAATAATGAAGAACTAGTGGTTTGAATATTGAGTTGCCTTGGGCCAGAGTTCCGTGAGATCTCAGAGGCCATACTGGACTCTCCAATAAGCTGTGAAGAACTCTTTGATAAGCTTCTGGATCATGAACTATTCATCTCACATGAGGATCTCAAGAAGAATTAAACCCAGGTCACTGCAATTGTTGCTCAACATGTTACCAATCCTCTATCTTCCCGACGCCACAAATGGTGCCCAATCAACATTAATAATTGGCGTCCCCAAAATAGGCAGACCACTCAAAGCAACACTTCCAAGCATCAAGTTGATAATTATCAGTGGCACAAATTACCATACCAATCGTCACGAGTCTGTTGTCAACTTTGTGACAAATTTGGACATACGTCAAGTGTTTGCCGCTCCCGGTCCCATAACTTCTTTGAACCAAAAGGAATTTTTGTTGCACAAACAATGACAAATAACCCTGGATTCTCGATTCAGGTGTGTCTCACCATATAACCTATAAAACTAACGCTCTTTGCAATATTTAGGACTCCAAAGGGATCGAGGAAGTGAGAACGGGTAACGATATTGTGATTCCAAATGCTTCAAATACTACTTCGAAACTCTTTAATATTTTGTGTTCTCCCACTATCTAGCGAAAACTTGTTTCTGTGCTTTTCAAAGATATTCTAACCTAAATAAGAAAAATTCTTTTTAAATTTCTTGTGAAGGATATGAGTACATGAACCCCTCAACTGTGCAGCCCGAAAAATCAAGATTCTAGCGGCCCGAATAAATCATGAGTCTATGAATGACCATCATTGTCTTGACCAAACATAAACTTCACCATTTCCGGACCTTCCCTACATCTGTTGCATGAAGAATTGGGACACCTCCATTCTCGAGTTTTATTTTCAACTTTACATAATACATATCTTTCGTATTCTTTTAAGTACAAATTCACTTTTTGTAATTCTTATTGTTGCAATAAAGACACATATTTCCATTTTTTTTCCAACGCTCTGTCCAACAACTTTTCATTAGAAATAATTTATAGATCTTTGGGCCTATCCCCTATTCTCTCTATTCATATAAAGCGATACTCTTTTATCTTTGTTGATTAGTTCACTAGATACATTTAGTTGTACACAATGAAAAAAAAACATGAGGTTCACATATTTTCGAAGCTAGGTCACGTAAGTTTATTAATTTCTATTTCTAGGAGTTAGGTTAGCACAAAGGATTTTGTTAACACTATATAAAAACTCCATTGGAGGCTCATTAATAAACATACAATTTCATTTTGCTTCTGCGCATTTATATCTATGAGTGGATTGTGGGAAACAACCTTGAAAGGGTCAATTGTACACAATATTACTTTTAATTTCTATTAGAGGCTATGGAGTTTATGATAGTTCAGTTTTGTTATCAATAAAATGAGTATAATTTTAAAATTAAATTGTTACTTAATATATACTAGTGAAGATTTCCATTATCTTAGGATTATTTATTAAAATCACTAACTAGGAAATAAATACAAAAGAATGTTTACTGATGGTATAGTAAATATATTAGTCCAAA
This sequence comes from Solanum sitiens, assembly GCA_016801875.1. Lineage (NCBI taxonomy): Eukaryota > Viridiplantae > Streptophyta > Magnoliopsida > Solanales > Solanaceae > Solanum > Solanum sitiens. Next base: position 81,961 of record JABWTJ010000837.1, read on the forward strand.
TAATTTTGAGATTGAATTCCACAAAAAATAGGGTGAAAGTGATACAAATTAGAGGATTACAAGAAAGATGATTTGATTTGCATTCCATAAGAAATTAAAATATTTTTTATAACTAAATTTTAATGACCCTTTCCGGTAGTTATGGGTAGTGATATTAGTCAGTATAAATTCCCTCGGATACTGAATTATAGTGATCATCTTATGTTGTTATTATTGACTATGTTGGCATATTGTTGGACTTGAGGCCTTGTTCGAGGACCAACTAGATTTAAGGTTAGCCTTCTATGCACTGGGAGCTAGGTAGAATTGGTAAGGTACATCTAGATGTATAGTTGCTATTGTATGGGTGTTGGTGATGACATGTATTGAATCAACACAAATTTTCATGTGTTTTATGGTACGATTCCATTAAACACATTGATTTTCACTACTTTTTTTAAAAAGGTCCATTCTTACATTTACTCTTCAAAAAGGTGGTATTATGTGAGTCGTGCTACCTTTAAAACTTTGATAAATTAAATTTTGAGACAGAAGAGGTACTAAGGATGTGCTTAGTTTTTACTAGAACGGTCTGGAGTATCGCGTACCCTTTGTCTAGTGAATTAATTTCATAAATCACTGCCACCAGGACGAAGCGGATCCCGTACTATGACAGATATGTTATGGAAGTCTTGAATCTGGACCAGATAGCATATACGAACTTTCTGAGTCCTATGGTCCCACAACATATGAATAGGGTTATCCACCAGGGTTTTAGCCAGCAAGTTAGTAGGTAGGGTTATCAGTGTGGGTTCTACCTAGTTGAGATATTACAATGAATTAGTCTACGACTTTGTACTTTTGTGCATCATTGCTTCATTGAATAACATTAATATGCTAGTCTTTTGGGCAATCGGTTGGGATATGTTTGTTGTCGTATACATCACTGTCTTATGGGCTAGACATCCGTACACGTGATTGGGAATATTAGATATAAAATCACTTTCTACGCCTTGCAACAATCGTATAACAATTATAATTATTAAATATAACTGTGTGAACTATATCAAAACCTCCAATCCAAGTATATTTGGCCGATAAGATATTTCTTCAAGATCATGCAACACCATAAAAAAAATTAAAGTGGGACACTAATAAATGTCACAGAGTTAGACGAATAATGACTGGAAGCACTTATGTTTCCTACCAAACTTCTTTTCTTTTCAGAAGATTTAGTTTTCATCCTACAATTCCAGATACTTTTGAAAATAACAACATAGTTAACATAAGAAGTATATAACAAATTATCATCTAATACACGAATGAATGTATACTTCTAAAGACATTTCAAAATATTCAACATTATATTTAGAAAAAAACCCATTGTTACTTTAGCACTACCTTTCCTCTAAACAAAGCTTGTAGTATACAACATATATAGATACTAACGCAATAAAAAAGTATGATGGGTGTTTTTGGTTGGGTTAATTGGTTTGAAAAATGTTTTCCAAATCGACTCATTTTTCTCAAATTTAAGGAAACTGACTTCCCTTCGAAACTTAAGGAAAATATTTTCCAATACTTTCCTTCATTAATTTTCCCCTACACACAAACTAGCCCTCCTTCCCAAAAAATAAAATTTAAAGCTTGTTTTTACAAAATATTTTTAACTTCATTTATTTTTTTACCCAAACTTACTCTTACCCCCAGCACCGTATCACCCCCTCCCCAAAAAATTAAAAATTATTTGTAAGAGATATTTTCATTTTTTTTATTTTTTACCCTAACCCCTTCCCCCCCACCCCCACCAAAAAAAAATATTAAGTTTGTTTTTAAAAAACATTTTCACCTTCAATTTTCTTCTTACCCTATTGTCAACCCCTTCCGCCCTAAAAAAATAAATTTAAGTTTTTTATTAAAAAAATATTTTAAACTTAAAAAAAAAAAATTCACCCCCACTCACCCCTCCCGGCCATCCCCCCCTCCCCCCCAAAAAAAATAATAAAAATAATAATAATATGTTTTTGTTTAAAAAATATTTTCAACATTTCCAAAATTATTTTCTTCTATAGTAAAAACAAGATATTTTCTCATTAACATTTTTCATTCATATATTAAGCACTAAAAAATCTTTTCTACTCACAACAAATCATAAAAAAATAAGTCCAAAATTCACCTGTTTCCAGGAAAATATTTTCTAGAAAAACGTTTTCTTTCGTACCAAACACACCCCATGTTGAAAACCACAACTCACCAATTAAGAGAAACCATCCTATATTTAAATCAACTAAACCTAACTAATTAGAGAATGATCGCCACAAAAATCATCCTAGTCATGAAAAAAGATAACATGATTATACAAACTCTAACCTTGACATTGTAGCTCGATTTCATTTCATAGGCTCAAGTGAATGAAAGAGTGTGGGGGATAATTTGAATCTCACGCCTGATAAAAAGGCAATAACTCGTATTTTCAATAAATTTATGAATCATCGTGTTACATTACTAATTCTATCTTGTGACTTATCCCAAAGAACACTATCAACATTAGCAGAGAGTTGTTTAATTGTTCTGACCCAAAAACTCAGGTCATGATAGTAAATTCTCTTACCCATTTTATTAGCTACACATCCATACATGTTCCTGGGAATTTTAGATATAAAATCACTTTTTATGTCTTGCAGCCATCATATCAGTATTATAATTAATAAAAATAACTCAGTGAACGATTAAAAACATCAATCCAAGTATATATTGACCTATAAGATATTTCTTCGGGAGAGTGCAACACCAAAATAAGGGAAATTAAAGTGGGACACTAATAAATGTCAAAGAGTTAGATGCATAATGGCTTGAATCACTTATTTTTCCTTCCAAATTACTTGTCTTCTAAGAAGATTTAGTTCTCATCCTACATTAACTCAAGATACTTTTGAAAAGAAAAAAAAAACATAAGAAGTATAAAACGAATTATCATGTAATAAGAAAATCAATATATTCTTCTATAGTCATTTCAAAGATCCATTGTTACTTTAGCACTACCTTTCCTCTAAACAAAGCTTGTAGTATGCAACATATATAGACAATAATATAATGAAAATCATTGATTGCTTATGTCTAAAGCCATAACTCACCAAGGAAGAGTAACGATTCTATATTTAAATCAACTAAACCTAACAAATTAGAGAAAGATCACCACAAAAATTATCATAATCATGGAAAAAGATAACAGGATTATACCAACTCCAAGTTTGACACTGTAGCTCGATTTCATATCATAGACTCAAGCAAATGAAAGAGTATGGTGGGATAATTTGAAACTCATGCCTGAAAATAAAGCAGTAACTCGTATTTTCAATAAATTTATGAAGCATCACGTTACTTATTCTATCGTGTGATTGATCTAAAAGAACACCATCCACATTATCAGAGAGTTGTTTAATTGTCCCAACCCAAAAACTCAGGTCATGATGGCACCTACTACGTCCCATTAGTAAGTAAGTCGTACTCATTCGCTGGAACTGAAAGTAATGGGCTATCGCAGGAAAAGAAAAAGTTGCAGAATATAAACAATAATAATAAGAACAAAAGAAAGAGTGAGAATAAAACAGTACAGAAAATGAACCCATGACCCGAGATAAGACGGTATTTGAGCAACTATATAAAACACAACTACAATAACAATAATAATACCAAAATATTCAGCTGCTTCCAGATGCAAGATAATTACTTGTCCTAGGGGCCCCAAGCAGAGGGAGAGAGAGACAACTCTAAACTCAAGAGCTCACTCAAGTCCCCGAATCCAAGAGCTGCTCCTCATCAGATCCAAATAAGCGGTGAGAAATCGTACTTTGACCTATAGGGCACTGAAGTGTAGCATGAGAACCAACAATAGCCCCTCAGTAGGCATAGGTTGATTGAAGTCCCAAAATAAAGTAAACATAAACAACATGTAAGGAAGGAGCATAATCAAAGATAACTGGAGGAAGCACAAGAATATCATAATAATAAACAACTAAAACAAGGAACATATAGTAAAGGAAAATAGATGAAGGAATTTAGGGATGAACCTGAATGCTCTAGCCCATCAACAAATTAAGGAAAAAGTACAACTAAGGGACATGGTTAGCCATATGAATTATATTCTAAACCCTCAAAGAATGCGTGACCAACTACCTCATTGGTTTGCCTATGGTGTGGGAAAGTATTCAACATTTCTTTGAAATGCTCCCATATATGGTATATGTCATCCCCTTGCTTTTTAGCAATGTTTTTTATCTCACCCCTCAGCTTAGCGTTTTTCTTGGATGGTAAAAATTGACTGAAGAATTTCTTTGCTAGATTATCCCAAGTAGTGATGGAGTTTGGTGGTTTAGAATCTAACTAATGCCATGCAATCCTAACAATATGTATGGGAACAAGGTATGCCTCACATAGTCTTATGAGACTCCAATTGGGATGTATGTATTGGTAATTTCTATTGAAGTCCTAAGGTGATTCAGAGGATCCTCATTAGTGTGACCAGTAAACTGTCCATTAGAATGGAGAATTAGTACCATACTCTTGCTTTAGTTCAGGGCTACCCCCCGATGGAGGTTCCCTAATAGTAGTTTCCAAATTGGCTTTGAGTGGGACTTGCACATTATGTAAAACCTTGATGGGATGATCTCAAGAACATGGGGTGCTTCTTGGTTATTCAAGTTCCCTCCATTATTCGGGTTCCTTTGGTTGTCCACATTTTCCGGGTTATTCAAGTTTCCTAGAGTATCCCCATCAACGTTTCCCCTAAGAACTAACCCTAATTCTCCATGTCGTCCAAAGTTAACTATTTTCCTGTACTTGCTTAAGACTCGTTCAGATCGTTGTAAGGTTCGACAAGATCTCCTTTCCGAGCCAGACCTATTGAACAAGTGCCTGCAATAAACAAGCTAAGATCAAGTAATTAATAACTGAATTATAATTGTAGACATAAGAATATTGAATATAAATAAATTTCTAATGCCACGGAAACGGCACCAAACACTTGTTGATCCCCAAAATACACGCAAGTGTACGTGGATGCGCAAGTAATATAGACTCCTTAAGAAATGAGTTATCATTCCCAAGGGACTTATGATCAATTTTTATTCACTTAATTCTATAACTAAATGTAAAAAGTAACCTTCTTAAGAGTTGACGGTTTTTTATTTATGTACTAATAATCATGCACTAAACGGAAGTAACTAATTGTGAATGACTTTGATATAATGTTTCAAGCAAGTTTTAAAGCAACTTAGGGTCTGCAGCATATAATGAATATCATGCATCATATTTTTGGCTTAGAACTACTTTCAATTGTAAGGTTACTGTTTAATAGTGTTGATGGTACGATCCGGGTTATACACCTCTATATTCTCTATTCTATCTAACCTTTCTTCTCCCAATTTTAAGATTAGACAATAGATTTATCTATGGTGCGCGAGAATAAAATACTAAAACAAGAATATAGAAGTAACTTGTATTAAAAATCGAAAAGTAATTAAAAAAACTCTCAAATACACAACATTCAATATGTAGCTACAACCCCAGAATTAGGGCGTTTAGCTACTCATGCTATTGCAAAACCAAAACATATGATTGTTCATGCGACTCCGAAAATAGAAGAGATAAAGAAATAAAACCTATTACAACGTTGAATTCTTTCTCTTGAACACTAAACAAAATGTCCAACCCTAATAGTGTAGACCAAAAGGTCTATTTATAAGTTTAGGAAAATAGGAGAAAAATGTAACTTATCTAGGAATCTTTTTAAACAACACTTTAACTTGAAAAATCGGCACATTGGTGGCGTGTCGCGCCCCCAATCACGCCAAGAACATTCTCCATTTGTTTTGATGTTGGCGCGCCGTGCCCAACAAAGCCATTGAAAAAGTGCCTCTGAACTTCAGGCATTGGCATGTCGCGCCCAACAGTTTGCCTCAAAAGCGCCTCTATCTGTTGGACCTTGGTGCCTCGCTCCCATCAGTGTGCCTCGCCCTAGGGCCTCCATCCTTAGCAAATTTCAGCAATCCTTTGCAACTCTTTTCTTTCCTTTCAACTCCATTCTTCTTGAGAGTTACTCGAAACTTCTCATAACCTGTTTTCATGCACAATCATCGCAAGTACAACAAAATCAAGCTAATAAACTAAAGATCATTCTTAAATTCAAGCAGTTAATGGGAAAACATTGACCAGTTAGGCATATAAACATGCCTAAGATCAAACGCTTTTATCGTCCCCTCATTGCTCCTCATTTCTCTTTTTTGTCTTCTTGAACTCTCAACGAAAACCTTAGGCATATTAAGATTAAAAATAGATCCTAATCATGTTAGACCCCTAAAAAATTACTAATACAAATTAAATATGATTCGGTAAGGAATATACCAAAATACCCCTAACAATTTTCGGGTAACTTTTCATAATTGGACAGTCTGACTTCAAAAGGGCATATATCATTAATCTGAAGTCGAAACATACAAATATCGATGGAGTTGAAAATAATATATAAATACATCTATTTTAATACCTTTTAGCCACTTTAATTTATCTTGTACTAAGAGTTATGGTCGTCGAAGTTGACCCAAAACATAAAAGAACTTAGGAATGACTTGAATGATTCTCTCTTTTATATTTCTTGGATATCAAGGTGCTACATATAGTAACCTTAACACTCAATAATTTTTAAATTCATTGGTACAATTATACTTACAAGGAAGGATGGTTCAAGTCTTAGCTTTAAAAATTTATGGGGTGTTATAATATCTCTCCCTTGGGATCATTCGTCCTCGAATAACGACTGGATTGGGTATGGAATGGGGATACTCTTATCATATCTACTATACCAACTTGAATTTGATTGCATTACTATTTAGAACCAACTAATGGCTCTCATTTAGCTTTTTCTCATAGAAAAATCTCATCTTCTTCTTCCTTCTCATTAATAACCTTAGACGAAATAAACCACACCATCATTATCAGGATAAGATCATTAACATTCTCTTTCTAACACCACTCCATTAATAAAAGGACCTCTAAAAATATATCCCCCAAGCTCTTTGGAACTTATATCTATCTTCATTTCAAACATTTGAGTTGATTTCTCATCTTGTTATCTCCCCCTTATGCCTAAAGCTGACACTTGAAAGCTATAGACCTATTCCATCATCTCTAACATATCAAAATCCTCTTTAGTCTAATACTTGGGAGAATAATATCTCATGACTACCAAACTCTCCGTAAGAAAGTACTAAGACCTCTTTCTAAGGTGTTTCTCTTAATCTGTTCTGATTACATACCCTCTTGGTACACCTTTTGATGCTCTTATTACTCTTGTGACTTAGACACACTTAATTGACCATATATAAAGGTTTGGGTCTCTCACTTGTACTACTTACATTCATTGAAACAAACATCTCAATTTCTCACCTACTCTATCTGAGGTCTTCAACATCAAATCTCAAGATTAACATCATCACCCTCATGTTGCCATTCTTTTGGATATGACACTCACTTTCAATTCAAGCTTCATGTTCATTACTAAACCCGAATGTTAACATGATTGCTCATCTACTATCCTATACCTAATTACATGATCAGTTCGATAACATTTTGAACATCACGAACCTCTCAAACAAATCATAAGGCTAGCTTAGATCTATCACTTTATGAACACTCTATGCTTCCATTAAACACATATACTTAGACTCCTCTAACACGATGACACATATACATCAACTATATTTGTGTTAACAATGACTCTAACTTATCTTGACTAGTCACTATTTCTCGTTCTTCTATCAAGAACTCTCCAGAACATTATTTTTCCTTTTTCTACATCTAAAGGAACTCATTACTTATAAGTGATTAGGTACACGATTGCAATAATATAATTTGCCCCACCACTATACCTTTTCTTATATTACTAAACATCTACATATATTACTCTAACTCAGGCCCCTCTCACTACTACTTCTCATGATCTCGTAACTCATGTTACCCTTTTTGGGCAAAAATAATACCCAAGCTCTAATTATACTTTCTCATAAGGATCTTAGCCGAAACAATGCTTAAGGAAAAAAGTACAACTCACTTTTTTCTCAAACGCACGATTCATATAATTATGGGTGCTTTCCTCTAATATTGAATGCTTAACTTAGTCAGAGGCTTATGTTAAGCCCATTTGTAGTCTCATGAATTCCTCAAGATTTGTGCTTAGAGAAGCTCACCTACAAATGGAATAACTTTTTTGTTCAACCACCTCTAGTGTAAGGGGTGGTCGAATGATTATAAGAATCACATGAGTAAGAATAAATATCTATAAAATAGCTCTATTGCACGATTATGAGTATGGAAGAAGGGAAACTTTTCTTAGATGTTTGTAGGACCTCGTATTTAAAGTGGGTCCTCACAACCATAAACTAAAAACTACTCACACTAATATTTAATCACCCTAAGACACTTTAAATCTGTGCTATGATACCAAGTTTTTCATGATCTGAGTGTACACCCTGCACGTGGCGACACTCGAGAACTATTGTTTTTCCCAAGCGAACCTTCATCCTGGCTGACTACAAGCGAAAAAACATACTCAAGCATACAAATCTTAAAAATGAATAAATTTATGAAACTTTAAATCAAATGATTTACTCTGATTCTATAAATACAATATTGAACTAGCAACCAATAGGCAATTTAAGGGTTTAAATAATTTACTAAGATAATGAAACAAACTTCTCAAACTCAACTGTCTATCTATGAATCTTCTAACTGACAATGATTGAAGTCGGGACAAAATGTGGTGGCGGTCACATGTTGAGTGTCAACCAACAGAGGCACCACCTATGACTTGGGCATCATTCTCTAGTTTGTTTATGGAGAAGTATATTCCCCGGACTTTGAGGGATAGGAAAAGGGATGAGTTCTTGAGCCTAGAGCAAGGTAGGATGTCGGTTACTGCACATGAGGCTAAGTTTCGTGCATTATCCAGGTATGCCACCCAACTTTGTTTCAGTCCACAAGAACGGATTCGCCGTTTTGTGAAGGGGTTGAGGTCAGAGTTGCGGGTTTTAGCCTTACAGGTAGCGGCTACGGCAAAATCCTTTCAAGAAGTGGTAGACTTCGTGATAGAGGTGGAAGGAGTGAAGCCAGATGACTTCACCATGGCCTCGACATCAAAAAGGTTTCGAAAGGGAGGTGAGTTTAATGGTTCTTACTCTAGAGGACAGGGTTCAGGAGGCTACTCAGTCCGACCAATTCAGTCTTCACTACAGACTGTAGTTGGGGGTCCACCTCAGACCGGTCAACACTTCTCGGAGAGACCTATGCTTGAATCCAGAGAGTGTTATGGATGTGGGGAGACTGGACATATTAGGAGGAATTGTCCAAAACAGAGTTATAGACCCCCAATAGCTAGAGGTAGAGGTGGTCATGGTAGAGGCCGTTATTCTGGAGGACGTGGTGGCCGAGGTAATGGTGGTCACCAAAATGGCCGAGGTGATGGACAAACTGGAGCTACTACAATGCCACATGGTAGGGGCAACGGGCAGACTGGAGATAGGGCCCATTGTTACGCTTTCCCTGGGAGGTCTGAGGCAGAGGCATCTGAGGCTGTTATCACAGGTAATCTTTTGGTTTGTGATTACATGGCTTCTGTATTATTTGATCCTGGCTCCACGTTTTCATATGTATCTTCCTCATTTGCTACTGGTCTAAATCTACATTGTGAATCGCTTGACATGACTATTCGTGTTTCTACTCTCGGTGGGTGAGTCTGTGATAGTTGAAAAGGTATATAGGTCATGCTTGGTGACTTTTGTGGGAGGAAGCACTACTTATGAGACTTGGTCCTCTTAGAAAATGGTTGATTTTGATGTAATTCTTTGATGACTTGGCTTTCTCCGAATTTATTTTGCGATCTTGGATTGTTAATGCTAAACTGTGACCGTTAGCCCTAGCCTGGGACAGAATCCGTTAGTGTGGGAGGGACTACATTCCACTCCGGTTCGTATCATCTCCTTTCTTCGTGCTAACTAAAAGAATGCTTTAGTAATGGGTGCTTAGCTTTCTTGGCACATCTCAAGGATGACACTACCCAAGTACCTTCAATTGAGTCGGTTTCGGTAGTCCGTGAGTTTCTGGATGTGTTTCCTGCAGACCTTCCTGGTATGCCACCGGATAGGGATATCGACTTTTGCATTGATTTGGAGCCGGGTACTCGACCCATTTCCATACCCCCTTATAGAATGGCTCCAGCTGAGTTAAGGGAGTTAAAGGCCCAACTTCAGGAGCTGTTAGGTAAAGGTTTTATTAGGCCAAGTGCATCCCCTTGGGGTGCTCCTGTTTTATTTGTGAAGAAGAAAGATGGAAGTCTTCGGATGTGCATCGGATACAGGCAGCTGAATAAGGTAAACTATTACGGAACAAGT
>JABWTJ010000837.1:92391-336610 GCA_016801875.1 Solanum sitiens
ATAGTATTAGGGGATCGGGTGTCACGAACCGACACGTAGAATTAGGGGATCGGAGTGTCACGTACCGACACATAGTATTAGGGAATCGGAGTGTCACGTTCCGACACATAGTATTAAGGGATCGGGTGTCACGAACCGACACGTAGAATTAGGGGATCGGAGTGTCACGTACCAACACATAGTATTAGGGGATCGGGTGTCACGAACCGACACGTAGAATTAGGGGATCGGAGTGTCACGTTCCGACACATAGTAGTAGGGGATCGGAGTGTCACGTACCGACACAAGAGGAAGAAAGATAATGAATCTTGAGAGATGTTAATATACTCAATGTAATGAACCTAATTTCCAAATGAGTGTGGTATTGAGGCTTGAGTCCTCATGGATGAACTTGGTAGTACTTATTGATGATTATAGTACTTGTTGCTACATGTTGAGTATTGTAGTTGATTTATGATATGAACTGATATATACTGTTTTCTATTTTGAGTTGGCCGATGATACCTACTCAGTACTTGTGTTTTGTACTGACCCCCTACTTGTTGTTTCTTTCTTTGTTATTTGGGGAATGCAGCAAACGTACCGTCGTCTTCAACTCAATAGAAATTCTAGCCAGTCTTCACTACACCGGATTTCAGGTTGAGCTAATGATTCTAGCTTGGACTGGATCTTCTCTTCAAGTCTTGATGCCTTGAACTTCCGGCATGGACTAGCCTTTTATTTATTTTAACTTCTTAGATACTTTTAGATTAGTAACTTGAGCATAGATGTTCTTGTGATGATGACTTCCAGATTTTGGGGATAATGAGTTTTAAGTCTTCCGCTTTGTATTTTTGTTCAATATGTTGGGGTTTTAGATTGGTTGGTTCGCTCACATAGTAGGATAAGTGTGGGTGCCACTCGCGGCTCGATTTTGGGTCGTGACAACAATGTGGATCGCTCTAGAAGAAAGTAGGCTCACCATAACTAACTCGTACTGCATGTGGTATCAACTAAGCACATGTTTATAATCTTGAGTACATGTATCTGCATCATAAAACGATGCCGGTCAAGTGACTCACTACAAGGAATGTACGAACACTTAAACGTAATTCTAAAGCATAAACATAAGCACAAACATGATAAAAAGGAAATATGCTTACCTCATCCTAAATCACTCAACTCAACTCAACTCAATAATAAGATACTCAACTCAAAAATATCGTACTCAACTCAAAGGTATGATACTCATCTCAAAGGTATGATACTGAACTCAAACGTATACTCAAGGATACTAAAACTACTTAAACATACTCTACTCAGTACTAAAAGATAAGATACCCAACTCAGTAATAAGGTTCTTCATTCGCTAAAACATATTTCAACTCAAGATACTCAACTCTGGATACTCAACTCAAGATAAAGAAACAAAACAATATGCAATATATGGAAAACATTTAAACAGTAGATAGTAACTCAATGTATTAAAGGATAAAATAACAACTCAATTTGTGTATAATAAAATATAATACAACTCGGTAGGAGTTTCTATAACCCACAACAATCAGTGTAAATTATGTGATGATACAGTGTCTCGTCCACGCTGCCAGAACTGTCCAATAGCTTGTCGGGATATAGAACGTCTCAACTACGTGGATCTACTAGTCTATGCTAAAAGCTTCAAGGAATTATCTAACAAGTTTGACCTTTTATACCCACGTTAGTTACATGATTAATAGAGACTTGAGTTATCTCAACTCTTCCCCACATCATATCTCAATACTATTAAAATAATATACTCAACTCATATGTTTGAAAAAATAACTCTTTTATGGTTTGAGATTATTACGAAAAACAAGCTGAAAAGCACTTTTAGACATCGGTGTTTCCTATCATGTTTAAATGTAAAATCAAGAACTTTACTCTTACTCTTACTAAATTCAATACTCAAGTCTTAAATCAAATTTAAAAATTATTGTAAAAGACTTCTCGAAATAAAGTTAATGATGAATTATGGACATGAACGACATAATTAAAGGATTTCAATAACTATAACAAGAATTCAATACTCAACAACTCAGACCTCAAGAACTTCAATAATAATACTCGTTTCAAGAATGCTTGACTCAGAGGGTTCATAGAGAATTACGGGCATGGATGAATCAACTCAAGGACTCAAATATACTTGTTAGCTCAAGACTACTCAACTTATAGGGTTCGTGCAAGCTTATTAGCCAAAACTACTCAAATTAAGAACTTCATGGGTAACATGGAATAGTCCAATTATTAGAAATATAATCTCGAAAAGGTTCGGAACTCGATTCTTAAGACATAGAACTTGAAGATACTACCCATATCAATTATACTCAATTTATGGAGACCATGCAGAATTTATGGGCATGAATGACTCGACTCAAGAGTCTACATAACTATATGGAACTCAAGTATATGACTCTTCTGATTCTCATACATACTTCCTCAAAACATACCTCAAATCGATAGTTGGTTGAAAATGATTCAAAATTGATCTCAAATACTTTCTTGGACGCTATTCTTGACCCTCTCTTAAATGTGAATTATTAATTCAAGAGTTATGGTTCATAATATGAATAATATAGGTGACAGTGTAGACTCAATACATTCTGCTCACTTACTTGAGTCTTGAAACAAGTTATTAGAAGTTGTAGTAGACTCCTGAAAAATACTCAAAGGGACTTTCTCAAATGTTTGAAATAACTCTCAAGACTTACCTCCTAACTCTACCTTAAATTTGAATTATGGATTCAAGGGTTATGATTCATGTTATGAATAATTTCTATGTGTTTAGAAGAAGTTTAGAGTGTTTATAACAAAACAGGAGTGAAGGTACACTTTAAAAACACTCAAATGGAGTAACGCACTCCAAACTGGACGGGGAAGTGACTCTTGCGCACTTGGTGGTATGGGGAGCCATCCCGTAAACTACAGAACATAATTTTGGGTGCATTGGCTGGCACAAAATTCCATTCCCCAACACAAAAAACCCGACGAATTTCTTTTCTCATTTTCTCATCCTAACTCGCCTAGAATAGAACGGTGTTTCCCCCAATCACTTGGATTAGATTACTCAACATAAGCACACTCTAATATACTCAATACATCCCTCAAAACAATCACTTTTACTCTAAAACAATTATCAAAACCCCAACAAAATAAGATTTAGAATGAACTTCAAGAACATTTGTAAAGAACTCTAATCTTTCAAGTTTAAGCATGAAATTTGCATTGGAAATAACATGATTGGCATGTAGCTGAACGAACTCAACACTATGGAACCTTACATACCTCTTACGGATTAATCCCATGTTTAACATTCGCAACAAAACTCAAGAATCTCGACGTACGCTTTGATCCTCCCCTCTTTTCTCCTCTTTACTCTATTTGAACTGTCAACTAAATCCCTAGGTGTATATTAGGATTATAAAATTGAACCTAATAAGATTAGACCCCTATAACCTTATTAGAAATTAATTAAATTTTATTGGATAAGGAAAAAATTAATATACCCATCACTATTTTCTGGTAACTTTCCTTAAATCGACAACTTGACTTCAAAAGGGCATATATCACTGATTCAAAGTCAAACCTTAACAAACTCGGTGACGCATGAAAGATAATTCAAATATATTTCATTTAATACGTTGGAGCATACCAAAAAATCCGGTAATGAGAGTTATGGTCGTTTGGAGTTGACCCAAACATAAAAGGATGACTCGAATGATTTTCTCTTTTGTTCTTCTTGGGTCTCAAGGTGCTACATCTAGTAACCTTAAAACTCAAAAAATTTTAAATCAATCCTATGGTACAATCCTACTCACAACGAAAGGTGGCTTCTATCTTAATTCAAAAAATTTCCGGGATGTTACAACATCCTAAATAGATAATAATCACCGAAGGATCCAAGTCTAAACAAAGGATAGGGACTTCTTTAACATTACCAGTATAACAAGAGTAAACCTCATAAATCATAAAAACCCACATGTTTCCCGCAACAGCAAAGGGGACCTAACTAAAGAAGTACTCCTAAGAAGAAGTTATATGGGGTCTTTTGGTTTGAAAACAAGTTATGATGAGATAAATTATATTGAGACTGTTTATTGATTGTTCCGTTTGTTGTATTAAATATAAAAGGTATTGCATACTTTCTAAAAAAAGATTATTGTATAAAAAAACACCCTCCACTTTAGTTAAATTCTATAGATTCTTTTATAGAGATTTTGTTATGTGCTATAGGCATTGCAATATTTTACTCAAAAAATATTGGTGAAATAATATTTTATTGCCCACAAAAAAATAATTTTTTGTATAATCTATTTTTAACCTTAGCCAAAATGCGCAAAAACTTTATATGCACACTATATAATATGGTAGAAGCTTAATGTTTTCCAGTTGATGGAAGATGCACTATTTTGGAATATTTTAACCTTTGTGTATTCATTTTGTTATATTGGATTTTTTTGCTAAACAATCGTAATTTACATTAGAAAGGTATAGAAGGATAAAACTTGCATCAAAATAAATAACACTAGACAAAACTTACCAAAAATTGCAGCAAAACAACACTAAAAGAACTGACAAAAATGCACAAAAACAGCCTACGTGTAACAAAACATTAGAAATTGAATTTAAGTAGCAAAATCCTGAATAAAACTGCACTAAAACAACAAAAACAGAAAAAGAACTGTACTAATTAAAAGGATATAATGGGTATATTTGTCATTAGAATTATTTAATATCACGATAAGTTATCTAGAGATTGTTATTCCACCAAGAGGCAGGGATAACTTATTCGAGTACTATTTGTTAATAGTGGAATAAGCCATCCCATCTTGTGTAACAAAATAAGAGACTAAGAGACACTAAAAAGTTAATCCCATGACTACTTTTCTTATCCACAACACCAAACGACACCTAAAAGCTAAGCGTCAACCTAGACTCATTACAAGGCTTTAATTGCACCGACTACCCAAAAAGCAAGGTGAAACAATTCCTAAGAGAAAAATAACAAATTCCTGGAAAAGGAAAGTCCAACCTAAACTAAGGATTGCACAAATCTAAACTACTGTATGATGGAAAAGAGAATCAAAAATAAGAATATGGAAGATAGTTGTAAACATTAACATAAAATCCCAAATAACATTCCATAAATGGGAAATATTATCTAAGAAACCTCAATGTAAGAACAAGTTCACTGTAACCTAGCCCAAAGCAAAATGTGCACGCTTTAAAACTACGAAACTTGAGCCCTACTATATAAATCACCTCCGAGCACCGCCATGCTAGAAATTTTTTAATTACAACGTCAATATGGACATTAAGACATAAAAGTTGAAATAGTTAGAGAAAGATCTAAAAATCTAGTGAAAATGAGAAAGTAGGACCCACACGAGGAAACTCTTGACGTAACACGGGACGTAGGATCATGAGTGACCCCAAGCAAACCCTGCTGGCATATCATAAGCATACTTAAGGATTTTCTCAAAAAAAAATCATACTCTGCGGAAGCTTAAACATGACATAAAGAAAATGAGGGGAATACCCACTCTAAGTGTGGATATATAAAAACTCAGAGTTCAGAAACAATTGAATAATCAAACTCAACTAAAATCTCAATCTAAACTATGTCTAAATAAAAGCCTCGAACTAACTAGAGATGTTGGGACATGACTCAGCTAACTCTAGCAAAACTGAAACAGAAAGATTGAAAATAGAATGATAACATGTCACTGGCGATACTTTTGAACTGGAGATCAGGAACTGATCTACGTTTGATCAAAATGCTGAGGATTTGAACCTACATAACGAGAAGATATAACGTAGATGTAGCGCAGAGTATGCGTCACTACATGAGTACCAAGCATGTACGATAAGATGAAGATAAAAAATAATATGCATAACAGAACAATACAATGATATAATCTAAATATGAAGGATATCAAAAATATACTAAAAACTGAGCTTACTGAATTCCATGAATAAGTATAAACATGCTTAAACTTAACACTGAACTATAACTGATAACCTGTTCAATGCATTAGATTCTGAAAGTGGGAGATACTATTGCCCAATATATAACCACGAGAGCTATATGAGGAGTCTGATGTATCACCCCATCAAAAGGACCCAATATATGTTTTAAGGGAATAAATGCATGAATTGTGAGATAAATAAATATGTTTCTCATTGAGGGGACTTATCCTATGGGGGCACATAGTCATGGGACTATGAACTTCCAACTGATTATTTTGGTAACACATTATAACTTAATTTTTATCATACTGAATAACTCAAAATACTTACATGCTAACTGAAAATGCAACAATAATGTGTTGATAATGAAACATTCTAAACTCAGACATGCATATCTGAATAAACTAACCTAGCAAGTGTAATTCATGAACTAAATGAATCTACATGACTAGGATGTGAGTTTCATGGAAAACACTAAGCAACCATTCCTTAAAAAGCATTACAATATGATTTGTATTAGTCTGATAGCTAAATCACAACATAAATCTCAAATTTTAGAAACCCTAGGTCTAACATAATGTAGAGAATCAAGAATCTGACTGAATTCTATGTATACAGTGAATTAAAGGAATACAGTAGTTAAATACCGCATATGGGTTGATGAAATTGAAATAGAAAATTTTCAATTTTAAGGCTTGAAATTATGAAATCTTTCAGCGTTCTTGAAGAGGTCTTGGTCGACTTTTTGTCTTGAAATCACCTAAGAGAACTTTTCTATTTTTCTACGTTTTGCTCACTGTTTTTCTCATGATTGCGTACTATTTTGAGTCGTGAATTTTCTAGTGTTTTAATGTGAGTCTAAGTCTTAGGAACTGATATTGACTCATTCAACTTAGGATAATTATGTTAATTAAATAAATAAATTAGTTAATTACTAAAACGCCCCTCCTAAGTTGACTAGAAATAGGAAAACATTTAACTTAGTCAAATCTGAAATTTCTCATAAGAGTTTCGGCCTTGCTTGTGAATTTTCCTTAATTAATTAATTCCTTAATTTAATTAATTAATGGACCTAGGTTAATTACTAAAGTAACCCTAAGTCATAGGGACCATAACTAACCCTTTTGGACCATCCTAGGTTAGGTACTTGGTTGTCTCTTTAACTAGTTACTAGGTTAGTGTCACCCGGTTAAGTCTTAGGTTGTCGGGTGCACTAATTGGTTTATTTCGGTTATTCCTAGGTTAGTTAGCTAGTTAGGTCAGTTAATTAGAGTCTAGAGTTGGTTAGGGAGTTAGGCCCCACATGGAGGGACCCTTGCATACGCCTGCCCCCTAACTACCCTAACCGAATTCGGTTAGGGTGGTCCCCTCCCTTGGCTGCTTCTTCACATGTTCTTGCACATGTTCTTGCACATGTGTTGCTTGTACTTTCCTAACTAACTATTCATAATGGTTCATTTGTAATATTTACTTATTGTCCCAAAGATCCTCACTATATCCTTGGGCACTGCTTAATCTCCATGACCATTTTAAGTGGTCATGTGCTATGATGCCAAGGCTTGACACATGGATGCCTCATATCTATTATGTGCAAATATTATGAAACACATATTTTTAGCTTAGTGTCTTAATTGCAGGTACAATTCTTAAACAATGCTTATTCATACTTAGAAAAATAGGCTAACACCCTTAGCCAATATTTTCTAATATGCCCAATATTTTGCTTATTTGGGTATTTATAGAAATTGGCTAATACCCCTTAGCCAATGTTCTATACTATGCCTAATATTTCTCAATATTGGGCATTGGAATGCCTATGCACCCCCAATACGCATTCTTAAAGACCTATTGGGCTCTTCAGTAGACATGAAATTTTCCGGAATGTTACATTATCCCCCCCTTAGGAACATTCCTCCCCGAATGACACTTACACATCACTTAAACAAAGAGGGTGATTTTCGAATGTTACTTTGTCATACTTAAACGTTTCTCTTTTGGGAATGTCTGATTCACACTTATTTGGATGTTGCATATCATTCAAGCTTATCTGAAGCTTCATATTTGAGATTGAGGAATTTCTTTCTCAATCACACTTAACTTAATGCACATCACAAATCATGCAACACTTTAAACCTGTCTATGCTACACAAAAACAACACATGGGATGCAAATATAACTTCGTTTTAACTCACCTAGAGTTATTATAAGACATACGATTAGTGACCTATCAAACCAAATCGACTAAAGCACTTAAACTTAGAGTTTTCTTAAACATAAACCAGACTTAAGAAGAGTATATCTAACCTCAAGAACTGAACAAGTGAGGGTAACGGGATGTCATATCAGCCTCGTCCTCCCATCTTGCCCCCTCAACAAGGTGGTTCCTCCATAACTCCTTCACGGTGAGAACCTCCTTGTTCTTCAATCGCTTCACTTGACGATCTAAAATTTCAACTGGAACCTCTTCATAAGGAAAGATTCCCATCAACTCCTAACCCCTCGACGGGTAGAATGTATGTTGGATCGCCTAGACACTTCTCAAGCATCGAAACGTGAAACACTGGATAAATAAAAGCGTTCCGTTTGGTAATTTTACCTACTTGCTGTAAGAACTCATAATGACCTATATACCTCGGACTCAACTTCTATTTGCTACCAAACCTCATATTTACTACGGATATAGAGTCTATGGAAGGGACTTCTTGTTCTAAGGCATTGACTCTAACTAAGTGGTATAAATACCCCTTAGCTATCATTTTATTGGCTTTTAAATATGAAACGATTTGGCCTACTGGATTTGAACCACGCCCTTCCCATTCCAGCTCTAACTCATTTGCAAATTGAAGCCTTACTACACTATTTCTATAGTCTATTGTAGCATAACACTTATGAAGCAAATCCATGCCTAAGCCATATTTTTGAGTTGGTATGCAGCCAACTTAGCTTTCTCCTCTTTATCATTACTCATAGCAGGCTTTTAGAACCTACAATGCACTCACCTCCATGCGGACAGCCACACTCCCACACAACTTTCATTCACGCTGGGCGTTTCCATTATTTCCCCTTCTTGGGAAGGCCAGATCTTGAGTCTGGCGCCTTAGACCACTTCACCATCCTAATTCTTGTGTGTATTCTTCTACGCGTTCACACAAGAAGGAAGTTAGAAACTTATAGTAACACAAAGTGTCAAAGCTCTAGATAGCACGATAAAGAGGCGAAGAAGGGAGAATTTCCTATCATCGCATAGTCTCTAAGTCATGATTGTGGACAAATTCAAAACCATAAGCTAGAAACTACGTAACGTGGTTGTGTTGAGATTTAGATCCTAGCTAATTTAACCTCATGCTCTGATACCACGTTTGTAATGACCCGGATTCTTGAATTTGAATCGCCACCGGCGTCGTTGACCTCTCAGAGGTCGCAGACAAGCCTCATCTTGCATTTATCACATTCATCTAGTTAAATTTGTGGAAAATTCAAAACTTTTTAAATGTATGAAGTTTCCTTAGGCTTCATATAGTCATTACGTATTAAACATTATATACTAAGCTCAACATCAATAGACAACCATCTAATATCAACATTTCAAAACAAATGATGAGTAGAATATATTAAGTTGCCAAAATGGCCTTACATCAAAAGGATCGAAATGAAATGTGAAAGAAACACTAGGGACAACATCCACTAGCTATGTCTATATCTAAATCTAGACTAAGACTTTAGCATCCTCGAAATAAAGAGGATCTACCAAATTGTTATGGTTGTGGCAAAGGTGGCCATATAGTGAAAGATTGTCCTAATGTTAGAGGTCAAGGTAAGGGAAATAGCCAAGCTCAACCAAGCGGTCCTAGTTCTGAAGCTCCAAAAAGGAACCGTTTTTATGCACTCAAGGCTAGGGGTGAACAAGAAAGCTCTCCCGATGTTGTGACGAGTATGTTACAAGTTTTTTCTCTATTAATGTTTATGATTTGCTTGACCCAGGTGCTACTCTTTCTTTTGTTACACCTTTGGTAGATAAGTAGTTTGATGTACTTCTCAATGTTTTGATGGAACCCTCTTTTGTTTGTACCCCAATGGGTGACTCTGTAGTTGCAAAAAGAGTCTATAGGAATTGTCATGTGAGCTGCCCAATAGAGTTACTCTTGTTGATTTGGTAGAACTTGACATGTTTGATTTTGATATCATCTTGGGTATGAATTGGCTTCACGATTATTTTGCTTCCATAGATTGTAAAACAAGGGTAGTGAAGTTTCAATTCCCTAATGAACCTATTTTAGAGCTGAAGGGGGGAAATTCTATGCAAAGGGGTCAAATCATTTCTTGTTTAAAGGCATGTAAGATGATAGCCAATGGTTGTTTATACCATATGGTGATGGTTAAACACCTAGAATTTGAAACTCATTCTATTGAGTCAATCCCTATAGTGATAGAATTCCCAGAGGTCTTTCCTAATGACCTGCCAGGAGTTCCTCCCGAAAGGGAAATTGACTTTGGCATTGATTTATTACCGGATATGAATGCCATTTCAATTCCTCTATATAGGATGGCTTAGGCTGAATGGAAAGAGTTGAAGCTCCATCTCAAGGATTTACTAGACAAGGGTTTCATTCAACCTAGTATTTCTCCATGGGGTTCTCCGGTCTTGTTTGTTAAGAAGAAGGATGGGTCCCTTAGAATGTGCATTCATTATCACCAACTTAATAAAGTCACCATAAATAGCAAGTATCCTCTCCCTCGAATTGATGATCTATTTGATCAACTCCAAGGTGCTAGTTTCTTCTCTAAGATTGACTTAAGCTCAAGATATCACCAACTTCGGGTGAGAGGTGAAGATGTTCCCAAAACATCTTTCAGAACTAGATATGGTCACTACAAATTTCTAGTTATGTATTTTGGGTTAATAAATGCCCCGTCGGCGTTTATAGACCTAATGAATAGAGTTTTTCTGAGATTACCTCGACTCATTTGTGATTGTGTTCATTGATGATATTTTGATATACTCCAAGAATGAAGATGAGCATAAGAGTCACTTGAGGTTGGACTTGTAAGTCCTCAAAAAACACCAACTTTAAGCCAAATTTAGCAATTGCGAATTTTTGTTGACGTTAGTTGTTTTTCTTGGCCATATTATCTCTGGTGATGGTGTAGAGGTTGATCCGAAGAAGACGGATGCGTTCTAAAATTGTCCTAAACCTTTGACTCCCAAAGACATAAGGAGTGTCATGGGTCTAGCCGGTTATTATAGAAGATTTGTTGATGAATTTTTGTCCATTGCTTCTCTTTTGACAACTTTGACCCAAAAGAAGGTGAAGTTTGAGTGGTCGGAAGCTTGTGAGAAAGTCTTTCAAGAGTTGACAGATAAGCTTACCTCCGCTCCGGTGTTGACCTTACTGGAGGGTAATGAAGGCTTTGTAGTGTACTGTGATGCTTCTTGAGTGGGTTTGGGATGTGACCTCATGCAGCATGGTAAGGTGATAGCTTATGCTTCTAGGTATCTCAAATTCATGAGAAAAATTACCCAACTCATGATCTAGAGTTAGCCGCTGTAGTTTTTGCCTTAAAAATATGGAGGAATTATTTGTATGGTGTGCATGTTGATGTGTTTACTGACCATAAGAGTCTTCAATATGTGTTTACACAAAAGGAGTTGAACCTCCAACAAAGAAGATTGTTAGAATTGTTGAAGGATTACGACATGAGTGTTCTTTACCACCCCGGTAAAGCCAACGCGGTTGCGGATGCTTTGAGTCGTATAACTATGGGTAGTGTGTCTCATGTTGAAGAAGAGAAGAAAGAACTTGTGAAAGATGTTCATAGGTTGGCTCTCTTAGGTGTGCGGTTATAAGATTTTCCAATTGGTGGTTTCATGGTCCATCGTAACTCTGACTCATCATTAGTTGAGGTGAAATCTTAGAAACATCTTGATCCTCTATTGATGAAGTTGAATGAATCGGTACTTATTAATATCAATGAGTCATTCTCCCAAGGGGGAGATGGTGTTCTTAGGTACCAAGGGAGAATATGTTTACCCGATGTTGAGGTTTTGAGAAATCAGATTCTAGAAGAAGCCCATGGTTCTCGCTGTTCAATACATCCGGGTGCCACCAAAATGTATCATGTCCTTAGAGAGGTCTATTGGTGGGATGGTTTAAAAAGGGACATAGCAGAGTTTGTTCCTAAGTGTCCCAACTGCCAACAAGTAAACGCTGAGCATCTAAAACCTAGTGGTTTAACCCAAATCATGGATGTTCCTACATGGAAGTGGCAAGCCATCAATATGGACTTTGTTGTTGTGTTGCCTCGAACCCCAAATTAAAATGATTCTATATGGGTTATTGTGGACAGTTTGACCAAATATGCCCATTTTATTATTGTTAATTCTACATACACTGCCGAAGATTATGCAAGAGTCTACATTAATGAGATTGTGAGTCTTCAAGGGATTCCTTTGTCCATCATTTCGGATAGAGGTGCCAATTCACTTCTCGTTTTTGAAAGGCTTTTCAGAAAAGTTTAGGTACTCAAATGAAACTTAGTACCGCTTTTCATCATCAGACGGATGGTCAAGCTGAGCGTACCATTCAGACCCTTGAATACATGTTGAGAGCATGTGTCAATAATTTCACGGGAAGTTGGGATGATAACTTACCTTTGATTGAGTTCTCTTACAACAATAGGTATCATTCGAGCATCTCCATGGCACCTTTTGAAGCTGTTTATGGTAGAAGGTGTAGATCTATAGTTTGATGGTTTGATATTGGTGAGTCCTCACTTCTTGATCCAGAGCTTATCTATTAGACGATAGAGAAAATTCGAATCATAAGAGATAGATTGAAGACAACCTATAGTCGGCAAAAGTTTTATGCCGACAATAGAAGTAGAGATCTTGAGTTTGAAATAGGTGATCATGTCTACTTGAAGATTTCACCTATTAAAGGGGTGATGAGATTGGGTAGAAAGGGGAACTTAAGTCCCCGGTATGTTGGTCGTTATGAGGTCTTACAACGAATTGTAAAGGTTGCCTATGAGCTGAAACTACCTAGGAAAGTAGCTTCGGTTCATCTGGTGTTTCATGTTTCTATGCTGAAGAAATACATAGGCGACCCAGTTTCCATTCTGCCTATTGAAGGTTTATGGGTGGATGAGAACCTCTCCTATGAAGAGGTTCTAGTTGAGATCCTAGATCGCCAAGTCAAGAAGTTGAGAAACAAGGAGGTTGCCTCTATAAAAGAAGTTCGATGGAGGAACCATGTTGTTGAGGGTGCAACATGGGAGGCTGAAGCCGACATGAAATCCCACTACCCTCATGTATTTACTACTTGATGTTAGATATTCCTCTTAATAGAGAAAGTATGCATAATCATGAAATTAACCTGTTTACTAAATAGGCGCATGTTTTGGTAAAGGATAGTACCAACTAGAGTTTTATGAAGATGTTCTCATACTCTATTCTTGCACTTATGTGAATCTTGTGTGCATATGTTTTCTTGATATTTTGATGTTTTGTTGTGTTATCTTGAGAAGATTCATAGCATGGTAACTTTTTGATGCATGTTGAGCTAAAGATAAGGTTGATAAGGAAATTCCTCACTATGTGTTATGAAACATGTAGCTGTTACATGTTGTGCATCATGAATTAAGTGCTATGTGTAATTTTATGGTATGTGTTGTGGAGTTTTAATATATTCCTATGATCTGTGACTCATTATGATTTTATGTTGTTAAGTCGTTGGGCTGCTAGTATTGAGTCTTTTCCTACCCTCCGAATGATTTTAGTGTCATTCGGGGAAGAATGTTCCTAAAGGGGGATAATGTAACACTCCGGAAATTTCATGACTTAGACTAGAGCCATATATTAAATAATGTTTAAAATGATATTTCCAGACCTATATTAATGTAATAAACTCATTTGGAAAAGTTTAGAGACAAAATGACACAGAAAGACATTGACGTCCGAAAACTAACTAATTCGAACTAGTTGACGTCCCTATGTTTGGTAAATGTTTAGAGGTGTCAAATGTAGTCCAAAACTTGAAAAGAGACCTTGGATAGGTAGTATGTAGTACAAAGGGTCAAGACGTACGGTAACAACACCCCAAGAACCACCCAAAGGGTCCTTGGGGAGGACCCAAACATGGGTGGGCAGGCTGCCTGGCAACCTGCAAGCATGCAGAACTGGACGCAAAACGTGGGATGCAAGCATGACACGCAGTTCACTGCCTCAAGATTTGAGAGGTAGCCTCGCGACGGGAGGCTGACACGCACCTCACTGCCTCAACTCAAAATTCAATAAAAATGACGGGATTTGGTCCCGCGACGCGCAACTAATTCCCAGAATCGTTAAAGTCGTATTTTTGGTAATTTAACTTATTAGAAAGACCCATTTAAGTGGAGTGTCTTTTGATTAATTCATAGGAAGACTATATATATATATTAGGTCAGTTTTAGACCACTTTTACATGTCCCAAATCAAATCAATCAAGTTTTCTCTCATCTCTCAAGAAACACTCTTTTCCAAAACTCCATTGAAGAACAAGAAGAGCTTAAGGAAGAAGACGAAGACTTCAAGTTCTTCATCCAAATTTCGTGGATTCTTCATCTATAAGGTATGGGTTTTTCACTCTTGGGATTACTTTACCCAAGAGGTCCATTCAAAGATAAGTTTTCAAGACATTCAATTATAGGGTTTTTACTCTACAAAACGGGTTTTCTTCATAATTCCAGATTTATGATTTTTGATGAAAAGCAATTGTTTTCTATGGTTAATTATGCATGTATTGTTGAGTGTTTGACTTGTAAAGATATAATTTCGTGTGAAGCATGTGTATTATAAATTTTATGGTTTCGAATGGGTTATACCCACTACTTGATGACACGAAAATGTAGGGATTGGAATTAAGACTAGAATGAACTCTTAAATGACCCGGTTCCCTTATCCTACATTATGCATTGATCTTGTATATGATTTGAACAGTTGTTCTTGATTATGCTATTGAGTATTTCACTAAGTATGGTTATGAATATTGTAAGTTGAACTAAGTTCTTGAATAAGGTTCTTGGAAGAAAGAGGTAAGTCTTCTAAAGTGTGATTACTCCCCAATGTTTATGTTAGCCTATAAATCATGATGCTATGTTATGAAAGTATGTATGATGTTTCTATGTGTATATGTTCGGATATGAACATGTTATTTATTAGATCATGATAAGAATACGAAAATGCAAGTTATGATATTCTCTTGTAAGCTTTACACAAGATGATTATGTTATGTTAAACTCACAAACGAAAGGTTACCATGAAAGAAAATTCTCATCTAATCCAAAAGAGTTCATGATCATGTTTATAAAAGGAGTTAATCTCCTATGACCTATGATAAGTTTATGATAAAATACAACTTAAAAGTTATTCAAGAAAGGAACTTAAGCTAAGCACCGCTGAACTAGATATGAGAGGTGTCCCTTCCCTAGTTGGAAGGTAGGTTCACAATGACTCTCATGAAATTGAGGATGCCATGTAATTTGGAACTATTGGTCTTTAATAAATCTCCTAGTTCTTGTACTATGTTTCCACCATAGGATACTAGCTAGTTGATCCACCTATAAAGCAATGTCATGTTAGGTTCTACTTTGGCCGGTAGACCACCTTCTTTCAGTGTGGGGTTTTATGACACTGGATTCCATGTTTAGCTCACATGGTCTATGTTAGTTAAGGCTAATGTTTCCTCAAGTAAAATGAAAGACAAGTAAATGAACTTTGTGTCACGACTGGAATCTAGACCCCAGACGAGACCGGCGTCGTTGACCTCTCAGAGGTCGCAGACAAGCCTACTTATGTCATTCTTACTTCATCTAGGTTAATTTTAGCGAAAAATTTAAAACTTTTTGTTTCTTAACATACTTATAAAAACATTCTCATTTATACGTAATTGTTCACCATCAACCATCTAACATTAAGATATAAGCAACTGAAAGAAATAGTTCAATTCTTATTAAGTGTATAATTGCCAAAATGGCACCAATACATAGTTTGAATAAAAATGAGAAGGAAACGCTAGTGGAACATGCTCCACTAGCTCAACTCTAAAACTAAGCTAGAATATAAAACAGTAGCATCCTCGAAAGAATGAGGACCTACCAAAACCGGATGAATGCTGGACGTCCGGATAACTACAGCGATAATCCTGTAGCTCTATCGTCCACCTGTGCCTGCACCTAAAATAGTAGAGTTTGTATAGGGTTAGTACAGACTTGTACTAAGTATGGGTATATGCAAGCACACACCAAGGACATGCATGAGAAAGAATAGCTCTTTCCTAACAACATGATTTTTGGAAGTCAAGTTAGTGGACTTGCCAAATTGAGATTAGAAAAGTTGCCAAATTTTGATTAGGAAAGTCAATGAGCTTTCCAAATTTGGATTAGGAAAGTCAGTGGGCTTTCCAGATTTGGAATAGGAAAGTTATGCCATGAGAATAACATACATCATCATACTTAACATTCTGCACACAACACACAACAACGTACACATAACACATATTATAATTCATGTAACACATAACGTTGTTCATTTCGTTCATTCGTATGCCATGAGACCTTGGAATCATGGACTTAACATTATGACTTCCCAGAAATGAGGGCTCAACAGATGGGACCTCAACTAGGGAGTCTTCATTAGCAAACGCAGAGTCTGCTTCGTACATTCATACGTACTCCATTTCATTTCATTCGTGGGCCAGTGTAAACACCAGCTATACCTAGGATATAGTTTAAGACTTTCATTGGGTTCGTTGTGCAATGACCAACAATGACCTAATGTCATTACTTGAATCTAACTCACCTTTTGATTATCCTACCCTAACACCTTCGGTATCATTCATTTCATTATGTGCATCATTTGAGGCTGGCCTCATTCATTCATTGGGAACTTTAACTTTAACCGACATAGATCATGTGAGCATCATGAAATCCAGTGTCTCCCCCACACCGAAAAGAGGTGGAATCACTGGCCAAAGTGACCCAAAACATGCTAGCGTATATGGGAATTTAACCCCGCCAGATCCCTTTATTGGCAGTATAGGTTCAAAGACTAGGAGATATAAGGAGACCCATACCCGGCATGCCGGACAGTCTCATCTCATGAGAGTTACGTGAACCTCCGCCCTTCCTGAAAGAAGGCATCACCGCTCATAGCCAGTCTATCGGTGCTTAGTATAAAGTTCTATTACATTCATCTCATACGTCATGGAAGCTAGCTTCTAGTATGAGGACATCATAGCTCATTAGATGATTTCTCATCTCATCATTCGTATTGAGTGTGTTAAGCTCAATACTCTCATTAGAGTGTTCATAGAGACTGGTCTCTTCATTATCTTACACTCTCATAGGTGAGTACGTATAGGTAACATTTACTTAGGCTCATTTGAGATTGCTCTTATCTTTTACATTAGCCTCGTATCATGTTGTCACCACATTCATTAACATTAGCACATTTGCTCTTCATAATTACTCACCATTTATTACGTGAATGTTCACTTCATCATATGCCAATGCACTTGGCCATTTAGTGTGTTTCACACTTTTACTTAACCCTTCTAGGGTTTCATAATTTCATTTCTCATTTCATCATTTGATTGTTCATTTCATCATTTTATTTTTCATTTCGTCATTTCATTGTTCATTTCATTTCATTGTTCATTTCATCATGTTCATTTCATCATTTCATTGTTCATTTCATCATATCATTGTTCATTTCATCATTTCATTGTTCATTTCATCATATCATTGTTCATTTCATCATTTCATTGTTCATTTCATCATTTCATTGTTCATTTCATCATATCATTGTTCATTTCATCATTTCATTGTTCATTTCATCATAGGCCAATGCACTTGGCCATTTAGTGTGTTTCACACTCTTACTTAACCCTTCTAGGGTTTCATCATTTCATTTCATACATCTTAGGTTCACTTATTTTTAAACGTATGCTAGACTTATGGGTCTATACAAGCCATGAGGCTTCATTCATAGTTCGTTAAGTGATCATATCTTCCTAAGATTATGTAGTACAAAACTTATGTATCTTGTATGTATGCCAAGATCTCGATTTCGATCTAAGTAGGTGGCATTATTCTTGAACATTTAATTCATGTATGACTTATGTATTAATACGGAATTTGGGCAAGGGAACCCAAGTTCGAATCCGTTGGACAACACTTAATCTTATTTTAAACTTGTTAATTACATTTTTCAGATTTGGGAGACCCTAGTTCGATTCCCATCAACCCCATCATATTTCCTTTCTTTTTCTCCTCCTTTTTTTTTCGTTTAAGTCAAGGAGGTTGTAGGATCAATCCCCCACAAGCTCATTCTTTTTTTCTCTCTTAAATTATCTATTAACTTTCTCACCTATCCAAGAGGTTGTGGGTTCAATCCTCATTCACCTCATTTTATATTTCCTCTTTATTTTCCTCCTAACTCTCTTATCTATTCAAGAGGTTGTGGGTTCAATCCCCACTCTCCACATTTATTTTTCTCCTTCATTTTTCTCCTAACTCTCTCATCCATTCAAGAGGTTGGGGGTTCAATCCCCACTCTCCACATTTATTTTTCTCCTTTATTTTTCTCCTAACTCTCTCATCCATTCAAGAGGTTGGGAGTTCAATCCCCACTCTCCACATTTATTTCTCTCCTTTATTTTTCTCCTAACTCTCTCATCCATTCAAGAGGTTGGGGGTTCAATCCCCACTCTCCACATTTATTTTTCTCCTTTATTTTTCTCCTAACTCTCTCATCCATTCAAGAGGTTGGGGGTTCAATCCCCACTCGACACATTTATTTCTCTCCTTTATTTTTCTCCTAACTCTCTCATCCATTCAAGAGGTTGGGGGTTCAATCCCCACTCACCACATCTATTTTTCCTTGCATTTTTCTGACGAAATTTTTATGAAATTTTCAGTTAGTGAGGTCATGGGTTCAATCCCCAATGACCTCACATTTTAAATATTTTTTTTTAAACGAAGCTCATTTTCTTAAAATTGGCCGAGACTACTGATTTCACTCCTTACTGATTTCACTTACTTTACATTCATTTTTCATTGCATTTTGTACCACTTTGTTTGGCCGAACCCAACCTATCAAATGCTGGAAATTTGTTCACTATTTTCAGCTTCTTTTTATCATCATTCATACGTTAATTCTTAAGGCATTTCGTGGATCATTTGGTGCATCTTTAAGTGTAATCTTTTTATGATTATATTCAACCAAGAATTACTATTACATACAGCAACATTACACCACTTTACACCTCATGATTTACACAAACATACGCACATAAAATTCAACCATAAAAACATATCATTTTTCACATACTTTCGGTTGACATAACTTAACATGCTTACAATTCTAAACACATAATCATGAACATATTATCACGAACATCAATCTTCATACTTAAACTACCAGCAAACATACCTAACCTACGATTCATTGGGAGCTAGTGACAGGGACATGCAACGGGAACAATCCTAGTTTTCGAATCAGAATTTATTGAATCTTAAGGGGTCTCTTGGGAAAGGGACCAAGAGAGAAGAAAACCCATACCTTTTATGTAGTTCAAACCTTGACTTGCTGCCCAAACCTTTCTCCAAAAATCACGTCCAAATCCCCTCAACTTCAACACCAATTCGACGGAATAATCCTCCCTCTTGCGTAACGTTTTTGATTAGTTGTTTGTTTTTAATTTTCGTTGTGAGTTCTTCAAGTGTGAAGAACTTTGGTTTACCTACTGTTTTTTTAAGTTATTTTGTCAGAGAAAAACTTAATGAGAGAATGGGAGAGTTTGAGCGTGAGAGTTCAGAGATAGACGTGAGAGAGTAGGAGTCATATTAGGCTTAGGAATCTAGTTTAAGACTTAGTCAAATAAGGTTTAGTTAATTAATAAAAATCTGTTTTTATTTTATTTTAAATCAGCTAATGAATAATAATTATTAATTAATTTCATTAATTTAATAGCTTAAATAAAAATCATATAAATTCATTGCTTCCACCTAGGTTCGAACCCGGGTGGAGCAAGACTTAACTTCAAGAGCTCCATTTCGTCTCTCTCTCCCCAATTTGCCCCTCCACCTTATTAATTAATTAATTAAATATATAATTAGGGCAATTACGATATTACCCTTAGCCTGGTAAAAGACCATTTGCCCCTAGTCCCTCAAAACTTAAGATTTCCTCTCTTTAAGTCCGGTAAAGACTCCTTCGAGTAAATCTTCGTATTCGAGAGCCCTACATGGTTGGTCCCAACCTTTCCTAGCTCAACTAACTCCCAAAGTTAGTTGGCTTGGCTGTACCAAGGGTTCCGAGGTCTGGTTCTACGCGCATCAATCCGTGTGAACCCTGGTCTAATCGTAGGCATTCTTGGCACATTAAGCATTACTTAGCATATCTATTTTTAGGGTTGTTACACATTGACTAGGGTGACTCAAGGAGTCTACTTAGTATAGGTAGGGGTATGGGACTCTACCTAGACATTGCACAAGTTGGCTTTAAGTCTATCTCTTATAACCCAAACCTTCTCGAGATCTTCATAAACAAATTCGGGACCAAGTAGAGCAAACTCCCCTACCTCATACCACTCAACCGGGGATCTACACCTCCTCCCATAAAGTGCCTCAAAGGATGCCATTGATATAGTAGAGTGGTAGCTATTGTTGTAGGACAATTCTATCAAAGGTAGGTGGTCATCCCAATTACCTTTGAAGTCAATGATGCAAGCCCTCAATATATTTTCAAGGGTTTGAATAGTGCGTTCCGCTTGACCATCCGTCATGGGATGAAAAGCGGTACTAAGTTTCACCTTTGACCCAATCACACTTTGGAAAGCTTTCCAAAAATGGGAGGTAAATAGAGTACCTCTATCCGAAAAGATGGACAAAGGGGCTCCATACAATCTTACTCTTTCTTTGAGGTACAATTTGACATAATCTTCTACCGTTATGATATGTGACTTTGACGGGAAGAAAATGTGCGGACTTCATCAACTTATCCACAATGACCCATATCGAGATATGTTGTCTTCGGGTATGAGGCATCCCAACTATGAAATCCATGTTAATATCCTCCCACTTCCATGTGGGAATGTCTATATTTTGAGTCAAACCACCAGGCCTTTGGTGCTCCACTTTTACTTTTTAGCAATTCGGACACTCAGCGACAAAATACGCTATGTCCCTTTTCATACCATTCTACCAATATGTTTCTCGTATGTCACGGTACATATTTGTGGCACCCGAGTGAATAGAATATCGAGAGCCATGAGCCTTTTCCATGATCAATTCCCTCAAACCATAAACATCCGGTACACACAATATTCTTTGGAGCCTATGTACCCCATCTTCCCCTTGAGAGAAAGACTCATTAGTTTTACTAAAGAACGTTTCCTTAAACTCTATCAATAGAGGATCAAGGTGTTGTTTGGATTTCACCCCAACCACTAGAGAAAACTAGGAATTATGGTGAACTATGACACCACCCTTTAGATAATATTCTAGTCGGACACCTAACCGGGCCAACCTATGAACCTCTTTTACCAGCTCTTTCTTATCATCTTCAACATGCGTCGCACTACCCATGGATACTTGACTCAAAGCATCCGCCACCACATTAGCATTCCCGGGATGGTAAAGTACACTCATATCATAATCCTTTAAAAGCTCTAACAGTCTTCTTTGGCGTAATTCATGTCTTTTTGGGTGAATAGAAATTCTAGACTCATATGATCCGTGAACACGTAAACATGAACCCCATATAGATAGTGTCTCCAAATCTTTATAGCAAATACCACAACCTCTAGTTAAAGGTCGTGTGTTGGATAATTCTTTTCATGAGGTTTAAGTTGTCTAGAGGCATACGTTATGACTTGGCCACGTTGCATAATCACACATCCTAGACCCACTTGGGAGGCATCACAATAAACCAAAAAACCATCGGTACTAGTCGGACACCCAACCGGGCCAACCTATGAACCTCTTTTACTAGCTCTTTCTTATCATCTTCAACATCCGTCGCACTACCCATGGATACTCGACTCAAAGCATCCGCCACCACATTAGCATTCCCGGGATGGTAAAGTACACTCATATCATAATCCTTTAAAAGCTCTAACAGTCTTCTTTGGCGTAATTCATGTCTTTTTAGGTGAATAGAAATTCTAGACTCTTATGATCCGTGAACACGTAAACATGAACCCCATATAGATAGTGTCTCCAAATCTTTATAGCAAATACCACAGCCTCTAGTTAAAGGTCGTGTGTTGGATAATTCTTTTCATGAGGTTTAAGTTGTCTAGAGGCATACGTTATGACTTGGCCACGTTGCATAATCACACATCCTAGACCCACTCGGGAGGCATCACAATAAACCACAAAACCATCGGTACCCTCCGGTAAAGTCAATACCGGAGCAGAGGTGAGTCTGTATTTTAATAATTGGAAGCTCTTCTCACAAGATTCTGACCATTTGAACTTGGAATTATTTATGGTTAAGGCCGTTAATGAAGATGCAATAGACGAAAATCCCTCAACAAACCTCTGATAGTATCCTGACAGCCCTAGAAAACACTGAATGTCGGTAGGACTCAAAGGTCTCGGCCAACTTTTGACCACTCCCGTCTTTCTCGGATCGACCTCAACCCCTTCACTAGAAACAATCTGACCAAGAAAAGCTACCGACCTCAACTAAAACTAACAGTTGCTAAATTTAGCAAAAAGTTGGTTATCTTTGAGAACTTTAAAAACTATTCTCAAATTATCCAAATGACCATCTTTAGTCCTTGAGTATATCAAAATATTGTCAATAAATACAATCACAAACAAATAAAGATACTTTCTAAAAACTTGATTCATGAGGTACATGAAAGCCGCCGGGCATTTGTTAGACCAAATGACATAACAAGGAATTCAAAATGACCATATCTTGTTTGGAATACCATTTTTGGAATATCAACCTCCCTCACCCTAAGTTGGTGATAACCCGATCTTAAGTCAATCTTTGAAAAGTATCTAGCTCCTTGGAGTTTATCAAATAGGTCATCAATCATAGGGAGTGGTTACTTATTCTTTATAGTGACTTTTTTTAGTTGACGATAATCTGTACACATTCTCAAAGACCCATCCTTTTTCTTCACAAACAATACCGGGGCACCCCATGGAGATATGCTTGGTTGAATAAAACCCTTATCTATCAAATCTTTGAGCTGAGCCTTTAGTTATTTCAACTCGGCGGGGCCATCTGCTAAGGAGGGATCGAAATAGGTTGAGTATCCGCTAATAGATCTATACCAAAGTCAATATCCCGTTCGGGAGGGATTCCGGGTAGATCGTCGGGAAAGAACTCCAGAAACTCCCTTACCACGGGTACCGACTTTATGGAAGGGACCTTGGATTCAAGATCCATGACTCTTACTATGTGATAGAGACAACCCTTTGCAATTAACTTGCAAGCTTTTAGACACGAAATGATCTTACCCCTAGGATTCGAGTTTCCTCCCTTCCACTAAAAAATGGGTTCACTTGGAAATTGAAATTTGACCACCCTTGACATAGAATCAATAGAGGCAAAACACACATACAACTAATCCATTCCCAATATAATATCAAAATCTAGCATATCAAGCTCTATCAAGTCAACCAACATAACTCTATTGGACAAGGAAATAGGACACCCTTTATAGACTCTTTTTACCACTACGGAATCACCCACTGGGGTAGAAACCGAGAAAGGCTGATCTAAGGTGTTAGGTAGTATATAAAATTTCATGGCTACAAGAGGGGTCAAAAATGACAACTTAGCTCCCGGATTCAACAAAGAATATACATCAAGGAAAATAATTTTAACATACCGGTGTCCACGTCCAGTGAGCTCTCCCGACCACTTCGGGATTGGAGAGCATATAAGTGATTCTTATTAGGAGCATTAGGGTATGGAACACTTGCTTGAGCTTGAGCATTTCCCCCTCCTTGAGTCTTCATCATAGGGCAATCTTTCTTCATGTGGAAACTCTTCCCACAATTATAGCAATTACCCGTTATCACAAGACACTTTCCATCATACCTTCTACGAGATTTAGAACAAAGAGGCCGATCAACATTAGAACGACCACCTTTTCCCTCTTGGGGCTTGTGAGTAGGCACCTTACTATTATTGGCCCTTGGAGCACTAGAATATCCTTGATTAGAAAATCTCTTCTTGAACCTTGGTTTATGTTGAACCTTGGTTTATCTTGAACCTCATACCTATTCTTAGAAGAATTTCCCTCTTTGGTTCTTACAATCTTCAACTCCCTATATACTTGCTTAAGATTTTGTTCCTCAATTTGCTCGGCATTAACCATGAGATGAGAGGTGTCCATGCTAGGAATCAACATAGCCGACCTACATTCATTAACCACAAGATCGGATATCCCCATGACAAATTTGTTCATCTTGGCCCTAGAATCCCCAACCATAGAATGAACATACTTTGATAGTTGAGTGAATTTGAACTCCTTCATACTCATACCCCCTTGACGAAGGTTGATGAATTCTTGAATTTTCTTCTCCCTTAATTCCAAGGGAAAGAACCTATCAAGGAAAGCCATTTTGAAAGCTCCCCAAGTAATTCGACCTTCTATAACCGGCCTCCCATCCTTCTATTGTTCATATCACACTTGAGCTACATCTTTGAGTTGGTAGACGGCTTGTTCCGCCGTTTCTTGATAAGAAACACCCATAGCATCAAGAACCTTGAATACTTCATCAATGAACCTTTGGGGGTCCTCCTCTACCTTAGAACCATATAAAGTAGGGGGAATTCATCCTTGTGAAGTCCCTAATCCTTGAAGCGTAGGTATTAGCATTGGGGTTCACTTGCACTCTTGTATCCCTAACAACTTGGGTTGACAACACTTAAGTCAAGCTATGAATGTCCGACCTTATCTCAGCATTAGATATAGCCCCTTCTTCAATAGGAACTTGAGGGTTTTGAGGAGCTTGAGTGGGAACCGCCTCATTCAAATTCTCCACTCCAACCCTTCGAGCATTGTTCCTTCTTGTATTCATTGCCTATAAGAACAAATAATGGATTAGAAGAAAGGACTAGATAGAGTTAAAACTCTTAGGCACGACTAAGGAATAACAAGAGAGTGAAGGTTCCTAAGCATCACATAGTCTCTCATTCTTAAGTGTGGCGCGCTTCATAATTATGAATAAGACACTACATAGACGTGGTTTAATGAGACATCAATCCTAAGAAGATTTAAACTTATGCTTTGATACCAAGTTTGTTACAACCCAAAGTACTCCCTAGTCGTAACCGACATCGTTGTCCTCTAAGAGGACTAAGACAAGCCTCTTAGCATTCGTCACAGCAAATCATAAGTCGCGGAAAAATTAAAACTTTTGCTTATATAGCAAGGAGGTTTACATAGACCTGTACATAGGAAACATACATAGGCTTTTCGCAATAGATCATAGTAACGCATAGGAATTTAGTCTAATACTTTGTCTCATATTAACCATCTAACGAAGTCAAACAATCCAGGCAAAGGCCTTATACCAATCCATAATTGCCACATACGGCTTACATAAATTTCTTCAACAACAGGAAAGAAATGAATGTCTACTAGACAATACAAGTACTACTAAGATAGAGTGTGTGGTAGCATCCTTGAACTAGAGGGCATACCAAAATTTTGAGAGTCTAGTCCATGCCTTCTTGTTTTAGCCTCAATACCACTTCAACAGCCCGAACCTCCAATGTTTGGGGAAAAAAGGAAGAAATATGGGTTAGTACAAACCACATGTACTAATTATTGTCCCTATGCATAAAATCCTTAATGCATGAGAAAAATCACAATTTAGTTAAAACATCATAATCATATCAACATACAAGTAACTCAAGCAACACTTGTGCAATCCCAAGAATAAATCCCCATAACCCTATCCAAAGCTAAGTATCACATTAAGCAACCCATTTCATACTTACAACATATTCTCATATATAACATGCTTCATATACCAATATTAGTCATAGATTTTCTACAATCATAAACATAATCATAATCATAATAGAACACTACTAGAATCATACTATAGGATCCACATGTGCAATGTGTAAGAGAAGTCCCATACTCTCCCTCACACTATAAAGTAACCTTTAGGACAACCCTAATAGAGGTCACATACATAACTTGTTCATACCTTTACTTTAGGTAAATAAGTACCATAACCAACATGAGACCATGTGAGCTACATGGAATTTGATGTTCCACCCCAACACCGAAAAAGAGAGGGTTAACACTTGCCTAAGGTGCAACCATTCCTACATAGCTAGTCTAGGTGGATTCACTAAGCTAGAGTCCTATGTGGGCACATAGTTAAAGGTCAAGGATATTGTTTCTATAAACCTTGACTAATAATCGTGAAGGTTTCCATCTCATGAGACAACACATATATTGGGAATCCACAGTACTAGTCTAGAAGAAACCAATGTTGGAGTCCGGACTTACTAACGTGAGACCTCCATCTCATTTACATGCCCTATCAGTGCTAGGAAATTATTCCCTTTTGTAATGATCATATAACATCATACAAGTTCACATTAGTCTCTTTTAGACCTTTAAGTAAACATCTTATCATAATAGCTCATAGGTGATCACAAGTGAGAACTATCCGTTCACTTTTGACACAAAATTATAATCATGAGAAACTACATTCAATCATATAATGATCACATCATAACATAATTACATATTTCATAGCCAATTCATAGATCAAGGGTTAGGGATGAGGGATCCTTGTCACCAACATCACAACAACACAATTAGTTATAGCATCATCACACAAGTAGATTTCACCTTGCATAATTAAGATCAAAGGAGAATGAATATCATACCTCATTACCCTTTATGGGACTTCATACTTCAATACCCAAGAATTCACAACAAACATATTAAATAGGGTAACATGACTAAAATCAAAGTAAACAGGTGACATGTTCATCACCGTCAACAATTCACCTTAATAAATCCAAGAAATTAGGGATTTGGGGGTAAGACATGGGTCAAGGCAAAACTCAAAGGAATTCATCAATTAACAATTATTTCATACTTAAACAACATTAATTCATCATATTTCATCACAATTGATTAACAATTTTGTTTTAGAAAAAAGACCCATGTGAGGAGAAAACCCATTGTTTTGGGGGATTTAGAAATAATATTTTGAAGGACCTCTTGGAGAAAGGATTCCAAAGAGTAACAGAAACCATACTTAATAGATGAGAAAGCCACGAAATTAGGTTGAAAAACTTGAAGGCTTGATCTTATTCTTGGAGCTCTTGTGGTATTCAATGGAGTTTTGGAGGAAGAGAGAGATTTTTTATTTTAACATGTGGGACTTGATTTGAGTGATACAATTGACCTAAAACTGACCCTAATACATTATATAGTCACCCATTAATTACCCAAAAGACCCCTCACTTAAATGGGTTTATTTGTGAAGTCAAAACACCCAAAATACAACTTTTACGATATCAGGATAGTGTCTCCGCCTCGCGCGGGCAACACGCATTTTATTTCCCAAAAATAATTTGAGGCAGTGAGGTCTGTGTTGGCTGCGCGTCGCTCAGTATCTCACCGATTCCTTATTTTCACGACCCATGTTAGGGTCCTTCCCAAGGACCCTTCTGGTGGTCCTTGGGGTGTCTTTATCGTACATTTAGACTATGTATACTACAATCTATCTATAAAAAGTCTTTTTAAAAGTTTTAGACTTCATTTGAACTTCCAAAACCTTTTCCAAGTATAGGGATGTCAACTAGTTAAATTTCGCTAGTTTCCGGACATTAAGGCCTTTCTTTAATGATATGGATCCGAAACTTCTCAAACAAGTTATTTATACTTATTTAGTTCTAAAACCATCATTATTCAACATATTAATCTCTTCTATAGGTCATGGATATTTCCGAGTATTTCATAACTCTATCATGAAGGTTTTACTTATTTGGCATGAAAGTTTATTTTACTAAAATGTCCCTCTTTGCATGTTTTTGCATATGCCATACATAGTAAATTGTTTTGTACTAGATACTTTTCTATACTTAATAAGTATAGGTTGGAGGCAAGTTTGAAGACTAGAAGACAAGAGTGGGAAAGACTCTCTCTGGACTAAGTATGTCCACATATATTAGAGGCATAGTCTTATTTCATAGTTTCTATTATAAAGACTTACTATGTATTTTTATTCAATGTAAAATGATGTTTTACTAAGATATTTATGTAGTGCATTTATGTTGGCTTGTGAAGACGAGATAATTCCTTATCTTTTATGAAAAATGTTCCTTTATTATTTTATTGATCAAAAGTTTTAAATTCCACACTACTTTTAATGTCATATGTAATGAATAATAGCTAAGGGTTGTACAAGATCTCCGATAGGTCAAGTACGCAAATGTTCCGACTTGATGGTTCTCCCTTCTACAAGGGGGTACTTTTGGGTCGTTATAAACTTGGTAATAGAGCATAAGTTTATGGGAAATTGTATATTGTCTAATGTCTCACAAACCACGTCTAGTAGAGTCTTGTTCATCGGTGTGAGGTGCGACACATCCATGGATGAGAGGTATGACGATAGAGTTTCACTTTATTCATTACTCTTGTATCGTGCCATAGAACTTAACTCCATACGGTCTCTCTCTTCTTATCCCATGTCTTGTGATTTTTCTAGATGTGATTGCTTGGACGGGGAGATGTTTTTGAGTTTGAGGGACAAAAAAGTGAGTTTTGATGCTTATGATGGTTTTGTGGCTAGAAGAGTATATGTGAAGGTTAGTTTTGATGACTGTGATGTGATGCCATTTATGGATATGTGTTACTTATGAGATTGGAAATATTGTGATGTGAAATTATATGGTGATGTAGTTCTAAGATTGGTAAGAGTTAAAATGGTAAAATGAATTCCTTTTTTAGGGAATATGAGATGTCTTATAGTTTTGTAGAATGATAGTAGAAGAACTAAGGTGTAAATTTTAAGAGGATTGAAAGAATGTCGAAAAGTGGTAAGAAAAAATGGATTTTATTCCATGAATTGAGATATGTGACGCCTAAGAGTTGAGTAAGGTGATTCTTAAGAGTGTTGTTCTAGATTGAATTCTAAGAGGAAGGTGTTATGCTTAACTTGGAAGGTTGATGTTTAGTCTTGATGTGCATGAGTTAAGGGTAGTGTGGATTCGTACCTTTGATAGGCAAATGGTACTTTGAAGTATGAGACCTTGCAGATGGCTTTACCCTAAGTTGGGGAGAATGAGTTAGGTAGAAAGGTGGTTGATATCCTTATCTTTCCTACTATCCTTATTCAAGCTTGAGACCAAAATCCTTGGTAGTTTGGTAATGATTAAAAGCCTTGAATATTAGTATGAGTTGCATTTTTCTTTATGTTATGAGTGCCTTTGATGGTATAAGGTTTTGTATGCTCTTGATGGTATCATGATTACATTGGGGGAATTGGTACTCAACCTATATTTCTCATGTTAAACTGTAGCTAATGATAACGTTTAATTTGTTCAAAGTTGTTTTATCATGTTATAATGAGAGTTAGTATTATGTTGTCGATCATGTTATCTTGCCTTCATGTTAAAATTTCTTGAACTGTTAATTAATGAATTTTTAGCATGTTTTACTGATAAGGTTTTGTGATCACTATAAGGAAGTTCAAAATTTGACAAATTTCATTTTTATGAATAATGGCTTTCAATGTGTTTGAGAATGATGTTTATGAGCATGTCTAATGTTGGAGAAGGTAGTTCATCCATGAAATGAAGAATTAAGTGTGTGCTTGAATTTGGAAATTATTTCCAAAAGTTTCCTCTATGCCTAGCAAAATTCTTTTGAATGTGTAGTTGGTGTTCCTTGTAAGTTTGTTGCATTGACTATGAATTTTTTGAGCCTTGATATGTTGTGCTATATGCTTCTAGTAAGTCCTCAATGTTCTTGAAAGATTTTACTGTCATTTGAGGACTAATATTGTTCCAAGTGGGGGAAAATGTAATACCCTAAAATGAACTAAGGAGAACTAGAGCTTTGTAAATGTTTCATGGGATAATTTGGTTTAAAATGATTTATGTTCATAGGCATTGTGTGAAGTTTGGTGACGTTTGGAGGTCAAACATCCAAGAACGTCCGTGACGTTCGGAAGGTGTACCTTAGATTGTAGTTGTGTGTCCTTAGGTGTTTTAGCAAGATTTGTGTGTTCGTTTTAATCGAACTTGATGTGGAATGTTCCTATGTAACACTTCGAAAATCAAAGATGTGTTCTAGAGCCTAACATTGGTTTTAAAAGGTTTAGACACGGTTTTAAGGTCCATTTTAATATATATATAAGTCATTTAGAAGGTTTAGAAACCAAAACATTAAAGAACATCCATGACGTCTGGAAAATAGTTCAATGAGATATTAGCGTGCCTTAGTCTATTTGACCAGCTTTTCAAAGTCGTAAATTCATAAAATTTGGTGGAAGGGTGTATAACTTGTGTTAGGGTTGATTAATAGTTGAAACGTCTGGGTACGACTCTCCAAGTACCAACCAAGTGCCCTTGAGGAGGACCTTTTTGTTTTGGGGTCAAAAGCACTGCCTGGCCATTGTGCATCCACGAGGGGAGTCGACGGGGCGTGTGTTAAACGACTGGGCGTTGATGCCATACGTCAACCAACACTTAACCATTTTTTATAATGTTCCATTGTTACCCGTCTCTGAACTCACCAATGGATGTGCATCACGGAAGGGGGAGTGGTCGTCGATTGACCCACAATCCATAAATCGTGGTATCGTCTGTGATGACTGATTTTCACTGCACGTTTTCACTTAAATTAAATAATTAGTTGGACTAGTTGGGAAGTTAATTAGGAGGTAATTGAGGTCTAATTAAGTTAGTTAACCACCATTATAAAGCCCCTAAGCCAATTAGACTAACCGAATCTCCCACAATTCACAAAACCCAAACTCTCTTCCTTCTCTCTTCTTTCTCTCTCTAGTTAAGGACTCCATTGAAGACCAATCAAGGGGAGGTTTTAAGGGCTGAAAAGGGACGAAATTCTCCATCAATCTCCATCAATTAGTAAGGTATGGGATTCCTTTCACCATTGAGAACTCTTTCCTCAAAGGGTTCCATCAAAGTGATTTCAAAAGTTGAGTTTTCAACTGGGTCTTCATCCAATACGAAATTGATGTTATGAATTACTTTGTTTATGATTTATTTTGGATATTATGATTAGATTGACATGTATTTTAACTTAATTGTGTTATATCTTGATGGATTGGTCTAGTTTGTAGAAGATGGCCTATTCCCCTTAACCCTAGGTTGTGATCTTGACATGAATTGTGTAATGTTTGTTCAATTGACTTTGTTATGGTTAAATTACTACTAGATGATTTTATTGTATCAATTATGAATAGATTAATATGAATTATAGTCCTATTATTATAGTTCTTGAGTAGTTGATCTAAGAAATGAAGTATGTTATGAATTTGACCTAAGTCTCTTATCTTAAGCTATGAGCTAGTGATGAATTGTGATATAGTGATTAAATTGGCATTGTAATCATATTGATTATTGTTGTATGATTATATTACTCCCCTATTGTTTTGTGTGAAGTGTTTATGGTAAGACCTTGAAGATGAATTATGAAGGAGACTTGGTAAGTCTTGTGATCCCTGTTCTTTATTTCAATTTTGTGGTTACTTGAGATTAAGTGATGATGTAGCATTGAAGTATATCTTCTATTAATATTTATATGGTTGGTATGATGTTTAATTGAAATGTCTTGACTATGGTTGGGAGGTTGACTAAGATTTAAATGTTATAAAGATGGTGATGACTACCAGTGTGCCTTATCATTAATGAATATGTAAATGTGCTAACCTCATTTATATGAATAGTAATGAAAGGACTATACGCATGCAATTTTTATTGATATATGATGATGAGGATTATACAAGGGTTAGACCCTATGACCTACAATAAGCTATGATGATTAATAAAGACATTAAAGACATTTAAAAAAGGGACTTAGCTTAGCACCGAGTGAAATTGAAAATGGGAGTTGTTAACATTCCATAGAGGTAGATTCATCATATAGTTCCACAAGAGGTGTTGACTCCCCAATGAGGGATACTCTCCCAATGGATTCCCATGAAAGTAGGCTCCAATTGCCAAGTGTCATGTACAGGGATTATACCTATCTCTTAGTTCTTGAACTATGTTGCCCCAATAGGAAGACTAGCTAGTGAATCCACCTAGAAAGCAACATTTATGTTTGGTTTTACTTTGACCGGTAGACCACCTTCCATCGGTGTAAGGTTTTACAACACCGGATTCCACACTTAGCTCTTGTTGTCTATGTCGGTTAAGGCAAGTGTTCCCTAAAGTGAAAAGAAGTGATGGAGGATGAATCAACTAGGGTGACCTAAGAGGTTTGACTTAGCCTAGGTAGAGGTATGTGACTCTACCTATGCCTTACACTAGTTTGCATTGAGGGAAGCCTTGGGAGGTTGTTCATTTGTATGTACATTCTTATAAATGTGAATGGTGATAATATGATGATCTTACATGAAATTGACACTATGTCTTGTTGCTTACTCCTATGAACATGTGTTTGGTCTCTATTGTTAAAGTATGATGATATGTACTCTTAAATGATATGCCATGTGAAGTTGGATATTAGTCATGGTTCTTTTTGGCTTACTTGATTGAGTAAGGTTATGTGTATTTGCTTGGTCATGTCACTTGTTGACGTAATAAGGGTTCATGGCTGATTGTCTTGCTTTTATTATGTTGAAATAAACTCTTATCTATGCTTGTTACTACTATAACTTGATGATAGATTTTCTATGACTATTTGTTTAATTAAGTGATATACATGTTGATTTGACTAGACTTAGTATTATTAGTCTTGTGATGGACATGCTTTAGACTTAATGAATATTCAGTATTGATTGGTACGGTTATCTTGGATATGCATAAGGCTTTATAAATATAAATAAGCATATTTTAATGAAATGTCCCTTTTTAGCATGATTTGATCTTATATGTGCATATGGTCTCATACTTAGTACAAGTGGTGTACTAACCCCATTTTCTCCCTTTTTCCCAACATTTTAGGTTCCGGTCGTTGAAGGCTTTTCAGACGACTTTGAGGAAGACTTGAAATTTCTCAATCATTTATGTGGGTAGGTCCTCACATTCCGAGGGCGATGCGAATATCGAGCTTATGAAGTTGTTTTAGTTTTAAGACTCTTATGTTCCTTCTCTTTTTCATTTTAGTACGAATTGTATAGCCTATATGTGGCTCTTTTACATTGATGTATGGGCTAGGCCAAAATTGTTATAATCTTGTTAGATGGTTTTCAGATGAGACATCCATTTGAGACTATCTTATATCTGATATATACTTATTGCAATAAAAGTACAAGACTAAGTAATCTTCTTATAGGAAGGGTCTATGGATACTCGATATGAATATATTATGTGTATGTACAGGTCCATGTAAACCTCAATGTAGTAGTAATGAAAA
Organism: Solanum sitiens; assembly: GCA_016801875.1. Taxonomy (NCBI): domain Eukaryota; kingdom Viridiplantae; phylum Streptophyta; class Magnoliopsida; order Solanales; family Solanaceae; genus Solanum; species Solanum sitiens. The sequence goes on from JABWTJ010000837.1 coordinate 125,976, forward strand.
GTTTTAAATTTTTTCACATTTTTATCCTATGAATGTAATGATGTATGCGAAGAAGCTATTCTTAGTCCTAAAAGAGGAGGAGGACGCCGGTTACGTCTAGGGGGTGCTCCCTTGATGTGATAAACTTGGTAACAGAGCATGAAGTTGAATATCTTTGAGTCGATGTCTCTCTCTACCATGTCTATGTAGATTTGTATTCATAATTGTGAAGTTCTCCACACTTATGGATAGGAATATACGTGATGCTTAGGAAATTCTCACTTTTCTTGGAAATCCAATATCGTGCCTATATAGTATACTTATTGTGTGCTTTCACCTACACCTTGTATTTTTGTTATAGGCAATGAATACTCGAAGTAATGCAGCACAAAGATTGAGGAAGAGATTTCCAATGTGGGAGTTCTTCCCCGTGGTGATCAAGTCCCTCCTCTTGAAGAAGAAGTCAATGATGACTATGCTCCGGTCTATCCTCCTCCTTTTACGGATGATGACATAAGAGATGCCCTTTTCCAAATGGCCCAAGCCATTACCTCACAAGCCCAAGCCGTCACTACTCAAGCCCAAGCCATGAAGGCCCAAGCAAACCGGGAGGTTGTACCCCGAGCAAACCAAAAAGTTGCTACCATGGCCTCCCGTCTAAGGGATTTCACTAGGATGAATCCTCCTACTTTTATGGGTCCAAGGTTGAAGAAGACCACCAGGATTTCATCGATGAACTCTATAATATCATTTATGCTATGGGGTTTACTACTAGTGATAAGGCTGAGTTAGCCACTTACCTACTCAAATATGTAGCCCAAACTTTCTAAGACCAATAGAGGTATAATAGTCCTTTAAGAGGTAGACCTGTGACATGGGAGATCTCCAAGAAGGCTTTTCTTGATCGGTTCTTTCCAAGGGAGAAGAGGGAAGCCAAAGTGGTGGAGTTTATCAACCTTCTCCAAGGAGGTATAAGGGTACTTGAATACTCCTTGAAATTTACTAAATTGTAAAAATATGCTCCTTCATTGGTTTCTGATCCTAGGGATGATATGAGTCGTTTTGTGATAAGGGTGTCGGATTGTTTGCAAGGGGAGTGTCATTCGTCCATGGTACATGACAATATGAACATTTCTCGTCTCATGGTTCATGCTCAACATGTATAAGAGGCAAGGGCTAAGAGAAAGAGTAGAGATGCTAAGAGGGAAAGATCTTTTAATAGTGGTTCTTCAAAGGGTAGGCTTGATATCCAAGACAAGCCTAGGTTCAAGAAGAGGTTCTCTAATCAAATTCCTTCTAAGTTCCCTAAAGCTTGTGATGATAAGGTTCCTAGGCCTAGGTCCCAAAGGGGGAAAGAGTGGAAACACACCAAATAAGAAGCCTACTTGTGCCAAGTGTGGAAAGGGTAATCTTGGTGAATGCTTAGGTGTAACAATCAATTGTTTTTGTTGTGGCAATAGTGGCCACAAGGTTAGGGATTTCCCTAATGTGAAGGGTCAAGAAAAAATTTGTGGTTAATTTAAAGCAAGCGGTTCTAGTGATGCTCCTAAGAAAAATCACTTCTATGCCCTCCGCTCTAGGGGTGAGCAAGAGAATTCTCCCGATGAGGGGACCCGGTTCTACCTTGTCATTTATTACTCCTCTTATAGCTAAAAAGTTTGACATTTTGCCCGATATATTGAATGAACCTTTTATGGTGTCTACTACGGTGGGTGAGTAAGTTGTTACAAAAGGGGTGTATAGATATTGTCCTATAATGTTTCCCAATAGAGTTACTTATGTGGAACTAGTAGAACTTGATATGTATGATTTTGATAGTATCTTAGGTATGGATTTGTTGCATATTCCTCTATAGATTGAACAATTAGGTTGGTGAAGTTTAACTTTCCAAATGATCCCATTTTAGAGTGGAAGGGGGGGGGGGAATGCTATTCCTAGAGGTCGTATCATTTCTTGTTTGAAATCTTGTAAAATGATCTCTTAAGGGTGTCTATATCATATAGTAAGAGTCTAAGATTTAGACTCCGACATTCCTCCCTTTGAGTCGGTCCCCGTAATGAGGTAATTTCTAGAGGTCTTTCCCAATGATCTTCCCTGTATTCCTCCCAAACTGGAAATGGATTTTGGTATCGATTTGCTAGAGGATACAAACCCCATATCAGTTCCTCCTTATCAAATGGCTCCGGATGAATTGAAAGAGTTGAAGGCTCAACTGAAAGATTTTCTAGACAAAGGTTTCATTGGACCTAGTATTTCTCCATGGGGTGCTCCGGTTTTGATTGTGAAGAAGAAGGATGGGTCCATTAGAATGTGCATTTATTATCGTCAACTCAATAAAATCACTATTAGGAAAAAATATTATCTTCCTCGGATTGACGACTTGTATGATCAACTCCAAGGGGAAATCTAATTTTCGAAGATTGACTTGAGGTCGGGATATCACCAACTTAGGGTGAGAGGTGAGGATATATCAAAGACAGCATTTCTGACTAGATATGGTTACTATGAGTTCTTAGTAATGTCATTTAGTCTCAATAATGCTCTTGCGGCGTTTATGGACCTAATGAATATGGTGTTTTAAAGTTACCTCAATTCATTTGTCATTGTCTTCATTGATAACATCTTGGTATATTCGGAAAATAAGGGTGAACACATGGGTCATTTGAGAGTGGTGTTGCAAGTACTTAAAGAACATCAATTGTTTGCCAACTATAGAAAATGCGAGTTTTTTGGTTGAGGTTGATCCAAGGAAAACGGAGGCGGTGAAAAATTGGCCTAGACCATTGACTCGAACCGACATTAGGAGTTTCTTCGGTCTAGCGGGCTATTATCTTTGTAGATTGTTTTGCGTCCATTGCATCTCCCTTGACTACTTTGACCAAAAAGAATAAGAAGTTTGACTGGTCGGAGGCATGTGAGAAAAGCTTCCAAATCATGAAAGATAGTCTTACTTCTGCTCCGATGTTGACTTTACCGGAGGGTACAAAGGACTTTGTTGTGTATTGTAATGCATCCCGAGTGGTTTTGGGCTGTGTGCTTATGCAACATGGGAAAGTAGTCACCTATGATTCTAGACAACTTAATGTGCATTAGAAGAACTATCCAAATCATGACCTTGACTTAGCGGTCGTGGTATTTGATACGCTCAAATTACACCTCCCTAATGAAGTAGAAGCGGTCGTATCAAGTAAAGAACCCAACTATTAGGTTGGGGTCGATCCCACGAGAAAAATAGTTTAGACTTAACTTCAATGTACGATTACTTCTATTTAGTAAAGTCCTTTCCGAAAATAGGTAATTAAAGGGGGGGGGGGTTTGTGAAACAAAAGTCTTGTAATATTTATAAGTAAAAGAAGTAAGAGGAGTAAATCTTTGGTGTTTATCAAGTTATGAGAGATACTAGGGTGTAAATGTTCCCCATAGGATCATAACGCCGTATTCCTAGCTATAACAATTCTTCCCTGGTGTTTTACATGCAAAGTGATAAGTTAGGTATCTCTAAATCCTTGGTCCGGCATTTAGAGAATTTCACTCAGTACATTGTTCCGGCTACATGTGTCTAAGTTACGGACCCTTACCTTTACTTCATATTAAGCATCGTATTTGATGTTTGGATTAGTTATTACTTCGCATCAATCGAGGCTAGCCTATTAGATAGTATCCCACTAAATTTATGTTGATAATTCATTAGTATTAACTACCCTCTTGGACAAGCAAATAGAAATAAGGCGAGTTCTAACGCGTGCACTCGTTAAAAAGTCTTCTAAGCAAAATAATTATCAATGATTGCAATAACCTATTTGAGAATTGTTATTAAGCTATGTTTACTTTATTAATCACCCATGTTTCCCACAACCCTAGTTGTGGATTTAGTTACCCATGCATAGAAGAACACAATTCATAGTTAATACACAATAAATCATGAACTTACTTTGACAAATTCGAAGAAAAACCAGAAATTCAACTTGAAACCACCAAAATCACTTCAAAATAAAATCCGAAAATTTGAATTAATGTTAAAGTTGCAAAAACAAATCTCCAAGAACAAAACTAAGAAAGTAGTAATAGAATCCAACCGCAAAAACGAGGTTTTACACCCTATTTGTAAAAAAACATTGTCCTAAAATAAAAGGAATTCCAATAAGGAAAGTTGTCCAAAAATGCGGCTTCAATCGACGACCACCACAGACGATCCATCGATGAAACGATAGACCATCGACTGCCTCCGTAAGTCCAGACTTAGCATCTTTTTTTATCCTTCAACTAGCATTTTTTCTGATCCAATTGACGGACCAACAACACGGTCCGTCGATGCGTCTACGATTTTTCGATGCCTTCCTTCGTTCCATACTTATCTTTTCTTCAACTTTGGGTACTGGGACATTCTCTGATTAGATCGACGATTTAATAGGATGGTCCGTCGATCAATTGACTTACCGTCGATCCTTCTGTAGCCCCACACTTGGGCAGATTTCCTCGACTTTCTCCAGATGCTTGACCTTCTAGTCGACAATCACCATCTACGGTCCATAGATGGAATGACGGACCATCGATGGCTTTCGTCATTCATCTCTGCACTAAATTTCAGTTGCCTTTTATATTTTAGTTTTGGACACCTTTCCTGCAAAACAAAGATAACAAACATGTTAAAATTACAACAAAAAGGCTCTAGACTCACACAAATATTAAGAAAAAAGCATTGAAAGTATCGTGAACCACTACACATCAACACCCTCAACTTAAATTCATTGTTTGTCCTTAAGCGACGCACTATGACTCAACAAAAGTCTTTGTACAAAAGTATCCTCTTTTGAGCTTTCGCAATAACATGGCTATCAATCCCAACGTTTTCGTTGCTTTAGTGCATGTTTCTACTCTTAGGCTTGATAAGTTACTCATATAGATCAGAACATGACATAGACTCACCATGCACCGACACGTCTACTCTTTTGCCTCTCGCCAAGGTACCAACTTTCCGATATTGCAACTAGTGCTCTCACTTTAAAAGATATCCTCCTTTTTCACACAGTGATTTTAACTTTGAGTATAAGGATCATTATTCAACACTCACGCTCAAAACAATTTCACACGTAGTTAGTATTTGTCGCCATATTCTGGCCCTTATTTTCACTGCTTATGTTCACCACATTAGACTCTTAGGATCACGATAGGACTTTCTTGGCTTGTAACCTAGGCTCAGGGTCAGGTATGGTACATATGGGTACATTTTAGTGACTTGTTGCCCTCCTTGACATTACGGCTAAGCGTCATACCTCTTTCATTGTCTATTATACCCTACTTATCATTTCTTGTCATCTTTGTCTTGTTTTTTTTTTTTTCCTTTTCTAGAAGTGAATCTTACTTCTTTTTGTTTAACAACCTTTTTCTCAATTTTTTTAAAATATTCTTAATCTCTTTCTTCTTTTTGTTTCTTCATTTGACAATTTTGACTAGTCACTTCTCTTGATCACTTTTTCTTTTCTTTTTTACATTACTCTTTTCATACCAACTTTTCGGGTCATCACTTATAATAGCCACCCTCAACTTATGGCTTTGCGATGAGTTGAGGTACACATTACCAAAGGTTGGGTCAGGGCCAAGACCAGGTCCGTTTCTACATTAGCCACCCTCAACTTATACTTTGGGCCTAACTTGAGGAGTACATGTTCAAGGAGGGACCAGGGCCAACACATTATACCCAGGGAAGATGAGTTGGTGAAGAAAAGAAAGGTCTACTATAGGTTCAAAATATTTGGAGAAAAAAGGGATAACAATTTCATTTGGTTCACTTTACTTTAGGCTAGATGTTTGCTAATTTGAACAAGGGCCTACGATCCTTTCCTAATAATCTAACAGAGATTCCTTTTGCAGAACCAACCGGTGAAGTTCTAGAAAGGTACCAACAGTGGAACAATCAAATTTCCTCACACTCTCTTGACACCTCGTTACCCTATCAAATTATCAGACACCTAGTTTTAGTTTTAGATTAAGGGTCATGCAGTTGGTGTATCTCTACGTCACGATTAGAGCCAACACATTCAACTTCTTTATACCTATTCTTGCAAGCATTTTGTTAGAACGGGATATCATATATATTTAGCCATCATGCTTCATATTTCACTTTCATACGTTTTGCAAGTTCCGACATGCTTGTTCAATATTAAAGTAATCAGCCTCTTGGGGCAAAAGAACACAAGCAAGAATACCCCTAAGAGAGGATAGTGAGTTGGGCTACTCAGACTTCACCCTAACAATTACTTTCCATTTACCCCACCCCAACAAGAAGGCATGCAATTGTCCCCAATGCATAAGAAATATAAAGATATGGTGGTAGGTAAAGCAAACCTGAGGCGCATAGCGCTGATGATCAACAATCAGGCGGTTCCGGTTTCCTGGAAACCGTACCCTTAGTAGTAGGGTAACCCTCTGTGGTGCCCACAACAATATTCTCACCCTCAGTAGTGCTCCTCTCAAAAGCCTCAAATCAGGAACAAGATGCCCCAGCAGCCAACTGTCGAGCTCTCATCTGACGGGTCTCCTCATCAATCAAAGAGGCTCTCCTCGCAGCTTCAAGATCTATCCGCTCCTTCTTTCTAGAATGGGCATCATCTCCCTCAATGGTGTGGCTGCAACGATGACTCTTGTAACGATCACGTGGCTTAAGCGGCGGTGCAGTGCGGGCAGTAAATAGTGCAGCAAGCATTGTGTCCTCTGCTAGCTCGATTGGTGCAGTCTCGGTCTCGGGTCCCCTCATCTCCAGTATACGATCAACATTTGCCCGCATACTCTCCATAGTCTCCTAAAGAGTATTTAAATCAATGGTAGGGGTTGGGCGTGCTAGAACCCGTAGCTCAAATGCATCAAGGAGATGACTAACCGCCTGAATATTCCCTCAGTCTATTGGGCCACCCTCATCTCAGTATGGTCCTTAGCCTCGGCAATGGATTTCAACCTCCATCTGTACCTCTAAATTCTGGACCCTGGCTTTCAGGACTAGTGCTACTGACAGTGAAGTAGACCGGGAGGAACATGGTGCTCTACTAGTGCCAGGGGCAGACTAGGCCGGGGTGGTATCAGTGGGCTCTTAAATGGCAGGATCAGCCCCTTGGGCTAACTCTACTGGATCCGCCAAATTCTCACTCAGCGGCTGCAAATCAATTCTAGGTCCTCTCCACGGTGCCGCGACATTGGCCTCATCCCTGATGAGACCTATATCCACAATCCCAGTCGAAGTACGGAGGGCATCACGGTGCCAAATGGACACTCCAGCATCCATGCATAGCTGAAAGATCATACAAACGAATGGTAAGTAGTAGAGGTCTTAAAAGCCCTCTGATGTATCACGGAGATTAATAACTTTGCAAAGTTGATCTCAAACCTGGCCACCATTGCTGCTACCATAACCGCTCTATACCATGTAAGAATGTTATCTGCTGCTGTGGTAGACAGGTAGTTGCGGACTAACAACAAGAAGAATTTGGCTGTGAAGGTGAGGTTTGCCTTCTTGATAAGGCCTCTGAGGTCTAACACCCAGTCTGCTCCCTCATCGTGAATGTACAGATGTTGTGCAAGCCACCTCTTGGTGGACTCTTTCTGCTCTCTGGTCCTCTGATATTGGACACTCCTTACCAAACCCCACTTGTAAACAAACACAGGAGTAAGTGGATCCCTCGTAGTGCCAATGGGCACACCATACAGAAAGCGGCGGATGGAAGTGGGAGAAATGTCCACCCGGCATCCATAAACTAAAACCTCTGTGAGTGGGTCGTGTTTGGCAGGTCTCACCCGCATGTCCAAAGAACCTATAAGAGTCGCCACAAATGATGCGTTGACTTCTCAAAAAAATATCCTCACTGTGTGACCCTAAAGTTGTAGCCATCCACTCGAGCCTGTGGCAGGTAAACAGCTATGCAGATCAAAGACTGTGTTAAGTCTCCCTATAAGAACTCTCCGCTCGACTCTCACCAACCAAGTGATCATCCTCTTATCATTCAGAAGCTTTGCATCCCTGTATACCTGATTATAACCGTCTATGCACCACAAGTTTGTCTCATCAGGAACCAGTGTAGAGACATAATCCTGGGGTTCTGAAGAAGACTCCAAACTATGGGCCTCATCAGACGAGGCTGGGCAGGCAGGCACCTCTGGGTGAGTGGCTCCAGGTGATCCCGAACCAGAGGCAGTGGCCTCATTTGACCCCATAGAGTGAGCTGACCCTAAATCTGATGCCTTTTTGGAGCAAGACACTCCTTCAGAATTCGAGGCAAGCCAAAACTGTGTGCCGGTCAGTGTGCGCTCCTCATATGGCTGGGAGGAAGTGACTACGCCAAATGCCACCTTCTGGGGGGTGCCCCGAGTGGCTATCGCAGCTTGTGTAGGGGTCCGGGTGCCTGGGGGCATGTATTCAGCATCTCGCTCATTGTCATAAGCGCCAATCATCCAACGGGGTGGAACCACAGACTTAGACCTTCCCCTGGAATAGACGATGTCCAGTTTGGGGGCCATATCTACCTGGAAAACTGTGTGTTAGTCTCATAGCAATCATACTACACAAACAAAACAATCAAAACAGAAACCTGAAACACAAAGCACAGTCCAGTGCAGAACTGCAGTACTATTTTACGGGCACTATCGATGGCACGTCGATGAAATGAGGGTCCGTCGATAGTGTCCGTCATTGGACACTTAGGAAAATTCTTAGTCTTCATTCGACAGACCTCTCAATTGGAAACGACGGACGTGCAGAACGGACGGTCGATCAATCGACGAACCATAGTCCACTTCTGTCGTCTGACACTTAGAATAATTATTTAACTCTCACAAATCAGAATTTCTGTTAGAAACGATAGACGTGCAGAATGGCCCGTTGATCTATCGACGGACCATAGTCCACTTCCATCATCTCAAGGTTCAGCATTTTTATAGTTCGTCAATCGATAGACCCCATCGATGGCCTATCGATCAAGCGACAATCCGTCGACTGGGTCTCATGTTGTTGGTCTGCGACAAATTTCACATCTTAATCTTAGTAGAACATATTTACAACTTTTAGACCTTCATAAGTTCACCAACACATAATAACAAGTACAAGACCAATTCATCATCCTTAGGGTTTTGATTTCAAAAATTTCAATCTAGGATTCTACGATGCTATCAAACCCTAAGTCGGAAAGTCAACAATCATATTTTAAACAGATTAAACCCCAAACCATTCACTTTCTATCATTCTAAGGGACATAGTACCCATATTTTAACAATCATTACATGCAATTTTATCGCTTAGTGAAGGCCCACATTCTAATTTTTCGTGTCCAACAGCAAATGAATGAGAATTCATTGAGCAAAGGGAATCGAAATACCTAACAATTGTAGTGGAGTGACCGGGTGAGTGATTAGAGAGGCTCTCCATACCCTAGACCGAGCTATGACAACTCAAGTGAATAGAGACATTGGGCCTAGGGTGAATGTTATGGAGTGTACTATGACCCTTAAATCGAGGGACTTTGTGCGGATGAATCCTCTTATATTCTTTGGTTCTAAGGTAGGAGAAGATTCCCAAGCATTCTCGGATGAGGTGTATAATATAGTCCATGCTATGAGAGTGACTTCTAGGGAGAAAGCGGAGTTAGCTTCGTATCAATTGAAAGATGTTGCTCAAGTATGGTTTACCCAATGTAAGGATAGTAGAACGGTTGAATTGGGTCCTTTAGAGTGGGAAGAGTTTAAGGAAGCATTCTTAGAAAGGTACTTTCCCCGTGAGAAGAGGGAGGTTAAGATTGAGGAATTCATAAACCTTAGGCAAAGTAGCATGAGTGTTGAGGAATATTACTTAAAGTTAATCCTATTGTCCAAGTATGCTCCATCCTTGGTGTCTAACTGTAGGGATGAGATGAGTAGGTTCTAGACTGGTGTTTCGTATATAGTGAAGTAAGAGTGTCGTACAACCATGCTCCATGGTGATATGACTTTATCAAGGCTGATGGTGTATGCATAATCCATTGAAGAATCTAAACTTAGGAGGAGAAGTAGAGATGCTAAGAGTGCAAGTTCATCATAAGTTTAAGAAGAGGGCTCCAAATCAAGATGGTTCTAGTGCTCCTATGTCTAACTATGAGAGAGGTGGTGGTTCCCAAGTGGCAAAGCCTACTTGTGCTACTTGTGGGAAGAAGCACTTCGGGAAGTGTCTAGCCGGTACTAGTGGGTTCTTTCGTTGTGGGAAGGATGATCACGAGGTGAGAGATTGTCCTACTATTGCATTAGAGGGAGAGAGTCTAGGCAAGTTCCTCCTAATGTTTCGGATAGTGGTGCTAGAAAGAGGAATCGCTTCAATGCTCTTCGAGCCAAAGGAACAAAACCGGATGATGATAATGATGCCGGTAAGTTATAGTTTTCTCTAATTAGTTATATGAGTTCCTTCTAAGTGGGGGAGTATGGTGAATCTTAGAATAGTGATTTTTTGTCTCATCTCTTCTATTCAATTCAAGATTGAGAGATAGAATGTTATAGTAGCATGTTGCATGTGGCATTTTGTTAAGGAGTCTAGTCGAAATTGAAATTCATTGATTTCTTGCATTCTGCATTTCATAAATTTATGATTATGTTTTAAAGTGAGTTTATATGGTTTTATATCTCATATTGTTATGCTTCCATTATAAATTTCTTAAGAAATGCATTTTTGGAAAATTGAGCATGTTTTACTTTAATGAAATTGGTGCTTATTGTAAAGATTATGAAATTTTGACTAAATTGTTCCTTCATGAAAAATGGTTATGATGTGTATAGAACTATTTTATATGAGCATCATAATATGTGGAGAAGGAAGTTTCTCCTATATGAAGTTAAAAGGGTGAGTCTTATTGCATGATAAGTTGTAGAAGTAGTTCTATCTTCTTGTTGTGTTTGAGTCTCTTAAAGTAATGTGAAATTGATGTCTTTCCTACATGTGTGTATTCTTTATTGTATGGTATGTTTATAAGCTGCTACTCTTTGAGTCTTAACTCTTAAAAATGTTCAAAGTATAGGAAGTGTCATTCGAGGACGAATGTTGTCCAACTGGGGGAGTATTGTTACACCCTAAAAATGAGCTAGGTTTATCTAGAGCCTAATACTTGTGTCATGATGTTTTAAAGTAATAAAATGGTTAATAATAGTGTCCTTAGACAGTATATAAAGTTTGGAAGTGTTTGGAGGTCAAACGTACAAGAACGTCCAAGACGTTCGAAAACTAGTCGAAGTTGAAGTAGTGTGTCGTACTGTTTTGTAGTGATGTTTTGGGGGATGGTTTAAGGTGAAATTCAGTAGGAATAATTCTTGCCCTGCGACGCAGGGCTCTCACGAACCATTTTTTCCAAGAATTTTTTAAAACTAAGATTTGGAAGTGTCTCCGCGACGCGCAGTAAACTCCCAGAGTTCGTTGCGTCGCTTTTAAGTCAAATTTGAGTTTGTTAAATTGTACAATAAATGTAGGGGTCTTTTGGATAATTTAGGGGTATATTATGGAAGGTTATTAGACATATTTAAGCCCCTAACCTCACCAATTAAAGCAAAACCGTCATCTCAAAACAAAACCTCTTCATTCACTCTCTCCAAAAACTCCATTGTTGAAGCTTTGAAGCTCCAAGGAACAAGATAGAATTCTCAAGTTTTTCTCCATCAATCTTGTGGGTTTCTCATCAGAATTAAGGTATGGTTATTCATCCTTGAAATCTCTTTCTTCAAGGAGTCAATTCCAATGACTTTCAAAGATGATCAAAAATATGAATTGTCCAATTTCATAATCTATCCATGGGTTCTTGCATAAATTGTTTTGAATAAACGTTTTAGAATTAGATTGATGTTAATGTTATGTGTTGAAGCTATAATTCTTATGAACCCATGCAAGCCATGCAATTCCTATTTTGACTATTTTATGGGTTAAGTAATCATGTCTCTATACTTATGAATTATAGTGTAGTTTTCTATGGGCTATCTAATGATGTAAAGATTATATGCAATTGATGTATAATTGGTCTTATATTGTTAAATCTACTACGAATTGACCTATCTTCATTTCGTATTACTATTTATACTTTGAATTGGTTCATGGCCATGGGTAAGGGGCCTTATGGTATCGAATTGGATGATTTAGCTATGGATTGAAGTGGTGAGAATGGTTTGGTGCTACGGTGCCCTAATTCTCTTTATTGTATGTTAATTAGACTTCAATTATGTTGTGATTGGTATGGTCCACCTATCGTGGCGGTGTTATTTGATTGATGTGGCCTTGTCGGCGTTATTTTAAGTATATTGATGATCATGGCCTTGTCGGCACTACTTGAAGTATTATGATGATTGTGAAGATGATTATGTGAAGTATGACCATATCTATCTACATGCTAGTAATGTGAAGGTTTGATGTTGTTAAGTGATCATGTTAGTGTAACACTCCGGAAATTCCATGACTTAGACTAGAGCTTAATCTATTTAATAATGCTTAAAATGATGTTCCCAGAAAATGTACTTGTAGAGTGAAGAGTCTATTAGGTTTTAAGAATATGTATTGATGTACATAGGCATCCCATTGTCCAATATTTAGTAATATTGGGCATGTTAGAGAATATTGTCTTAAGGGTGTTAGCCAATTTTTGTATGTATTCGCACGTAAATTAAAATACACCTTGATGTCCAAATGCTTCAATACAAGCTTATTTAGGAATTGTACCTGCACTGAAAACCCTAAGCTAAAATAATTACATTCATCGCATGCATATATTAGGTACGAGGCATCGAAGTGTGAAGCCTAGGTACCATAGCACATAATCTTTTAAAATGAACATGTAGATTAAGCAGTGCCCAAGGACATACTGAGGATCCTTGGACAAGAAGTGAACTTTGCAGAATGCACGGATTGAGGTAAGTGCACAACAACACATGTGCAAGCACATGTGCAACCGGCAGAGAGACAAGCCCAACCGAATTCGGTTAGGGCGGTTAAGGTCCAGCCACGCGTTGGGTCCAGCCACGTGGGGCCGAGCTCCCTAACCAATTCTAGGTCCGAACTAACTAATCTATATAAGTAATTAAACTAGGACTAACTAAAATAAACTAACTAGTGTTCCCGAAAACCTAAGACCTAACCGGGTGACACTAACTGAATAACTAACTCAACAAACATCCTAGTACCTAACCTAGGATTGTCCAAGGGGGTTGGTTATGGTCCTAACGACTTAGGGGTACTTTAGTATCTACCCTAGGTCACTTAATTAATTAAATTAGCAACTTACTTAATTAATTTAATTCCTAGTCAAAACCGAGACCCTAAGTCAAATGTTGTCCTAGTTGAAGTCAATTTAGGAGGGGCGTTTTAGGTAATTTAAGTGGAGGGTCTTTAAGGTAATTCTTGGGACGTCTATATAATGATATTAGGTCAGTTTTATACCACTTTTACACTTCCCAAACCAGATCAAACTAAATTCTCTCTAATCTTTCAAAAACGCTCTGTTTTCCAAACTCCATTGAAGAACATGAAAAGCTTAAGGAAGAAGACGAAGATCTTGAAGTTTCCAATCAGATTTTGTGGATTCTTCATCTATAAGGTATGTGTTTTCACTCTTGGGGATTCCTTTCCCAAGAGGTCATTTCAAGATAAGTTTTCAAGAACTTCGAATACTAGGGTTTGTACTCTACAAAATGGATTTTCTTCCTAACCCTAGATTTATGTTTTTCAATGAAAGGTAAACATTTTCTATATCTAATTTCGCATGAATTGTTGAGTAATTGATTGATAATGTTTGAATATCATGTGATACATGTTCTTTCTCTATGTGATGGTTTCGAATGGGTTGTTTGTAGTGTTTGATAACGTGAAAACGCTAGGGTTAGAATGTAAGGTTTGAATGAATCCTTTAATGACCCGTTTAGCTTCTCCTATGCTATGCATTGATCTTGTACATGATTTTATGAGTTGTTCTTGATGATGTCATTGAGTATTTTACTATGTATGGTTATGAATATTGCATGATGAATAAGGTTTTTGGAATCAAGAGGTAAGTCTTCTAAAATTGTGATTACTCTGAGATGTTTATGCTAGCCTAGAAGTCATGATGCTATGTTATGAAAGTATGTATGCTGTTGCTATGTGAATATGCTATCTATGAACATGTAAATTGTGAGATTCTAATAAGAATATGAAAACGCAAGTTATGGTACTCTCTTGTATGCTTTACACAAGATGATTATGCCATGTAAATCTCACAAAAAGAAAGCTTACGATGAAAGGACATTTCTCATCTAATCTAAAAGAGCTCAGGATCATGTTATACAAGGAGATAATCTCCTATTACCTACGATAAGATTTGAGAAAAGACAAATTAAAGGTTATTTCAAGAAAAGGGACTTAATCTAAGCACCGATTAACTAGATATTAGAAGTGTCCCTTCCCTAGCGGGAAGGTAGGTTCACAAAGATTCTCATGAGATTGAGGCTGCCATGTCATGTGGAACTATGGGTCTCTAGTACATCTACTAGTTCCAAAACTATGTTGCCACCATAGGATATTAGCTAGTGGATCCACCTAGAAAGCTACGTCATATTCAATTCAACTCTGGCCAGTAGACCACCTCATTCCGTTGTGGGGAAGACACTGGATTCCATGTTAAGCTCACATGGTCTATGTCGGTTAATGCCTATGTTCCCTCATGTAAAACTAAAAACAAGTAAATGAACGTTGACTAGGGTGACTTTGAGGAGTTGGCTTAGTATAGGTAGTGGTATGGGACGCTACCTAGACATTGCACAAGTTGACTCTAACGGAAATCCTAGCAGATTGTTCTTATGTGATATGATGATACGAAAGATATATGTCTATGATATATGATGTTACTCTTACATGAATGTTGATCCTTATAATGAATATGTAATTGATTTATGTTGTTATATGAAGCAAAGCTTTATTTATGGTCTCCTATCTTATCTACTTGGTTATGTGGGGTTATGGGGCTTCACATGACCATTGCACTTTTAGGTTGGGGATGGGATCATTGGTAAGTGTTTTGTATGTTATGTTTATATGATTTATTGAATATCAATTGTTAACGTGACTTTATGAGAATATGCCTTCAATTATGATCATGCTTTAAGTGATGGAATCGTTACTTGTATATATTATATGGTATGTGCATTGAAGACTTTCATATGACTTAGCATGTTTTCTAAAGAATGATAAATGATACTTTTTCATGCATATCCCTATGTGTTATGTGCATATACCCATACTTAGTACATGTGGCGTACTAACCCCATTACTTTATTTTACTATAACTATAGGTTTCGGCCATTGAAGTTAAGCAGGTTGAGCTGAAGAAGCTTGGAACTCTTTCTCCAAGTCATGGTAGGTCCTCATGTTCGGGACGTTACCATTTCAATTTCCAGCCTTATGAAGATTTAGTAGTTTTTAGAATAGTTATTTCCATTATATTCTTTGGATTCCTTTGTACTAAGGGCTATATGGCATATTGATTATTATTGTCTTTGCTATCTTAGATGGTTTTATATATGTGAGACATGTTTTAGAACACCTAATGAATATTAAGTATGAAGTCTAAGTATACTTCAATTAGTATATTAAAATTTTTTAATCTTTCCGCAATTTTACTATCGCATGTTATGACGAATGCTAAGAAGAGGCTTGTCTGCGACCTCTGAGAGGTTAACTACGTCAGTCTCATCCGGGGTATGAAGTCTGGATATGAAAGTTAGACTATTGCTATGTGTTCATGTGTGTAGTCTTAAAGTTGATACATGGTTGTTCCTACTTGGCTATATGGGTCTATGATGGTTATATTGATGATGTTATCGTAATGTATAGCATGACATAAAGATGATAAGGGTCATTCCTAAGTGCTTCCAAGAATAATATGCTATATGAGCTAAATTGAATTAATGATGTCTTGTTTTGGTAGACTTGTGTCCCTTAATAGATACATGTATATGATGAATATGAACATGTTTACTTAGTAGGCTTAGGCACCTTTGTCTTGTATGTGTATGGATGAATGTTGAATAAAAGTCTAGGATCGGTAGACCTAAGATAGTGCCCTTATAAGCATGACTAATATGTGGAATCGTCTATATAAAAAGAAGGTTGAATGAGCTATCCTTATTAGACCATTGAATGACAGCCCTAGTGGACCCATCTTGGGTAGGTGCATTATGAATAGGGAATGACTAAGAAATGGTACCTTTTCATATGCTCTTTTTTATTGAACTTACACTATTACAACAAAGGGTAGCACCGAGTGAATATGTTATGGTTTGTAGCTCTACTTAAGAAGGAGACTAGAGTACAATATATCTCTACTTGAGAATGAGACTCTAGTACATAAAAAGACCTTGATATTCCTTAACCATGTTCCTACATGGGATGTGTCCTAGTTCTAACCATGGCAAGTAGAACACCCTCCATCGGAGTAGGTTTATGACTCCGGATTCCACGCCTAGCTAGTATGGTCTATGTCGGTTATTTCCTATTCTCATCATGTGGGATACATTCTAGTGTTACATAACTACTAGGAAGTTTAGGTAGTGGAATGGGACGCTATCTAGACATTGCACGACTAGACTTTGAAGATATTAGTATGTGAGTCCCTAGGTCTTTCCAAGACCATTATGTGAAGTCTATAATGAATGATATGTCTTCTAAATTACTTAATGAAAATAATGACTTTAGTAAAGGAATGTTAACAAAAAAGTACTTATCTAGGGTATCTTTGAGGATTGCTTAGGTAGGCATGAAGAGGGTGTCTAGGCGGTCTCTTCATGTCTTACTTAGGTGAGTCTTAGAGTAATTATAATTAGGGAGTTTAACAAATAAAAGTGAGAATGATCTTTATCTTATGAAGTCTTAAGGATCATTTAGGTGTGCTTAGAGAGGGTGTATGGGCGGTCTCTCTTCGTCTCACTTAAGTGAGTCTTAGGACAACTTTTGGTGAGAAGGATGCAAGCTAAAAAAGGTTACTCTAAGGTGATATAGTTCACTGTAATGTTCTTCAATATTTGATAAAATGCTTATGTGATATGTTGTATGTTCCTAAGGTGTTAAATGTTTTTCTTATGCTTATACTATGATATTTTAATAAAAAAGAGCATGTTTTATACAAATGTTCGTTTATCATGATTTTATGCATTATGCCATACTTAGTACAAGTGTTTGTACTAATTCCATACATTTTATCTATCTCTAAAGGTGTAGGTGGTGTTTGAGAGGAGTCTCAAAGTTGAAGCTTGGATTAGTGTTCATTCAAGTAAAGAGTTGGTATGTTCTCACTAGATTCGAGAACATCTTGATGTTTAGATTTCCTTATTGAAAGTATTGTAATAGACTTAGCTATTTTCTATATGTTAAAGTATGGGTCGTGTCCCAAATATATCGTATGTCTAAGATGGAGACTTTGAGACTTAGCCTTTCATTATGTTTCTCTATAAAGAGATATTTTGCAGTATTATTATTTCATATGAAAAGTTTTAATTCCAAATTACTTTTCATACATTTATGAAATGAATGGTACGAAAGGGCTTCTCTTAGACCTCCGAGAGGTCGATGACGCCGTGCCACGATTCGAGAATGCCCTAACTTCTAGGAGGTACTCTCGGGTTGTGACACAGTTAGTATCAGAGATAAGGTTATGCAGTAGTTTTAGGAATTGAAAAGTCTCAAAAAGCCACGTCTATTAGAGTCTTTACCATCAGTGTGAGTCGCGATACACCTATAGGCGAGAGGCTATAGAATGATAGAGTTTCTTTTCTTTTCTAATCCTATGTCGTGCCATAGAAATTAAAAGTTATGAGTGTCCTTTTCTTATGGTTTTCCTTGTGTTTCTAGGAAGATGAATACAAGGAGGACACCGGCTAGGAGGGTTGAGGAGAATGATGTTAATGAGGGACTTCCTCCCCGAGGTGGATATGTCCCACAAGTTCAGCAGGTTCCTCAAGGTGATCAAGGTGCTCAAGATGATCAAGTCCCTATTGTGGAGGGAGATAATGAGGTTCCGGTAGTTCCCCCGAAAATGGCTAATGGGAAGATTAGGGAGGCTCTCCTTACCCTAGCCCGAGCTATGAAAACTCAAGTGAATAGAGACATTGGGCCTAGGGTAAATGCTGTGGAGTGTACTATGACCCTTAAATCGAGGGACTTTGTGCGGATGAATCCTCTTACATTCTTTGGTTCTAAGGTAGGAGAAGATCCCCAAGCATTCTTGGATGAGGTGTATAAGATAGTCCATCCTATGGGAGTGACTTCTAGGGAGAAAGCGGAGTTAGCTTCGTATCAATTGAAAGATGTTGCTCAAGTATGGTTTACTCAATGTAAGGATAGTAGACCGGTTGAATTGGGTCCCTTAGAGTGGGAAGAGTTTAAGGAAGTATTCTTATAAAGGTACTTTCCCAGTGAGAAGAGGGAGGTTAAGATTGAGGAATTCATAAACCTTAGGCAAGGTAGCATGAGTGTTGAGGAAGATTCCTTAAAGTTTATCCTATTGTCTAAGTGTACTCCTTTCTTGGTGTCTAAACGTAGGGATGAGATGAGTAGGTTCTTGACTGGTGTTTCGCATATAGTGAAGGAAGAGTGTCGTACAACCATGCTCCATGGTGATATGACTTTATCAAGGCTGATGGTGTATGCACAATCAATTGAAGAGTTTAAACTTAGGAGGAGAAGTAGAGATGCTAAGAGTGGAAGAACCGATGAGATGGTTCATCATAAGTTTAAGAAGAGGGCTCCAAATAAAGATGGTTCTAGTGCTCCTATGTCTAACTATGAGATAGGTGGTGGTTCCCAAGTGGCTAAACCTACTTGTGCTACTTGTGGGAAGAAGCACTTTGGGAAGTGTCTAGCCGGTACTAGTGGGTTCTTTTGTTGTGGGAAGGATGATCACAAGGTGAGAGATTGTCCTACTATTGCGGTTAGAGGGAGAGAGGCTAGGCTGTTTCCTCCTAATGTTTCGGATGGTGGTGCTAGAAAGAGGAATATGCTGTCCGAGCCAAAGGAACAAAACCGGATGATGATGATGATGCCGGTAAGTTATAGTTTTCTCTTATTAGTTATATGAGTTCGTTCTAAGTGGGGGAGTATGGTGAATCTTAGAATAGTGATTTTTTGTCTCATCTCTTCTATTCAATTCAAGATTGAGAGATAGAATGTCATAGTAGCATGTTGCATGTTGCATTTTGTTAAGGAGTCTAGTCGAAATTGAAATTCATTGATTTCTTGCATTGTGCATTTCATGAATTTATGATTATGTTTTAAAGTGAGTTTATATGGTTTTATATCTCATCTTGTTATGCTTCCATTATAAATTTCTTAAGAAATGCATTTTTGGAAAATTGAGCATGTTTTACTTTAATGAAATTGGTGCTTACTATAAAGATTATGAAATTTTGACTAAATTGTTCTTTCATGAAAAATGGTTATGATGTGTATAGTACTATTTTACATAATCATCATAATATGTGGAGAAGGATGTTTCTCCTATATGAAGTTAAAAGGGTGAGTTTTATTGCATGATAAGTTGTAGAAGTAGTTCTATCTTCTTGTTGTGTTTGAGTCTCTTAAAGTATGTGTAATTGATGTCTTTCCAACATGTGTGTATTCTGTATTGTATGGTATGTTTATGAGCTGCTACTTTTTGAGTCTTAACTCTTAAAAATGTTCAAAGTATAGGAAGTGTCATTCGAGGACAAATGTTGTCCAACTGGGGGAGTATTGTTACACCCTAAAAATGAGCTAGGTTTATCTAGAGCCTAACACTTGTGTCATGATGTTTTAAAGTATAAAATGGTTAATAATAATGTCTAGACAGTATATAAAGTTTGGAAGTGTTTGGAGGTCAAACGTCCAAGAACGTCCAAGACGTTCGGAAACTAGTCGAAGTTAAAGTAGTGTGTCGTACTTTGTAGTGATGTTTTGGGGGATGTATATGATGTATATGAACATGTTGACCTAGTAGGCTTAGGCACCTTTGTCTTGTATGTGTATGGATGAATTTTGAATGAAAGTCTAGGATCCGTAGACCTAAGAAGGTGACCTTCTAAGAATGACTAATATATGGAATCGTCTATATAAAAAAAAGGTTAAGAATGAGCTATCCTTATTAGACCATTGAATGACAGACCTAGTGGACCCATCTTGGGTAGGTGCATTATGAATAGGTAATGACTAAGAGATGGTAGCTTTTCATATGCTCTTTTTTATTGAACTTACACTATGAGAACAAAGGGTAGCACCGAGTGAATATGTTATGGTTTGTACCTCTACTTAAGAAGGAGACTAGAGTACAATATATCTCTACTTGAGAATGAGACTGGAGTACATAAAAAGTCCTTGATATTCCTTAACCATGTTCCTACATGGGATGTGTCCTATTTCTAACCTTGGCAAGTAGAACACCCTCCATCGGAGTAGGTTTATGACTCCGGATTCCACGACTAGCTAGTATGGTCTATGTCGGTTATTGCCTATTCTCATCATGTGTGATACATTCTAGTGTTGCATAAGTACTAGGAAGTTTAGGTAGTGGAATCGGAAGCTATCCAGACATTGCACGACTAGACTTTAAAGATATTAGTATGTGAGTCCCTAGGTCTTTCCAAGACCATTATGTGAAGTCTATAATGAATGATATGTCTTCTAAATGAGTGAATGAACATAATGACTTTAGTAAAGGAATGTTAACCAAAAAGTACTTATCTAGGGTAGCCTTGAGGATTGCTTAGGTAGGCTTGAAGAGGGTGTCTAGGCGGTCTCTTCATGTCTTACTTAGGTGAGTCTTAGAGTAATTCTAATTAGGGAGTTTAAAAAATAAAACTGAAAATGATCTTATCTTACACTACACCATTTTCAGCCTACGGCCACACTAAATCTGAGCAACGATTGAAAAGTGTTGCCTAAAATATTTTTGGGAACACTTTTAAAATGTAGCCTAAATGTTTAACTTTTGGCAACAATAATATTGGCAACACTTGTAAAGTGTACCCTTTAATGGTATAGGCTACACTTTATAAGCGTTGTGGTAGTATGAAATAAATGGCAACAATTATTTAGATATATGACAACACTTTTAAAGGGTCCTATTTTTATAATTATAAAAACAACACATTAGAAGTGTGGCCTAAAAATTTTCACAAAAATATTAAATTCCCTCCAACATTTTTAACTCTCCCTCCCATTTTTGTTGAGCAAAAAAATATTTAATAAAACATCAAAATCTTATTTTCCCAAAAAAGAAAATGGTCCTTAGTGAAAGATTTTATCAGAACTTCTCTCACTTTCTCACTGAACTAAAAAGAACTTGGGGAAGAACACGATTGATGAAGTAAAAATTTCTGAAAAACAAAGCAAAAATATTTCTCACAGAATTGAAGAACAAGAAAATCGAGTTGAACTGAAGAACAAGAACACGATTTATCAGGTAAGTCTTTCTTTTCCCCCAAATCGTTGAAGAACACCATTTCTTCAACTTTCTCACAGAACTGAAGAACAGATTTAACAATTTCACATTGAAGATATGAAGAGTTACTTGCTAATGAACATATTTAACGATTTCTTGGTGAATACGTCTCAGAGATGAACAAGTCTCACAAAAATTCTTCATCACATTAGAAGGATTTTGTTTGAATAGGGTTTATTAGGTAAGAAATTCTATCTTTGAATATCTAAATTTTAGCTTTAGGGTTTTGATATTCTTGTGTCTGTAAATACGACTTTTGTTGATTTTTGGGACTCTAGTTCGTAGTAGTTGTATTACCAACATCAGCTGATTAATCACTAAATAAGTACAAATCAGTAAGGAAATCATGGCTACTTTTGTTTTTGGGGCCTTTTTCGAAGGTTTCTTGTATTAATCCTTCTAGGTTGAGAAGGTCTAAGAGTAAAACATCCGAACTAATTTCTTCATCTTCAAGAACTAAGTGGAATTCATGGGATATTGAAAGAATGGGTAATAAAAGAGTTGATAGTTTAGAATCATGGTCAATGATATTAGAGTATGATAATATTGAAATTTTGGAAGTTTCTAAAGAGGATCAAGACGAATGGACAGTTGATTTGTCTTAGTTGTTTATAGGTAACAAGTTTGCTTCTGGTTCACATAGCAGGACTTATAAAGGAATTTACAAAGAAATAGAAGTTTTTGTGATTATGGTGAGGATTCCAACTCATAAGGAGGAAACTAGAGGTAAGCTTGAACAACAGTTTAAGGCTGAAGTTCGTCTGCTTTCGCGTTTGTATAATCTCAATATTGTGCAGGTTACAGTTCCTTTACATTATAGAATGATGATTTTTTAATCTTTTATTGTTTTTACTTGTAATTATATATATTACAAGTAAGCTACACTTTCTTGTTCCTTGTAATGATATATAGACGCACTAGTTTCTTTTTGACTTCATATGGAAGGGAGAGTGTTCTCTTCTGTTGTGGAGATAAGAGAACATAGTTGCTAGTATTATATATACTGTGTCATATTTTGTCTATTTTTTTAGTATGGTTTTGCCTCACAGGTATAAGGAGGAACATTGAATTTGCTTCTCATTCTATTTGTTTTCCCTTTTCATTCTACATGTCTCTTTCAAATTTTCCTCACATTGAAAATTCAACTAGCATTTACATCTATACTATTTTTTTCTGTGGATTCAAGGAGAGGTTCTGTAAGTTTTTAATGTGAATGATTGCTGGAATTACTTCTAGTTCTTGTGTCAGATTCATACTATGCCTGTTTCTATTCATAAATTACAATATATACTAGTTTATTCTTCCTTTCGCTTTGGATCATTGGAGAAGGCCTTTTCTTTTTAAATGACTTTTTGTTGCTAGAATGGCTTAGCTTTATATTATATTTTCGTTTACCTTGAATATGCAGTTGTATTAGCATATAAGATTCCCTTAACACATTAAAATCACATTCAAATATATTTTGATAAGAAGGTGAATAATCAGCTTGATGTTTCTTTTGAAGCAATTAGAATCTTTAGAGAGCAAAGGACAAGAAGTTGTGTGTGAGTTGATTGGTTAATTGGTTTTGAGTTTAGATCATCTGTAGGTGTTTTAGTTCCTGTATCTCTTTTGTCACTACACTTTATGTTTTTTCAATACCTTTGAATGTAAGCTAGTACATATACATAGTATCTAATCTGTTTCATTTTCCTTTGGTGAATCATTTTCTTTAATGGGTTTTTTGTTCATCTAATATGTTCTCCACATTAAGTAGCTTAAGCATATTTATTTAGTCTTCCGAGTGAGTAATACAACTCTTGCTTCATTTCCTTTGAGATTTTTGAACTATTGTCGGTGTGCAGGTTGGTTTCCCTCTTTGCTTCTTTATATGTCCATATCCAATTCTAGTTAATAAGCTTCTATCTATTCTTGAAATTGATACTTTTTTAGAAATTTAAGGATTTTCATTGTTAGGTATTGAGTTTCTATTGTTGGACGACTTCTATCGTAGCTTGAGGAATAAGAATATTTCATTTGCTTGTGCATTATATGAGTGTAAACTAGAGTAGACTCATATTTTTTGGTAAGTAATGAAATATAATACTCACTTAAGATGTTGGAATAAACTTATATGAGAAAGAAAGACATGATTGAGTTTTCAAAAATGTGGTCGTACCACTCAAACATGGAAACCAAACAGAAGGTGCACTAGAATGAGTAGGAATGAATTTTGAGGCTTCTTTTTCTACATGCAGGTAGATCTTCTAGTTGCTTCACAAAGCTGTAGTCATTTCCCAAAGATAGGTGTTGTGAACTTACTGCAGACTTAACTTTTATTCCTTCTAGTTGCACGAATTAATTAGGTAATATCTTCTTAGAGACATCAACTTTTACTCGACATGATTTACATCATCCACAACTTACATCTAGAAGTATTATCATCACTAAGTTACATGTTTTTGCTAAGCTTTGGAAAGGCACCCTCTTTTAGTCTTTTCACCGTAATAGATGTTGAATACAAGTAGTTAAAGGAATAATCTCTTCTCATGTTGCATTTTTGTTTACAGGTTTTAGTTTCTGTTTTGTTCCATATGTGAAGTATGTTTTGATTAATACAGAAAGTGTAGGAGATAATTTTTTTTTTCATTATTTGGTTTTTCTTCTGGATGGAGGTAGGACATACCCCTTTAATTATCATGGTGCACACAATCTAGCCTCAGTACCGTTGTAAAAAAAGAAGAAGAAGTTGATCCAACTAGTAAGAGAAGCTTAAAAGATCTTAACAGAAACTCGTGAAACCTCATTTTTGAATATAAACAAAAGCAGAACTAACAACAATATCAGTCGGTGATATTCTAATTGGACATTAATATAACACAACACTACTACACCTCAAACCGAAACAAGTTGGGCTTGACTATAGGAATTCCAAGACCTTATAAATCTTTCAAGAGAACTTCCTTCAATGATAGTTTAGGTCTCCACTCACCATGATTTAACACCCAGGGTCTAGCACCTCTTGAGGTTAACACACAGAGAATATGAAACAAATACAGGAGGCTTTGGCTACTCCAATTGGTGCAACAACTGATTTTGATGAGGTTCCCGATCTGATGCTAGATTATGCTAGATTAGGTCTAGGAACTTAATTTATTGGACACTTTATATTTTATGCAAGCGTACATTATCACATAAAATGTGTATGTATTTATGCTAGTTTTGACATGTGGTTGTTGAAGGATGAATTGTAGGCAGAACTTGAAGAATTTGAAGGTGCTAAATTAGAAGAGCAGCTACTTCAGGAAGCAACTACAACTCCTTCTTCTCCAGTCCATGTTCTTGCAGGGAAGCAACCTGCTCGGCCTATTCCTTAGAAGCATACAACTGAAGAAGATGAACTTGCTGTGATGCAAGAAGAGATGACTCTTTCAGCTAGTCTATCTATTGATGCCCGCACAAGTGAGAACTCAACAATGGTAAAATCTCCTACCATTTCATTAAAAATATTTTGTTATTTGTTTCTTTCTAAAGGTATTATTTAGAACCTCGAGCTTTTTATGATTTCATATCCTCTTAAACAGTTGCATATTATGATTTTGCTTGCTGGATACGCTTTGACAGATTGGAGTTTGAATGTGCATGGAAGGAATAGAACACAATCCAGTTGTCTATGAGTTAATGCCTGAAATGGCATTTAGAGGGGGTAATATATGAATTCTGTTACACTTAATTTCTGCAATGTAGTGTGAGTCAAGTAGAGTATAATTAAGGCAAATATTGGTTATAATGTTTGTGAAGGCAATCAACATGAAAGGGTAATCTGTTGAGAATTAGGAATTGGATGAATAAACTAAAATACCAATGATTTATACTAATATTAATTAGCTTTACTTAACTATCTCCTAATCTTTAGTCATTCTTTTTGGTTCTTCAATTAATTATATCCCACAATTCCCCCTACATAAACACAGATTCTTATTCCAAATCTTTGTATTCTCTTGAATTTCTGTTTAATCAATCAAATAGTAGAAGTAATAAAACAAATGGCTTGTGTAACCAAAGAGACCATAAACCAAAATCAAGAAATTGATAACAACAATCTTGGAGTTGATACTAGTGGCTTAATGTTGGCTGCTAAATTACCAAAAGTACGCGATGGGGACTCTGTGAGACGTGATTATAAATATTCTATATGATTTGCGTATATATATTGATTTGGATTGGTTGGCTTACAATGAATACTCTCCAATTATGCACTTTCACATTTATTTCACTAACTTATAATTTTATTTTCAATGTGCAGGAAAATGCCGGTAATTGAATTTGAATTGTGGCAGAAGTAAACTCGATCTATTGTAGTGAAGGATGAAGAGTTTTTGTACTATTGTCATATACGTTTGTATGCATTTGGTATTTTGGAATTTATTGATATTATAGATCTTTAAGCAATTACTTTCTAAGTTTTGGAGTTTTTGGACATGTTTTTTGAAGTTTATTTGAAATATATAGCTTCGATTTAATTTTGTGATCATATTTTTAATATATTCAATTCAATATTGTTGCTCTAGATGAGATATAAAGTTACACTTTATAAGTGTTGCTCTAGATGAGATATAAAGTTACACTTTATAAGTGTTGCTCTAGATTAGATATAAAATTACACTCTATAAGTATTGCTATATATGAGATATAAAAGGCAACACTTTTGAAGTGTTGCACTATATGACCTATACAAGGCAACACTTTTGAAGTGTGGCCAATAAAACCGCAAAGGCAACGCTTTTAAGTGTAGTATAATAAAATATAGGTGTTGTTAATGCATCACAACAAAGCGTGGCCTTATACTTCTTTGGCTACACTTTATAAGTGTAGCCAAAAGTGGCGACATTTAATAAGTGTTGCCTAATGTCAAAGGTTACGCTTCTTTTGGCCACCCCCTAAAAAGTGTTGCCTAAAGTCCAAAAGTGTGGCCTTTTATCAAAGGCCACACTTTTTGCTAGTTTAGGCTACACTTTAGTGGGGTGGCCATAGGCCTAAAATGGTGTAGTGTTAGGAAGTCTTAAGGATCATTTAGGTGTGCTTAGATAGGGTGTATGGGCGGTCTCTCTTCGTCTTACTTAAGTGAGTCTTAGGACCACTTTTGGTGAGATGGATGCAAGCTTAAAAAGATTACTGTAAGGTGATATAGTTCACTATAATGTTCTACAATATTTGATAAAATGCTTATGTGATATCTTGTATGTTCCTAAGGTGTTAAATGTTTTTCTTTTGCTTATACTATTATATTTTAATCAAAAAGAGCTTGTTTTGTACAAATGTTCGTTTAGCATTATTCTATGCATTATGCCATATTTAGTACAAGTGTTTGTACTAATTCCATACATTGTATCTATCTCTAAAGGTGTAGGTGGTGTTTAAGAGGAGTCTCAAAGTTGAAGCTTGGATTAGTGTTCATTCAAGTAAAGAGTTGGTATGTCCTCACTAGATTCGAGGACATCTTGATGTTTAGATTTCCTTCTGAAAGTATTGTAATAGACTTAGCTATTTTCTATATGTTAAAGTATGGGTTGTGTCCCAAATATATTCGTATGTCTATGATGGAGACTTTGAGACTTAGCCTTTCATTATGTTTCTCTATAAAGAGATATTTTGCAGTATTATTATTTCGTATGAAAAGTTTAATCCCAAAATTACTTTTCATACATTTATGAAATGAATTGTACAAATTGGCTTGTCTTAGACCTCCGAGAGGTCGATGACACCGTGCCACTATTCGAGAATGCCCTAACTTCTAGGGGGTACTCTCGGGTTGTGACAAAGTTTGTATCAGAGCATAAGGTTATACAGTAGTTTTAGGAATTGCAAATCCTCAAAAATCCACGTCTAGTAGAGTCTTTACCATCAGTGTGAGTCACAATACACCTATAGGTGAGAGGCTATAGGACGATAGAGTTTCTTTTCTTTTCTACTACTATGTCGTGCCATAAAAATTAAAAGTTATGAGTGTCCTTTTCTTTTGGTTTTCCTTGTGTTTCTAGGAAGATGAATACGAGGAGGACACTGACTAGGAAAGTTGAGGAGAATGATGTGAATGAGGAACTTCCTTCCCGAGGTGGACATGTGCCACAAGTTGAGCAGGTTCCTCAAGGTGATCAAGGTGCTAAATATGATCAAGTCTCTATTGTAGAAGGAGATAATGAAGTTCTGGTAGTTCCCCCGGAAATGGCTAATGGGAAGATTAGAAAGGCTCTCCTAACCCTAGCCCGAGCTATGACAACTCAAGTGAATAGAGACATTGGTCCTAGGGTGAATGCTATGGAGTGTACTATGAACCTTAAATCGAGGGACTTTGTGCAGATGAATCCTCTTATATTCTTTGGTTCTAAGGTTGGAGAAGATCCCCAAGCATTCTTGGATGAGGTGTGTAAGATAGTCCATGCTATGGGAGTGACTTCTAGGGAGAAATCGAAGTTAGCTTCGTATCAATTGAAAGATGTTGCTCAAGTATGGTTTACTCAATATAAGGATAGTAGACCGGTTGAATTGGGTCCCTTAGAGTGGGAAGAGTTTAAGGAAGCATTCTTAGAAAGGTACTTTCCCCGTGAGAAGAGGGAGGTTAAGATTGAGGAATTCATAAACCTTAGGCAAGGTAGAATGAGTGTTGAGGAATATTCCTTAAAGTTTATCCTATTGTCTATGTATGCTCCATCCTTGGTGTCTAACCCTAGAGATGACATGAGTATGTTCTTGACTGGTGTTTCGGATATAGTGAAGGAAAAGTATCGTACTGCCACGCTCCATGGTGGTATGACTTTATCTAGGCTGATGGTGTATGAACAATCCATTGAAGAGTCTAAATTTGGGAGGAGAAGTAGAGATGCTAAGAGGGGAAGAATCGATGAGCAAGTTCATCATAACTTTAAGAAGAGGGCTCCAAATCAATATGGTTCTAGTGCTTCTAATTCTAACTATGATAGAGGTGGTGGTTCCCAAGTGGCTAAGACTAGTTTTTCTACTTGTGGGAAGAAGCACTTCGTAATGTGTCTAGCCGGTACTAGTGGGTGCTTTTGTTGTTGGAAGGATGCTCACAAGGTGAGCGATTGTCCTACTATTGCGGCTAGAGGGAGAGAGGCTAGGCAAGTTCCTCCTAATGTTCCGGATGGTTGTGCTACAAAGAGGAATTGCTTTTATGCTCTCCGAGCCAAAGGAACAAAACCGGATGATGATGATGCCGGTAAGTTATAGTTTTCTCTCTTTAGTTATATGAGTTCCTTCTAAGTGGGGGAGTATGGTGAATAGTAGAATAGTGATTTGTTGTCTCATCTCTTCTATCCAATTCTAGCTTGAGAGATAGAATGTCGTAGTAGCATATTGCATGTTGCATTTTGTTTAGGAGTCTAATTGAAATTGAAATTCATTGATTTCTTGCATTGTGCATTTCATGAAGCTATGATTATGTTTTAAAGTGAGTTTATCGTGTTTTATCTCTCATAAGGTTATGCTTCCATTATAAATTGCTTAAGAAATGCATTTTTGGAAAATTGAGCATGTTTATTGTAAAGAAATTGGTGCTTACTGTAAAGATTATGAAATTTTGACTAAATTGTTCTTTCATGAAAAATGGTTATGATGAGTATAGAACTATTTTATATGAGCATTATAATATGTGGAGAAGGAAGTTCCTCCTATATGAAGTTAAAAGGGTGAGTCTTATTGCATGATAAGTTGTAGAAGTAGTTCTATCTTCTTGTTGTGTTTGAGTCTCTTAAAGTAAGTGAAATTGATGTCTTTCCTACATGTGTGCATTCTGTATTGTATGGTATGTTTATGAGCTGCTACTCTTTGAGTCTTAACTCTTAAAAATGTTCAAAGTATAGCGAGTGTCATTCGAAGATGAATGTTGTCCATGTGGGTGAGTATTGTTACACCCTCAAAATGAGCTAGGTTGATCTAGAGCCTAACACTTTTGGCATGAAGTTTGAAAGTCATTAAATGGTTAATAATAGTGTCCTTAGGCATTATATAAAGTTTGGAAGTATTTGGAGTTCAAACGTTCAAGAGCGTCCTCGACGTTCGGAAACTAGTCAAAGTTGAACTAGTGTGTCGTAATATTTTGTAGTGATGTTTTGGGGCACGGTTTAAAGGTGAAATTCAGTAGTGAGAATTCCTACGCGTGGTCGAAATGTCGGAGAACGATGCCTCGGGGACCATCAAAAGGGTTCCCGAGGGGGACCCAAACATGGGCCAGCGAAGCTGTAAACAGCCAAGATATGGCATGATGCTACGCGACGCGCAGTAGGAAAAATTCTTGACCTGCGACGCGGGGATGTCATGAACTATTTTGTCCAAGAATTTTCAAAAAGTAAGATTTGGAAGTGTCTCCGCAACGCGCAGTAAAGTCCCATATTTCGTTGCATCGTTTTATGTCAAATTTGAGTTGGTTAAATATTCCAATAAATGTAGGGGTATTTTGGGTTATTTAAGAGTATATTATGGACGATTATTATACCTATAACCTCACCAATTAAAGCAAAACCATCATCTCAAAATAAAACCTCTCCATTCACTCTCTCTAAAAACTCTATTGTTGAAGCTTTGAAGCTCCAAGGAAGAAGATAGGATTTTCAAGTTTTTCTACATCAATCTTGTGGGCTTTTCATCACAATTAAGGTATGGTTATTAATCCTTGAAATCTCTTTCTTCAAGGAGTCAATTCAAATGATTTTCAAAGATGATCAAAAACATGAATTGTCCAATTTCATAATCTATCCATTGGTTCTTGCATAAATGGTTTTGAACCATTGTTTTAGTATTAATTTGATGTTAATGCAATGCTCTAAAGCTATAAATCTTATGAACCCATGCAAGCCATGCAATTCCTATTTTGACTATTTTATGGGTTAAGTGATCATGTCTCTATACTTATGAATTATAGTGTAGTTTTTTGTGGGCTATCTAATGATGTAAATATTATATGCAATTGGTGTCTAATTTGTCTTAGATTGTTCAATCTACTTTGAATTGACCTAGTTTCATCTAGTATTTTGATTTATACTTTGAATTGATGTGTGTGTCCATGGGTAAGGGCCTTATTGTGTTGAATTGGATGATTAAGCTATGGATTGAAGTGGTGAGAATGGATTGGTGGTACGCTGCCCTAATTCTCTTTATTTTATGTTAATTAGACTTCAATTATGTTGTTATTGGTATGGTCCACCTATGGTGGCGGTGTTATGTGATTGATGTGGCCTTGTCGCCGTTATTTTAAGTATTTTGATGATCATGGCCTTGTAGACACTACTTGAAGTATTATGATGATTGTGAAGTTGAGTATGTGAAGTATGACCATATCAATCTACATTCTAGTAATGTGAAGTTTTAATGTTGTTAGGTGATCATGTTAGACTATTACTATGTGTTCATGTGTGTAGTCTTAAAGTTGATGCATGGTTCTTCCTACTTGGCTATATGGTTCTATGATGGTTATATTGATGATGTTATAGTAATGTATAGGATGACATAAAGATGATAAGGGTCATTCCTAACTGATTCAAACAATGATATGCTATATGAACTAAAGTGAATTAATGATGTCTTTTTTTGGTAGACTTGTGTCTCTTACTTGATACATGTATATGATGAATATGAACATCTTGACTTAGTAGTCTTAGGCACCTTTGTCTTGTATGTGTTTGGATGAATTTTGAATGAAAGTCTAGGATCGGTAGGCCTAAGATTGTTCCCTTGTAAGCATGACTAATATGTGGAATCTTCTATATAGAAAAAAGATTAATAATGAGCTATCCTTATTAGACCATTGAATGACAGGCCTAGTGGACCCATATTTGGTACGTGCATTATGAATAGGTAATGAATAAGAGATTGTACCTTTTCATACGCTCCTTTTTATTGAACTTACTCTATGATAACAAAGGCTAGCACCGAGTGAATATGTTATGGTTTGTAGCTCTACTTAAGAAGGAGACTAGAGTACAATGTATCTCTACTTGAGAATGAGACTACAATACATAAAAAGACCTTGATATTCCTTAACCATGTGCCTACATGTGATGTGTTATAGTTCTACCCTTGTCAAGTAGAACACCCTCCATCGGAGTAGGTTTATGATTCCGTATTTCATGCCTGGTCTATGTCGGTTATTGCCTATTCACATCATGAGGGATACATGCTAGTGTTGGATAAGTACTAGGAAGTTTAGGTAGTGGAATGGGACGCTATCTTGACATTGCACGACTAGACTTTGAAGATGTTAGTAGGTGAGTCCCTAGGTATTTCCAAGACCATTATGTGAAGTCTATAATGAATGATATGTCTTCTAAATGACTTAATGAACATAATGACTTTAGTAAAGGAATGTTAACGAAAAAGTACTTATCTAGAGTAGCTTTGAGGATTGCTTAGGTAGGCTTGAAGAGGGTTTCTGGTCAGTCTCTTCATGTCTTACTTAGGTGAGTCTTAGAGTAACTCTATGTAGGGAGTTTAACAAATAAAAGTGAGAATGATCTTATCTTAGAAAGTCTTAAGGATCATTTAGGTTTGCTTAGAGAGGGTGTATTGGCGGTATCTCTTCGTCTCACTTAAGTGAGTCTTAGGACAACCTTTGGTGAGAAGGATGCAAGCTAAAAAAGGTTACTGTAAGGTGACATAGTTCACTGTAACGTTCTGCAATATTTGATAAAATGCTTATGTGATATGTTGTATGTTTCAAAGGTGTTAAATGTTTTTATTATGCTTATACTATGATATTTTAATAAAAAAGAGCATGTTTTATACAAATGTTCATTTATCATGATTTTATGCATTATGCCATACTTAGTACAAGTGATTGTACTACTTCCATACATTTTATCTATCTCTAAAGGTGTAGGTGGCATTTGAAAAGAGTCTCAAAGTTGAAGCTTGGATAAGTGTTCATTCTAGTAAAGAGTTCGTATGTCCTCACTAGATTCGAGGACATCATGATGTTAAGATTTCCTTATTGAAAGTATTGTAATAGACTTAGTTATTTTCTATTTGTTAAAGTGTGGGTCGTGTCCCAAATATATTCGTATGTCTAAGATGGCGACTTTGAGACTTAGCCTTTCATTATGTTTTTCTAAGAAGAGATATTTTGAAGTATTATTATTTCGTATGAAAAGTTTTACTTCCAAAATTACTTTTCGTACATGTATGAAATGAATGGTACAAAACGGCTTGTCTTAGACCTTCGATAGGTCGACGACGCAATTCACAATTCGAGAATACCCTAACTTTTAGGGTTTACTCTCGGGTCATGACAAACTTGGTATCAGATCATAAGGTTATGAGTAGTTTTAGGAATCGAAAAGTCTCAAAAATCCATGTCTAGTAGAGTCTTGACCATCAGTGTGAGTCGCGATACACCTATAGGCGAGAGGCTATAGGACGATAGAGTTTCCCTTCTTTTCTACTCCTATGTCATGCCGTAGAAATTAAAAGTTATAAGTGTCCTTTTCTTATGTTTTCCTTGTGTTTCCAGGAAGATCAATACTTGGAGGACACCGTCTAGAAGGGTTGAGGAGAATGATGTAAATGATGGACTTCCTCCCCAAGGTGTACATGTGCCACAAGTTGAGCAGGTTCCTCGAGGTGATCAAGGTGCTCAAGATGATCAAGTCCCTATTGTGGAAGGAGATATATGAGGTTCCGGTTGTTCCGCCGAAAATGGATAATGGGGAGATTAGAGAGGCTCTCCTTACCCTAGCCCGAGCTATGACAACTCAAGTGAATAGAGACATTGGGCCTAGGGTGAATACTATGGAGAGTACTATGACCTTTAAATTGAGGGACTTTGTGCGGATGAATCCTCGTATCTTCTTTGGTTCTAAGGTAGTAGAAGATTCCCAAGCATTCTTGGATTAGGTGTATAAGCTAGTCCATGCTATGGGAGTGACTTCTAAAGAGAAAGCAGAGTTAGCTTCGTATCAATTGAAAGATGTTACTCAAGTATGGTTTACTCAATGTATGAATAGTAGACCGGTTGAATTAGGTCTGTTAGAGTGGGAAGAGTTTAAGGAAGCATTCTTAGAAAGGTACTTTCCCCGTGAGAAGAGGGAGGTTATGATTGAGGAATTCATAAACCTTAGGCAAGGTAGCATGAGTGTTGAGGAATATTCCTTAAAGTTTATTCTATTGTCTAAGTATGCTCCATCCTTGGTGTCTAACCCTAGAGATGAGATGAGTAGGTTCTTGACTGGTGTTTCGGATATAGTGAAGGAAGAGTGTCGTACAACCATGCTCCATTATGATATGACTTTATCTAGGCTGATGGTGTATGCACAATCCATTGAAGAGTCTAAATTTTGGAGGAGAAGTAGAGATGCTAAGAGGGGAAGAACCGATGAGCAAGTTCATCATAAGTTTAAGAAGAGGGCTCAAATTATTATGGTTCTAGTGCTCCTAATACTAACTATGAGAGAGGTGGTGGTTCCCAAGTGGCTAAGCCTACTTGTGCTACTTGTGGGAAGAAGCACTTCGGGATATGTCTAGCCGGTACTAGTGGGTGCTTTGTTTATGGGAAGGATGATCACAAGGTGAGAGATTGTCCTACTATTGTGGATAGAGGGAGAGATGCTAGGAAAGTTCCTCCTAATGTTCCGGATGGTGGTGCTACAAAGAGGAATCTCTTCTATGCTCTCCGAGTCAAAGGAACAAAACTGGATGATGATGATGATGCCGGTAAGTTATAGTTTTCTCTCTTTAATTATATGAGTTCCTTCTAAGTGAGGGAGTATGGTGAATAGTAGAATAGTGATTTGTTATCTCATCTCTTCTATTCAATTCAAGCTTGAGAGATTGAATGTCATAGTACCATGTTGCATGTTGCATTTTGTTTAGGAGTCTAGTTGAAATTGAAATTCATTGATTTCTTGCATTGTGCATTTCATGAAGTTATGATTATGTTTAAAGTGAGTTTATATGGTTTTATCTCATATTGTTATGCTTCTATTATAAATTGCTTAAGAAATGCATTTTTGGAAACTTGAGCATGTTTTACTTTAGAGAAATTGGTGCTTACTGTAAAGATTATGAAATTTTGACTAAATTGTTCTTTTATGAAAAATGGTTATGATGTTTATAGAACTGTTTTATATGGGCATCATAATATGTGGAGAAGTAAGTTCCTCCTATATGAAGTGAAAGGGTGAGTCTTATTGCATGATAAGTTGTAGAAGTAGTTCTATCTTTTTGTTGTGTTTGAATCTCTTAAAGTATGTGAAATTGATGTTTTTCCTACATGTGTGTATTGTGTATTGTATGGTATGTTTATGATCTGATACTCTTTGATTCTTAACGCTTAAAAATGTTCAAAGTATAGTGAGTGTCATTCAAGGATGAATGTTGTCCAAGTGGGGGAGTATTGCTAAACCCTCAAAATGAGCTAGGTTGATCTAGAGCCTAACACTTGTATCATGATGTTTTAAAGTCAGAAAATGGTTAATAATAGAGTCCTTAGGCACTATATAAAGTTTGGAAGTGATTGGAGGTCAAACATTCAAGAACGTCCTAGACGTTCGGAAACTAGTCGAAGTTGAACTAGTGTGTCGTACTGTTTTGTAGTGATGTTGTGGGGGATGGTTTGAAGGTTAAAGTCAGTATTGACAATCCCTATGTGTGGTCGAAATGTCCTGGAACGATGCCCCGGGGACCATCAAAAGGGTCCCCGAGGAGGACCCAAACATGGGCCAGCGAAGCTGCCAAACAGCCAAGATTTGGCATGCTGCTACGTGACGCGCAGCTGACACGCAATAGGCAAAATTCTTTCCCTGTGACGCTGGGCTGTCACGAACCATTCTGTCCATGAATTTTTGAAAAATAAGATTTGGAAGTGTCTCCGCGACGCGCAGTAATGTCCTAGATTTTGTTGCATTATTTTTAAGTCAAATTTGGGTTGGTTAAATTGTCCAACAAATGTAGGGGTCTTTTGGGTAATTTAGGGGTATATTATAGACGGTTATTATACCTATTTAAACAACTAACCTCACCAATTAAAGCAAAACCATCATCTCAAAACAAAACCTCTCCATTCACTCTCTCCAAAAACTCCATTGTTGAAGCTTTGAATCTCCAAGGAAGAAGATAGGATTCTCAAGTTTTTCTCCATCAATCTTATTGGCTTTTCATCACAATTAAGGTATGGTTATTCATCCTTGAAATCTCTTTCTACAAGGAGTCAATTCCAATGATTTTCAAAGATTATCAAAAACATGAATTGTCCAATTTCATAATCTATCCATGGGTTCTTGAATAAATGGTTTTGAATCAATGTTTTAGAATTAAATTGATGTTAATGCAATATTTTGAAGCTATAATTCTTATGTGAGACCCCAAAAATGACTTAGGTTAACTAGAGCCTAACATGTTGGTAATGGTGGTTTAAGGTCCTAATGTGGAGTATAATATGGTATAGAGGCAGTAGCTAAAGTATTAGGTGCATTGGAAGTCAAACGTCAAGGGATGACTAAGACGTTCGACGACTAAGTCACCTAAACGCCTCATATGTGGTTTTATGTGTTTTTGTGTGATTCATGAGGTTTCCAGGTCCGTAAATGAGTTATTATAGCATGTATATTGTGTGTCAAGTTTCATGAATTTTGGAGGTCAAACATCCAAGAACGTTCATTATGTTCGAAAGATATGCCTTGAAATGACCTTGTGTGTCTAGGCATGTTTCGTCGAGTTTTACGTGTTCGTTTTGGATGAAATTCATGTGGGAGGTGTTAAACTTATAGAATATCATGTTTGGGTTGAAAACGTCTGGGAAATTATCCCCAAGGACTATCCAAGGGTCCTTGAGGAAGGACCCAAGACTTGGTGTCAAGGCTGCCCAAGACAGCCCAAACCACGGAGGCAGTCGACACCCAGTGTAACAACCCTAAAAATGAATAGGATCAAGACTTAGGTTTTTCAAGAATGCTTGCGATTATACCAAGGTCCCCACGTATTGATACGCGTAGAACCAGACCTCAGAACCCTTACTACGACCAAGCCAACTAACTTGGAGAGTTAATTGAGCTTGGAAAGGTTGGAACCAACCATGTGAGGCACGCGAAAATGAAGATTTAATCGAAATAGTTTTTACCGGACTCAAAAGAATAAATCTTAAGTTTTGAGGGTCCAAGGGTAAAATGGTCTTTTCCAGGCAAAGGGTAATATTGTAATTACCCTGAGTAATTAATTATTAAATTAATTAAGTTCAAAAAAATAATAAAATTCGGGTGGGGCAACCCGAAGTAACCCATTTTCGCAAAACGGGGTCACCCGGGTTCGAACCCCACTAAGAGCAAGATTTAATTTGCTTTTATTTTAATGTGTTAATTTATTTTTAATAAATAATTAGTAATATCTGATTTAGGAGAAAGAAATCAGATTTTTTATTAATTTTTATTAATTAATAAATTGACTAATTCAAACCCACAAAGTCCTACCTACACTAGACTTCTATCTCCCATTTTCCCCACTCTCTTTGCACGACTTCTCTCTCTCTTTCACTCTTTTCTTTCTTCGCTGAAAACGTGAGAAAACAAGCAGCAAAAGGAAAATAAAGTAAAGGCAAAAGTTCATCAAAAACTTGAAAGAGAGAAACCACAAAGAAGAAGCAATCCGATAACGTTAAAGCAGAACATACTACGCTAGTCGGGTGAGGTGTAAGTGTGGGCGTTTGGACTGATTTGTGGAGGAGTTTCTTGGGCAGCATTCTGGACATTTAACAAGAAAACAAGGTATGGGTCTTCTTACTCTTGGTCCCTTTCCCAAGAGACCCCTAGGACTCAGTAAATTAAGTTCAAAAACTAAGGTTGTATCCCCTGTTGCATGTCCCTGTCATTAGCTCCCAACGAATGTAGGTTGGTATGAATGCTGGTAGACTTAGGATTATGTGATATTTGTGATGAATGTTAATGTATTTGATGTACGTTAAATCATGAAAAGACAACTATGTGCGTGTTCGAGTTAAGGAAAGAAAATGTGTATGGCATGTTGAGTCTCGGCCTAGAGGCTTAATTTTGTTAATGTTTTGTTTGTTTTTATGTACACTAATTGAAGTAAAATGTGATGTTCATGTGACATGATGTGTGGCTGAATTGAGGAGTAAACATTTTGGTTAAGAATTCGTGAAAGAAATTGAATTAAAGAACGTACCAAACGAACTATGTATTGTCCTATAAATTTACTAACAAATGAAGATAAAAAAAATGAGTAAAGGAGTTACTTGAATTTCCAGCAATTGGTTGATATATCATTGCCAAATTAAGATGTTTAGAATGCCAAGAAAAATAAAGAAAATTAGGTGAGGTCATTGAGGGTTGAACCCGAGACCTCACCCCTTTAAAATCAAAAGAAAAGTTTAATTAAAGAAGAGGAAAATTCGTGTGGTGAGGGGGATTCGAACTTGTCTTGGTTGAGAAATAAGGGTGAAGAAAAGAAAATAAGAAATGAGAGGGGTGGGGTTCGAACCCACACCCTCTCGGTTAGAAACTAAGGAAAAGGAAAAATAAAGAAAAATTTTGAGAGGCATGGGATTCGAACCCACGACCTCTATGCGGATGAGGGATATAAATATAAAAATAAAATGAGGCTGTGGGGATTCGACCCCACAACCTCACAGTCAACTCAAATAAGTCAACTTTCAAGAAGGAGAATAAATTAAAGAGGTTGTGGGGGTTCGAACCCACAACCTCTCAGCCTTAAGCGAATGGAAGGGAAAGGAAAATAAAGGAGAATTGTAGTGTGGCTGAGGCGACTAGACCCCGAGTCCCAAAGTCTCCCATAGGCCGAAACTAATAAAAGAAAAACGAAATGGGGTTGTGGGGGCTTGAACCCACAACCAATCGGCCAATGCAAGAGAGATTTTAATTAGAAAAGTAAGCCTTTAATGTAAATATTGTGATTTGACTTAGAGTTAAAATGTTATGAATATTAGAATGAAATCCATTAAAGATGTAAATGACATTCAATTGATTCAAGACTTGGGTTTCCTTGCCCAAACTTCCGTATTGATACATAAGTCATACGTGAACAAACGTCCAAGAATAATGCCACCCACTTAGATCAAATTCAAGATCTTGGCATAAATACAAGATACATAAGTCTTGTACTACGTAATCTTAGGAATGTAAGAATCACTTAACGAACTACGAATGAAGCCTCATGGCTTGTATGTATAGACACATAAGTGTAACATACGTTCAAAAGTAAGTGAACATAAGATGTATGAAATGAAATGATGAACCCTAGAAGGGTTAAGTATGAGTGTAAATACACTAAATGGCCTAGTGCATTGGCATATGATGAGATGAACAATGAAATGATGAAATGAACAATGAAATAATGAAACCCTAGAAGGGTTAAGTAAGGGTGTGAAACACACCAAATGGAGAAGTGCATTGGCATATGATGAGATGAACAATGAAATGATGAAATGAACCATGAAATAATGAAACCCTAGAAGGGTTAAGTAAGGGTGTGAAACACACCAAATTGCCAAGTGCATTGGCATATGATGAAATGAACAATGAAATAATGAAACCCTAGAAGGGTTAAGTAAAGGTGTGACACACACCAAATGGCCAAGTGCATTGACATATGATGAAATGAACATTCACGTAATAAGAGGTGAATAACTATGAAAAAGCAAAGATGCTAATGATGATGAATGTGGTGACAACATGATAAGAGGCTAATGTAAATGATGAGAGCAATCTCAAATGAGCCTAAGTAAATGTTACCAATACGTACTCACCTATGAGAGTGTAAGATAATGAAGAGAACAGTCTCTATGAACACTCTAATGAGAGTATTGAGCTTAACACACTCAATACGAATGATAAGATGAGAAATCATCTATGAGCTATGATGTCCTTATACTAGAAGCCAGCTTCCATGACGTATAAGATGAATGTAATGGAACTTTATACTGAGCACCGATAGACTAGCTATGAGCGGTGATGCCTTCTTTCGGGAAGGGCGGAGGTTCACGTAACTCTCATGAGATGAGACTGTCCGGCTTGCCGGGTATGGGTCTCCTTATATCTCCTAGTCTTCGAACCTATACTGCCAATATAGGGATCTGGCGGGGTTAAATTCCCATGTACGCTAGCATGTTATTGGATCACTTTGGCCGGTGATTCCACCTCTTTTCGGTGTGGTGGAGACACTAGATTTCATGATGCTCACATGATCTATGTCGGTTAAAGTTAAAGTTCCCAATGAATGAATGAGGCCAGCCTCAAATGATGCACATAATGAAATGAATGAATACCAAAGGTATTAGGATAGGATAATCAAAAGGTGAGTTAGATTCAAGAAATGACATTAGTTCATTCTTGGTCATTGCACAACGAACCTAATGAAAGTCTTATACTACATCCTAGGTATAACCGGTGGTTACACTGGACTATGAACGAAATGAAATGAAGTACGTATGAATGAATAAAGCAGACTCTGTGTTTGCTAACGAAGACTCCCAGTTGAGGTCCCATATGTTGAGCCTTCATTTCTGGGATGTCTTAATGTCAAGTCCATGATTCCAAGGTTTCATGGCATATGAATGAATGATATGAACGAAGTATGTGCTATGTGTAAATGTTATGTGCTGGGTGCAAATGTGAAAAGTATGATTATGTATGTTATTCTCATGGCAGAACTTTCCTATTCCAAATTTGGAAAGCTCACTAACTTTCCTAATCCAAATTTGGAAAGATCATTTACTTTCCTAATCCAAAGTAGGAAACTTTCCTAATCTCAATTTGGCAAGTTCACTGACTTGGCTACCAAAAATCATGTTGTTTGGAAAGATCTATTCTTTCTCATGCATGTCCTTGGTGTGTGCTTGCATATACCCATACTTAGTACAAGTGTGCACTAACCCCATACAAACTCTACTATTTTAGGTGCAGGCACAGGTGGACGGTAAAGCAAAAGGATCATCGCTGCAGTTATCCGGACGTTCTACATTCATCCGGCTTTGGTAGGTCCTCATGCTTTCGAGGATGCTACTATTTTATATTCTAGCTTAGTTTAGGAGTTGAGCTAGTGGAGTATGTTCCACTAGCGTTTCTTTCTTATTTCTTTCAGACTATGTATTGGGCCATTTTGGCGATTATACAGTTATGTTTAATGAACTATTTCTTTCATTTGATTATCTCTTAATGTTTAGATGGTTGATGTTGAACAAATTATGAATGTATTACAAATGTTTAGTAAGCAACGTTTTGAAACAAAAAGTTTCAAATTTTCCGCTAAAAATTAACCTATGTAAAGTAAGAATGACGTAAGTAGGCTTGTCTGCGACCTCTGAGAGGTCAATGACGCCGGTCTCATCTTGGGTCTAGATTCCGGTCGTGACAAAGTTGGTATCAGAGCACTAGGTTAAATTACGAAAATAATAAGTTCACATCAACCACATTGAGTAGTTTCTAAGTCATGGTAGTGAAGTGCACCACTATCCTGAATTAGAGACTGCATGATGCGTAGGAAAGTATCCCTTCTTCTGATCTTATCGTGCTTTTCCTAATGTCTTATTTTCTTGGTGTTATGAGCGTGTCTAACATCAACTCTTGAAGTTTCCGAAAGATGAATACAAGGAGAAAAGCAGGCGGAGATATTGGAGGAGCAGCTGCTGGGGTAATCCAAGTTTCCCCCCAGGATCCAGCTACTGGAATAGAGATGCCTGTTAACCCAGATGGGTTGACAGATGATGAAGTAAGAACAACGTTGGTATAAATTGCCCAAGCTAGCACTTTACAAGCTCAGGCTGTTGGGTTGATTGATGTGAAGAAGTCTGAGTTGACATCCTACTAGCTAAAAGATGTAGCTCAATCCTAGTATAAGGTGTGACAGGATAGCAAGGCATTAGGAGGAGGTCCTATTACTTGGAATCTTTTCAAGATGGCTACTCTAGAGCAGTTATTTCCCAGATAAATGAAGGAGACTAAGGTTGAGGAATTCATCAACCTTAAGTAGGGCTCGATATCAGTCAGGGATTACTCCTGAATTTCGTAAGACTTTACAGCCCAGGAGAGGCCACCTAATAGGAAATGTGGCATAATGCATGGAGGAGAATGTATGATGGACCCTAATGATGTTATAGTTGTGGGAAACTGGGTCACATTATGAAGGATTGTCCGAACGGGAGGAAATGTAAGAGCTGATAGAGTATACAAGGAGATTGCCACAATGAAGGTATTGTGGAGGAATCATCTTGGTGAGGGTGCTACGTGGGAGGCCGAGGCCGACATGAGATCCCGCTACCCTCATCTATTCAGCCCTTGAGGTTAGACTTTCTACTCTTAAGTCTAAGGTTCCTTATCTCTCCATTCTTTGTTGCTATTGCTTGATTGTGTATAGTAACGATGTTACGATCTGACTGGCATTACGCTAGATAGTTAGTAGTGTCATTCGGGGACGAATGTTCTTAAGGGGGGGATAATGT
Source organism: Solanum sitiens (assembly GCA_016801875.1). Taxonomy (NCBI): domain Eukaryota; kingdom Viridiplantae; phylum Streptophyta; class Magnoliopsida; order Solanales; family Solanaceae; genus Solanum; species Solanum sitiens. Next base: position 167,886 of record JABWTJ010000837.1, read on the forward strand.
AACAACCCTAAAAATGAATAGGATCAAGACTTAGGTTTTTCAAGAATGCTTGCGATTAGACCAAGGTCCCCACGTATTGATATGCGTAGAACCAGACCTCAGAACCCTTACTACGACCAAGCCAACTAATTTGGAGAGTTAATTGAGCTTGGAAAGGTTGGAACCAACCATGTGAGGCACGCAAAAATGAAGCTTTAATCGAAATAGTTTTTACCCGACTCAAAAGAAGAAATCTTAAGTTTTGAGGGTCCAAGGGTAAAATGGTCTTTTCTAGGCTAAGGGTAATATTGTAATTACCCTGATTAATTAATTATTAAATTAATTAAGTTCAAAAAAATAATAAAATTCGGGTGGGGCAACCCGAAGTGACCCATTTTCGCAAAATGGGGTCACCCGGGTTCGAACCCCACTAAGAGCAAGATTTAATTTGCTTTTATTTTAATGTGTTAATTTATTTTTAATAAATAATTAGTAATATCTGATTTAGGAGAAAGAAATCAGATTTTTTATTAATTTTTATTAATTAATAAATTGACTAATTCAAACCCACAAAGTCCTACCTACACTAGACTTCTATCTCCCATTTTCCCCACTCTCTTTGCACGACTTCTCTCTCTCTTTCACTTTTTTCTTTCTTAGCTGAAAACGTGAGAAAACAATCAGCAAAAGGAAAATAAAGTAAAGGCAAAAGTTCATCAAAAACTTGAAAGAGAGAAACCACAAAGAAGAAGCAATCCGATAACGTTAAAGCAGAACATACTGCGCTAGTCGGGTGAGGTTTGAGTGTGGGCGTTTGGACTGATTTGTGGAGGAGTTTCTTGGGCAGCATTCTGGACATTTAACAAGAAAACAAGGTATGGGTCTTCTTACTCTTGGTCTCTTTCCCAAGAGACCCCTAGGACTCAGTAAATTCGGTTCAAAAACTAAGGTTGTATCCCCTGTTGCATGTCCCTGTCATCAGCTCCCAACGAATGTAGGTTGGTATGAATGCTGGTAGACTTAGGATTATGTGATATTTGTGATGAATGTTAATGTATTTGATGTACGTTAATTCATGAAAAGACAACTATGTGCGTGTTCGAGTTAAGGAAAGAAAATGTGTATGGCATGTTGAGTCTCGGCCTAGAGGCTTAATTTTGTTAATGTTTTGTTTGTTGTTTTATGTACACTAATTGAAGTAAAATGTGATGTTCATGTGACATGAAGTGTGGCTGAATTGAGGAGTAAACATTTTGGTTAAGAATTCGTGAAAGAAATTGAATTAAAGAACGTACCAAACGAACTATGTATTGTCTTATAAATTTACTAACAAATGAAGATAAAAAAAAAATGAGTAAAGGAGTTACTTGAATTTCCAGCAATTGGTTGATATATCATTGCCAAATTAAGATGTTTAGAATGCCAAGAAAAATAAAGAAAATTAGGTGAGGTCATTGAGGGTTGAACCCGAGACCTCACCCCTTTAAAATCAAAAGAAAAGTTTAATTAAAGAAGAGGAAAATTCGTGTGGTGAGGGGGATTCGAACTTGTCTTGGTTGAGAAATAAGGGTGAAGAAAAGAAAATAATAAATGAGAGGGGTGGGGTTTGAACCCACACCCTCTCGGTTAGAAACTAAGGAAAAGGAAAAATAAAGAAAATTTTTTGAGAGGAATGGGATTCGAACCCACGACCTCTATGCGGATGAGGGAGATAAATATAAAAATAAAATGAGGCTGTGGGGATTCGACCCCACAACCTCACAGTCAACTCAAATAAGTCAACTTTCAAGAAGGAGAATAAATTAAAGAGGTTGTGGGGGTTCGAACCCACAACCTCTCAGCCTTAAGCGAATGGAAGGGAAAGGAAAATAAAGGAGAATTGTAGTGTGGCTGAGGGGACTCGACCCCGGGTCCCAAAGTCTCCCATAGGCCGAAACTAATAAAAGAAAAACGAAATGGGGTTGTGGGGGCTTGAACCCACAACCCATCGGCCAATGCAAGAGAGATTTTAATTAGAAAAGTAAGCCTTTAATGTAAATATTGTGATTTGACTTAGAGTTAAAATGTTATGAATATTAGAATGAAATCCATTAAAGATGTAAATGACATTCAATTGATTCAAGACTTGGGTTTCCTTGCCCAAACTTCTGTATTGATACATAAGTCATACGTGAACAAACGTCCAAGAATAATGCCACCCACTTAGATCAAATTCAAGATCTTGGCATAAATACAAGATACATAAGTCTTGTACTACGTAATCTTAGGAATGTAAGAATCACTTAACGAACTACGAATGAAGCCTCATGGCTTGTATGTATAGACACATAAGTCTAACATACGTTCAAAAGTAAGTGAACCTGAGATATATGAAATGAAATGATGAACCCTAGAAGGGTTAAGTATGAGTGTAAATACACTAAATGGCCAAGTGCATTGGCATATGATGAGATGAACAATGAAATGATGAAATGAACAATGAAATAATGAAACCCTAGAAGGGTTAAAGAAGGGTGTGAAACACACCAAATGGCCAAGTGCATTGGCATATGATGAGATGAACAATGAAATGATGAAATGAACAGTGAAATAATGAAACCCTAGAAGGGTTAAGTAAGGGTGTGAAACACACCAAATTGCCAAGTGCATTGGCATATGATGAAATGAACAATGAAATAATGAAACCCTAGAAGGGTTAAGTAAGGGTGTGACACACACCAAATGGCCAAGTGCATTAACATATGATGAAATGAACATTCACGTAATAAGAGGTGAATAACTATGAAAAAGCAAAGATGCTAATGATGATGAATGTGGTGACAACATGATAAGAGGCTAATGTAAATGATGAGAGCAATCTCAAATGAGCCTAAGTAAATGTTACCAATACGTACTCACCTATGAGAGTGTAAGATAATGAAGAGACCAGTCTCTATGAACACTCTAATGAGAGTATTGAGCTTAACACACTCAATACGAATGATGAGAGAGAATCATCGAGTGAGCTATGATGTCCTCATACTGAAGCCAAGTTCCATTACGTCTGAGATGAATTTAATGGAGCCTTTATACTGAAGCACCGATAGACCCTAGGCTATGAGCGGTGATGCCTTCTTTCGGGAAGGGCGAGAGGTGCCACGTAACTCTCTGAGATGAGACTGTCCCTGCTTGCCGGTAATGGGTCTCCTTATTCTCCTGTCCTTCGAACCTATACAATCAAATATAGGGATATGCGGGTTAATCCCATAGTACGCTAGCATGTTAATTGGTATACTTTGGTCCGGTGATTCCACTCTTTTCGGTGTGGGGGAGACACTGGATTTCATGATGCTCACATGATCTATGTCGGTTAAAGTTAAAGTTCCCAATGAATGAATGAGGCCAGCCTCAAATGATGCACATAATGAAATGAATGAATACCAAAGGTGTTAGGATAGGGTAATCAAAAGGTGAGTTAGATTCAAGCAATGACATTAGTTCATTCTTGGTCATTGCACAACGAACCTAATGAAAGTCTTATACTACATCCTAGGTATAACCGGTGGTTACACTGGACTATGAACGAAATGAAATGAAGTACGTATGAATGAATGAAGCAGACTCTGTGTTTGCTAACGAAGACTCCCAGTTGAGGTCCCATATGTTGAGCCTTCATTTCTGGGATATCTTAATGTCAAGTCCATGATTCCAAGGTTTCATGGCATATGAATGAATGATATGAACGAAGTATGTGCTATGTGTAAATGTTATGTGCTGGGTGCAAATGTGAAAAGTATGATTATGTATGTTATTCTCATGGCATAACTTTCCTATTCCAAATTTGGAAAGCTCACTAACTTTCCTAATCCAAATTTGGAAAGATCATTTACTTTCCTAATCCAAATTAGGAAACTTTCCTAATCTCAATTTGGCAAGTCCACTGACTTGGCTACCAAAAATCATGTTATTTGGAAAGAGCTATTCTTTCTCATGCATGTCCTTGGTGTGTGCTTGCATATACCCATACTTAGTACAAGTGTGTACTAACCCCATACAAACTCTACTATTTTAGGTGCAGGCACAGGTGGACGGTAAAGCTAAAGGATCATCGCTGCAGTTATCCGGACGTTCTACATGCATCCAGCTTTGGTAGGTCCTCATGCTTTCGAGGATGCTACTATTTTATGTTCTAGTTTAGTTTAGGAGTTGAGCTAGTGGAGTATGTTCCACTAGCGTTTCTTTCTTATTTCTTTCAGACTATGTATTGGGCCATTTTGGCGATTATACAATTATGTTTAATGAACTATTTCCTTTCAGTTGATTATCTCTTAATGTTTAGATGGTTGATGTTGAACAAATTATGAATGTATTAGAAATGTTTAGTAAGCAACGTTTTGAAACAAAAAGTTTCAAATTTTCCGCTAAAAATTAACCTATGTAAAGTAAGAATGACGTAAGTAGGCTTGTCTGCGACCTCTGAGAGGTCAATGACGCCGGTCTCATCTGGGGTCTAGATTCCGGTCGTGACACCCAGTGGGTCAATCGATGCCCCGTAGGTAGGGTTAGGAACTTAGCCTGGGGAATGAAGGAACCAAGGACCAGTATCATTCCCAGACCATGGACCAACAGGACGGACCGTAGGTCCCTCCGTCTGTAGAGACAAGTTTCCGGCGCAGTTCATTGCCAACTTAGGGATGAATTGGTAATTTCACCCCACTTCCAAATAAGACTTTAGGCGGTTTATTAAGGGTATTTTGGGTGTTTTAAACAAGTATATAAAGGTTAAACACTTAGAATAATTCATTCTTCCAAAAACAAAATCCCAAAGTCCTTAGAAAAATCCCAAAGACTCCATTGAAGTCCAAAATCAAGGAAGAACTTGGTGTGACGTTTTGAGTGGAGATTCTTCATCAAAGTGAAGAATTAGCTTCATTGAGGTATGGCTTTTGATCCTTGAAACTCATTTCATCAAGGAGCCCAACTTTCAAAGATGTTTTCAAAGTTTTCAAAGAGGAATTGTCCAATTTCATAATTCTTCAATGGGTTCTTGCATTAAAGGTTTTCAAACGTCTAATATGGACTATATTGATGTTGTATTGATGATTTTACCTAAATTACCTATGAGCCTATGTAATTGATGAACCTAAGATTTTGACTAAATTATGGGTTACCTAATATTGGCTTAATGTTGATAAATTCATGTGTAGTTTCTTATGGACTTTCTATTGATGTAAGAATTGTGTTCAATTGTTATCAAATTGATATTAAATTGTTGAATTGGTTTAGATTAAATTGATTTATATAATTGGATATTGAATTGGTGTTCATGGCCTTGGGTAAGGGTCTTATGTCATCAAATTGAGTAAGTTGACTTGAATTGAAGTATTGACGCTGGAGTGGAGGTATGCTGCCCCATTTCCTTTATTTTGATGTTAAATATACTTTGATTCTATTATGATTTGTTTGGTCCACCTTTGGTGATGGTGTTTTGTGAATTGATGTGGCCTTGTCGGCGTTTACTTTCTAGTACATTGATGATCATGGCCTTGTCGGCACTACTTGAACTTCTATGGCTATTTGTGCATTTGAATTAGTTATGTATAATCATATCTATCTATATGAGAAAGTATGTGTTAGACTAATGATACTATCTAGTTAATCATGTTGTGCTTTGACTGTGTATTATTGAGTAGTCTTAGAGTTGTTACATGGTTCTTCTTAAATTGGTTAGATGAGTCTAAAATGGTTATATTGATGATGTTAAGGTAATGAATAGGTTGACTAAATAAGGTTAAGGGTCATTCCTAAGGGTCTAAAGAAAGATAGGCTAAATGAGCAAAATGGAAGTATGTTGTGTCTTGTTTAGGTAGACTTCTGTCCCTTACTTAATGCTTATGTGAATATGTGACGTCTTGGATTTGGAACCTAAGGGGTCTTAGTCTTCTATAAATAAATATGGGTGAGACCTTTAATGATAAGAGGTTCATTTATGTGGAACCTTGAACCAAGTGGTAAGGTTATAAATCGTGAAGTAGTTAGCCGTAATGGTATCCTTTATGTCATGAGTGATGGACTTAAGGTTGATTGGCTGGAATGGCACCATATCATACCTTAGGAAATTCGCGATGAGCTTCTTGTTGCGATAGTGAGATATACCCTAGTGGACCTTGCTTTGTTAGGGTGAATGTAATTGGGTCATGAACTAGATATGGGATCCATTTATATGAACCTTAATATAAATTAATCTATGAGAACTAAGGCTATCACCGAGTGAGTATGGTAAATGGAAGTAGTTCTAGTTAAGTATGAGACTAGAATACAAAGAAGCCCTTCATATTCCTTAACCATGTGCCTACATCGTATCTTTATGTTCTACCATTGACAAGTACAACACCTCATCGAAGTAGGATAGAACTTCGGATTCCATGCTTTTCTATTCTGTGTCTGTTATTGCCTATTCTCATCATATGGAATACCTATTAGCATTTGATAAGTTTATGAGGTTTAGGTGGTGGTATGGGATGCTACTTTTACATTGGACAATAGACTTTGAAGATGTTATTTGGAGTTCCTAGGTCTTGTCTAAGACCATTACTTGAATGTCCTTTATGTGATGTAAGTCTCTTAAATTAACTAATGAACTAATGACCTATGTTAGAAAGTATGTAAATGAATAAATACCTAATTTAAAGTAACATAATGATTCCTTAGTTAAAGTGTGAAGAGGGCATAAGGGATGATCTCTTTATGTCTTATCTTTGGAAGTCTTGAGGATGACTCTAGTTAGGGAAGATGTTTGGTGTTGTTGACATGATCTAAGCCTTAGGTAATCGGAAGGACTATTTAGGTAATCTTGGAGAGGTCAATCATGGACGTTATCATCTTGATTTACTTAAGTAGGTCTTTTGATAGCCTTTGGAAGGAGAGTGTCCTATCATCTATGTGTTGGTGTGTTTAGTGAGAATGATTGTATCCTAGTGAATCAATAGAATCACTTGAGTATGTGTTCAAGGGATTGTATGGGAGGTTGCTTCACAACTCACTCAAGTGAGACTTAGAGTCACCTTTAGTAGAAGAATCTTACCTTGATGATTATGATACTTTCTAAGTGTATATGTGACTCATTATGAGTAATCTTAAGGGTCGTTTAGGCACATCTAGAGAGGGTGTATGGGCGGTCTCTCTTTGTGTGACTTAAGTGAATCTTAGGATGACTTTAAGTGAGGAAATTACATGCTAGAAGTCATTAAAAGGAGAAGTGAATAATTCACTATACAATGAATATAGTTCCTTGTAAGTTGTTCTTAATAATTGATATTATTGGTTAAATGTTTACTTATGTGTTTCTAAGTTGCTAAATGTTGTTATTATGATTAAAATATGATTTATAAAATGAAAAGATGCATATTTCCAATAAAGTCCGTTATTTTTATGTATAATGTGAAACTTAGTACATGTGGTTGTACTAATTTCATGCTTTATTTTCTATCTATAGTTCTTGGTAGGTGAAGCGCTTTGGGAAGAAGACTTGGACTTAGAAGATCATTCAAGAAGAGTTGAAGTATGTCCTCATCTAACTTGAGGGAATATATGTCATTTTATGTTTCTTTTATGAAGTTTGTAATAGACTATATAGTAGTATGTTTTAAATTCGTATGGGTCGTGTCCCAAGTATTATCGTGTCTTATGTGAATTGATGTGGCCTTGTTGGCGTTTACTTTCTAGTACATTGATGATCATGGCCTTGTCGGCACTACTTGAACTTATATGGCTACTTGTGCATTTGATTTAGTTATGTATAATCATATCTACCTATATGTGAAAGTATGTGTTAGACTAATGATACTATCTAGTTAATCATGTTGTTCTTTGACTGTGTATTATTGAGTAGTCTTAGAGTTGTTACATGGTTCTTCTTAAATTGGTTAGATGAGTCTAAAATGGTTATATTGATGATGTTAAGGTAATGAATAGGTTGACTAAATAAGGTTAAGGGTCATTCTTAAGGGTCTAAAGAAAGATAGGCTAAATGAGCAAAATAGAAGTATGTTGTGTCTTGTTTAGGTAGACTTGTGTCCCTTACTTAATGCTTATGTGAATATGTGACGTCTTGGATTTGGAACCTAAGGGGCCTTAGTCTTCTATAAATAAATATAGGTGAGACCTTTAATGATAAGAGGTTCATTTATGTGGAACCTTGAACCAAGTGGTAAGGTTATCAATCGTGAAGAAGTGGTAAGGTTATCAATCGTGAAGTAGTTAGCCGTAATTGTATCCTTCATGTCTTGAGTGATGGACTTACGGTTGATTGGCTGGAACAGCACCATATCATACCTTAGGAAATTTGCGATGAGCTTCTTGTTGCGATAGTGAGATATGCCCTAGTGGACCTTGCTTTGGTAGGGTGAATGTAATTGGGTCATGAACTAGATATGGGACCCATTTATATGAACCTTAATATAAATTGATCTATGAGAACTAAGGCTAGCACCGAGTGAGTATGGTAAAGGGAAGTAGTTCTAGTTAAGTATGAGACTAGAATACAAAGAAGCCCTTCATATTCCTTAACCATGTGCCTACATGGGATCTTTATGTTCTACCATTGACAAGTAGAACACCTCATCGAAGTAGGATAGAACTTCGGATTCCATGCTTTGCTATTCTGTGTCGGTTATTGCCTATTCTCATCATATGGAATACCTATTAGCATTTGATAAGTTTATGAGGTTTAGGTGGTGGTATGGGACGCTACTTAGACATTGCACAATAGACTTTGAAGATGTTATTTAGAGTTCCTAGGTCTTGTCTAAGACCATTACTTGTATGTCCTTTATGTGATGTAAGTCTCATAAATGAACTGATGAACTAATGACCTATGTTAGAAAGTATGTAAATGAATAAATACCTAATTTAAAGTAACTTATGGATTCCTTAGTTAAAGTGTGAAGAGGGCATAAGGGATGATCTCTTTATGTCTTATCTTTGGAAGTCTTGAGGATGACTCTAGTAAGGGAAGATGTTTGGTGTTGTTGACATGATCTAAGCCTTAGGTAATCTCAAGGACTATTTAGGTAATCTTGAAGAGGTCAATCATGGATGTTATCTTCTTGATTTACCTAAGTAGGTCTTTTGATAGCCTTTGGAAGGAGAGTGTCCTATCATCTATGTGTTGGTGTGTTTAGTGAGAATGATTCTATCCTAGGGAATCTATAGAATCACTTGAGTATGTGTTCAAGGGATTGTATGGGCGGTTGCTTCACAACTCACTCAAGTGAGACATAGAGTCACCTTTGGTAGAAGAATCTTACCTTGATGATTATGACACTTTGTAAGTGTGTATGTGACTCATTATGAGTAATCTTAAGGGTCGTTTAGGCACATCTAGAGAGGGTGTATGGGCGGTCTCTCTTTGTGTGACTTAAGTGAATCTTAGGATGACTTTAAGTGAGGAAAATACATGCTAGAAGTCATTAAAAGGAGAAGTGAAAGTATTTCACTGTAACAGTGAATAATTCACTGTACAGTGAATATAGTTCCTTGTAAGTTGTTCTTAATAATTGATATTTTTTGTTAAACGTTTCCTTATGTGTTTCTAAGTTGCTAAATGTTGTTATTATGATTAAAATATGAATTATAAAATGAAAAGATGCATATTTCCAATAAAGTCCGTTATTTTTATGTATAATGTGAAACTTAGTACATGTGGTTGTACTAATTTCATGTTTTATTTTCTATCTATAGTTCTTGGTAGGTGAAGCGCTTTGGGAAGAAGGCTTGGACTTAGAAGATCGTTCAAGAAGAGTTGAAGTATGTCCTTATTTAACTTGAGGGAATATATGTCATTTTATGCTTTTTTTTATGATGTTTGTAATAGACTATATAGTAGTATGTTTTAAATTCGTATGGGTCGTGTCCCAAGTATTATCGTGTCTTAAGATGATGATCGAGACTTAGTGTTTTCCTATTTCTATATATATGAAAGATTTTAAAGACTTCTATATTGTTTTACGAAAAGTTTTAATTTCGCACTACTTTTCATTATGTATATGCGATGAATGATATGAGAGGCTTGTATGAGACCTCCGAGAGGTCAAATATGCTGGTCGCAATCCAAGATTGCACCCTATATTCTAGGGTGTGGTTTCGGGATGTGACAAGGTTGGTATCTAAGCATAGGTTAATGAAAGTAGTCTTAGGTATCAAAAAGTCTTGAAAAGTCACGTCTAGTAGAGTCTTGACTATCGGTGTGAGTCTCGACACATCTATGGGCGAGAGGCTATAGGACGATAGTGTTTCCCTTTATTTCTACTCCTATGTTCGTGCGGTTGAGTTATGTTATGAGTATCCTTCTAAAAGTGTTTCCTTGTTTTCTAGGAGATGAATACTAGAAGGATGACCGCTAGAAGGATGGAAGAGAGAGGAGTTGATGAGGAAGTTCCTCCTCATGTTGAGCAAGAGCAAGTGATTCAAGATGGGCAAGCTGTCCAAGGTGCTCAAGTGCCTCCTTAAGGTGATCATGCTCCTAATGTGGAAGGAGGTAATGAAGTGCCAGAGTTGTCTAATAGGGTGATTAGAGAGGCTTTTCTTGCTTTAGCCCGAGCCGTAACGGCTCAAGCTAACTTGAACATGGTGCCTAGGGGTAATGCTATGGAGAGCACTATGTCATCTAGGTTGAGAGACTTTGTGAGGTTGAATCCTCCAATGATTCTTGGCTCTAAGGTGAATGAGGATCCCCAAGAATTCCTTGATGGTGCGTACAAAGTTTTGAGTGCTATGGGGGTTACATCTAGGGTAAAGGCGGAGTATGCTTCTTATCAATTGAGAGATGTGTCTCAAATTTGGAACATCAATGGAAGGATAATTGTCGGTGGATTCGGGTCCTATTGAGTGGGAAGAATTCAAGGAAGCTTTTCTTGGTAAGTACTTTCCCCGTGAAAGGAGGGAAGAGAAACTAGAAGAGTTTATCTATCTCAAGCAAGGCAATATGAGTGTTGAGGAATACTCTTTGAAGTTCTCAACTTTGTTTAGGTATGCACCTTCCCTAGTGTAAAATCCAAGGGATGAAATGTGTCCCTTTGTGATGGGTGTAACCGACATAGTGAGGGAGGAATGCCGTGCGGCTATGCTACATGATAATGTGACCTTAGCTAGACACATGATGTATGCACAATCATTTGAAGAGTATAAACTTAGGAGGATGTCAAGGAACTTGAAGAGGAGTGTTGCTAGTGATCAAGTGCAACCTAGATTCAAAAAGAGGGCTCAAACTCAAGATGGACCTAGTGTGCCTAAGAAGAAGTTTGAGAAAAGAGGTGGTTCTAGCAATGAAAAACCTACATGTGCCACTTGTGGTGAGAGACATTATGGTGAGTGTTTAGTGGGTACACATAATTGCTTTGGATGTGGAAAAGATGGGCACAAAGTGAGAGATTGTCCAAACATTGCTTCTAGGAAGGAGGGTAAGAAGGTTGAGCCTAGTGTTCCAAAGGAAGTTGCTCCAACTAAGAGGTGTTTCTATGCACTCCGGACTAGAGGTGAGAAGGCGAATGAAAAGTGATGATGACATTGGTAAGTCCTTGTTTCTCTTGTTATAGTATGACTTCCTTCTAAGTGGGGGAGTATGACTAGAATTCAGCTAGAAGTGTTGCATGTGCATGGTGTTTAGGAGTTTAGTTGAAATTGAATTTCATTAACTTCTTTGAATTGTGTGTTTTATTTAAGCTTTGAGCATGTTGTAAAACGAGTTTATATGATGTTATCTTTCATATTAGCATGTCTATATAATGAATTGCATAAGAGTTGCATGTTTGAAAAATATAGTAAAATCACTGTAGCTTGAAACTGCTTACTGTAAAATTTTGGCAAAATTGACTAATTGATTCGTTGGTCTAAAATTGTTGTTATGTGATTAGAACTGATGTATATAAGTATTATATTTAATATAAAATGAGTTTTTACAATTTGCAATGAAGTATGTGAGTTTTGTAGCATAATGAGTTATAGAATTGTATTCTAGTTTCTTGTTGTGTTGTGATTGTCTTGAACTTGTGAAATTGATGTTTTATTCTTGGTTATGTGTTGTATGGTTTGTTTATGTTCTGTTAAGTTGATTCTCTAATCTTGGAAGTGTTCGGAGAGTGGCAAGTGTCATTCGAGGACGAATGTTGTCCAAGTGGGGGAGAATGTGAGACCCCGAAAATGACTTAGGTTAACTAGAGCCTATCATGTTGGTAATTGTGGTATAAGGTATTAATGTGGCCTATAATATGGTATAGAGGCAGTAGCTAAAGTATTAGGTGCATTGGAAGTCAAACGTCAAGGGATGACTAAGACGTTCGATGACTAAGTCACCTAAACGCCTCATATGTGGTTTTATGTGTTTCTGTGTGCTTCATGAGGTTTAAATTTCCTTAAATGATTTATTATAGCATGTATATATGGTGTGTCAAGTTTCATGAATTTTGGAGGTCAAACGTCCAAGAACATTCATTATGTTCGAAAGATATGCCTTGAAATGACCTTGTGTGTCTAGGGGTTCCATCGAGTTTTACGTGTTCGTTTTAGATGAAATTCATGTGGGAGGTGTTAAACTTATAGAATATCATGTTTGGGTTGGAAACGTTCTGGAAATTATCCCCAAGGACCATCCAAGGGTCCTTGAGGAAGGACCCAAAACTTGGTGTCAAGGCTGCCCAAGACAGCCCAAACCACGGAGGCAGTCGACGCCCCATAGGTAGTCTTAGGTAATTAGCCTGGGTAATGAAGGAACCAAGGACCATCCTCAGTCCCAGACCACGGACAAACAGGACAGTCTGTTGGTCTTGAGACGGTTCGTAGGTCCCTCCGTCTGAGGAGACAAGTTTCCTGCGCAGTTCATTGCCAACTTAGGGATGAATTGGTAATTTCACCCCACTTCCAAATAAGACTTTAGGCGGTTTATTAAGGGTATTTTGGATGTTTTAAACAATTATATAAAGGTAAACACTTAGAATAATTCATTCTTCCAAAAACAAAATCATAAAGTCCTTAGAAAAATCCCAAAGACTCCATTGAAATCCAAAATAAAGGAAGAGCTTGATGTGACGTTTGGAGTGGAGATTCTTCATCAAAGTGAAGAATTAGCTTCATTGAGGTATGCCTTTTGATCCTTGAAACTCGTTTCATCAAGGAGCCCAACTTTCAAAGGTGTTTTCAATGTTTTCAATGAGGAATTGTCCAATTTCATAATTCTTCCATGGGTTCTTGCATTAAAGGTTTTCAAACGTCTATTATGGACTAGATTGATGTTGTATTGACGATTTTAACCTAAATTACCTATGAACCCATGTAATTTATGAACCTAAGATTTTGACTAAACTATGGTTACTTGATATTGGCTTATTGTTGATGAATTCATGTGTAGTTTCTTATGGGCTTTCTATTGATGTAAGAATTGTGTTCAATTGTTATCAAATTGATATTGGATTGTTGAATTGGTTTAGATTTCATTGATTTCTATAATTGGGTATTGAATTGGTGTTCATGGCCTTGGGTAAGGGTCTTATGTCATCAAATTGAGTAAGTTGACTTGAATTGAAGTGTTGATGATGGAGTGGAGGTATGCTGCCCCATTTCCTTTATTTTAATGTTAATTATACTTCGATTCTATTATGATTGGTTTGGTCCACCTTTGGTGGCGGTGTATGTGAATTGATGTGGCCTTGTTGGCGTTTACTTTCTAGTACATTGATGACCATGGCCTTGTCGGCACTACTTGAACTTATATGGCTATTGGTGTAGTTGATTTAGTGATGTATAATCATATTTACCTATATGTTAAAGTATGTGTTAGACTGATGATACTATCTAGTCAATCATGTTGTGCTTTGACTATGTGTTAGTCTTAGAGTTGTAACATGGTTGTTATTAAATTGGTTAGATGAGTCTAAAATGGTTATATTGATGATGTTAAGGTAATGAATAGGTTAACTAAACAAGGTTAAGGGTCATTCCTAAGGGTCTAAAGAAAGATAGTCTAAATGAGTAAAATGGAAGTATGTTGTGTCTTGTTTAGGTAGACTTGTGTCCCTTACTTGATGCTTATGTGAATATGTGAAGTCTTGGCTTAGGAACCTAAGAGGTCTTAGTCTTGTATAAATAAATATAGCTGAGACCTTTAATGATAAGAGGGTCATTTATGTGGAACCTTGAACCAAGTGCTAAGGTTATAAATCGTGAAGTAGTTAGCCGTAATGGTATCCTTCATGTCATGAGTGATGGACTTAAGGTTGATTGTCTGGAACGTCATCATATCATACCTTAGGAAAGTCGCGATGAGCTTCTTGTTGCGATAGTGAGATATGCCCTAGTGGACCTTGCTTTGGTAGGGTGAATGTAATTGGGTCATGAACTAGATATGAGACCCATTTATATGAACCGTAATATAAATTGATCTATGAGAAATAAGGCTAGCACCGAGTGAGTATGGTAAAGGGAAGTAGTTCTAGTAAAGTATGAGACTAGAATACAAAGAAGCCCCTCATATTCCTTAACCATGTGCCTACATGAACTCTTTATGTTCTACCATTGGCAAGTAGAACACCTCATCGAAGTACGATAGAAATTCGGATTCCATGCTTTGCTACCATGGTCTGTGTCGGTTATTGCCTATTCTCATCATATGGAATACCTATTAGCATTTGATAAGTTTATGAGGTTTAGGTAGTGGTATGGGACTCTACTTAGACATTGCACAATAGACTTTGAAGATATTATTTGGAGTTCCTAGGTCTTGTCTAAGACCATTACTTGAATGTCCTTTATGTGATGTAAGTCTCTTAAATGAACTAATGAACTAATGACTTATGTTAGAAAGTACGTAAATGAATAAGTACCTAATTTAAAGTAACTTAAGAATTCCTTAGTTAAATTGTGAAGAGGGCGTAAGGGATGATATCTTTATGTCTTATCTTTGGAAGTCTTGAGGATGACTCTAGTTAGGGAAGATGTTTGGTGTTGTTGACATGATCTAAGCCTTAGGTAATCTCAAGGACTAATTAGGTAATCTTGAATAGGTCAATCATGGACGTTATATTCTTGATTTACTTAAGTAGGTTTTTGATAGCCTTTCGAAGGAGAGTGTCCTATCATCTATGTGTTGGTGTGTTTAGTGAGAATGATTCTATCCTAGGGAATATATAGAATCTCTTGAGTGTGTGTGCAAGGGACTGTATGGGCGGTTTCTTCACAACTCACTCAAGTGAGACTTAGAGTCACCTTTGGTAGAAGAATCTTACCTTGATGAGTATGATACTTTGTAAGTGTGTATGTGACTCATTATGAGTAATCTTAAGGGTCGTTTAGGCACATCTAGAGAGGGTGTATGGGTGGTCTCTCTTTGTGTGACTTAAGTTAATCTTAGTATGACTTTAAGTGAGGAAATTACATGCTAGAAGTCATTAAAAGGTGAAGTGAAAGCATTTCACTGTAACCGTGAATAATTCACTGTACAGTGAATATAGTTCACTGTAAGGTGTTCTTAATAATTGATATTTTTGGTTAAATGTTTCCTTATTTTTTTCTAAGTTGCTAAATGTTGTTATTATGAATAAAATATGATTTACAAAATAAAAAGATGCAAATTTCCAATAAAGTCCATTTTCATGATTTTTATGTATAATGCCATACTTAGTACATGTGGTGGTACTAATTTCATGCTTTATATTCTATCTATGGTTCTTGGTAGGTGAAGAGCTTTGGGAAGAAGACTTGGACTTACAAGATCGGTCAAGAAGAGTTGAAGTATGTCCTCATTTAACTCGAGGGCGTATATGTCATTTTATGTTTCTTTTATGAAGTTTGTAATAGACTATATAGTAGTATGTTTTAAATTCTTATGGGCGTGTCCCAAGTATTATCGTCTCTTAAGATGATGATCGAGACTTAGTGTTTGCCTATTTCTACATATATTAAAGAGTTTAAAGACTTCTATATTGTTTTACGAAAAGTTTTAATTCCGCACTACTTTTCATTATGTATATGCGATGAATGATATGAGAGGCTTGTATGAGACCTCCGAGAGGTCGAATACGCCGATTGTAATCCAAAATTGCACCCTATCTTCTAGGGTGTGGTTTCGGGATGTGACATCTTATGAACCCATGCAAGCCATGCAATTCCTATTTTGACTATTTTATGGGTTAAGTGATCATGTCTCTATACTTATGAATTATAGTGCAGTTTTGTATGGACTATCGAATGATGTAAAGATTATATGCAATTGATGTCTAATTGGTCTAAGATTGTTAAATCTACTTTGAATTGACCTAGTTTCATCTAGTATTATTATTTATACTTTGAATTGATGTTCATGGCCATGGGTAAGGGCCTTATGGTATTGAATAGGATGATTTAGCTATGGATTGAAGTGGTGAGAATGGATTGGCGGTACGCTGCCCTAATTCTCTTTATTCTATGTTTATTATACTTCAATTATGTTGTTATTGGTATGGTCCACCTATGGTGACGGTGTTATGTGATGTGGCCTTGTCGGCGTTATTTTAAGTATATTGATGATCATGGCCTTGTCAGCACCTCTTGAAGTATTATCATGATTGTGAAGTTGATTATGTGAAGTATGACCATATCTATATACATGCTAGTAATGTGAAGGTTTGATGTTGTTAGGTGATCACGTTAGGCTATTACTATGTGTTCATGTGTGTAGTCTTAAAGTTGATGCATGGTTGTTGCTACTTGACTATATGGGTCTATGATAGTTATATTGATGATATAGTAATGCATAGGATGACATAAAGATGATAAGGGTCATTCCTAAGTGATTCAAACAATGATATGCTATATGTGCTAAAGTGAATTAATGATGTCTTGTTTTGGTGGACTTGTGTCCCTTACTTGATACATGTATATGATGAATATGAACATGTTGACATAGTAGGCTTAGGCACCTTTGTCTTTTATGTGTAGTGAGGAATGTTGAATAAAAGCCTAGGATCGTTAGACCTAAGATGGTGTCCTTCTAAGCATGACTAATATGTGGAATCTTCTATATAGAAAGAATGTTAAGAATGAGCTATCCTTACTAGACCGTTGAATGACAGCCCTAGTGGACCCATCTTTGCTAGGAGCATTATGAATAGGTAATGACTAAGAGATGGTACCTTTTCATATGCTCCTTTTTATTGAACTCACTCTATGATAACAAAGGCTACAACCGAGTGAATATGTTATGGTTTGTAGATCTACTTAAGAAGGAGACTAGAGTACAATGTATCTCTACTTGAGAATGAGACCATAGTACGTCAAAAGACCTTGATATTCCTTAACCATGTACAAAATGGGATGTGTCCTAGTTCAACCCTTGTCAAGTAGAACACCCTCCATTGGAGTTGGTTTATGACTCAAGATTTCATGCCTAGCTAGTATGGTCTATGTAGGTTATTGCCTATTCTCATCATGAGGGATACATGCTAGTTTTGGATAAGTACTAGGAAGTTTAGGTAGTGGAATGAGATGCTATCTAGACATTGCACGACTAGACTTTGAAGATGTTAGTATGTGAGTCCCTAGGTCTTTCCAAGACCATTATGTAAAGTCTATAATGAATGATATGTCTTCTAAATGACTTAATTAACATAATGCTTGAACATGATCTTATCTTAGGAATTATTAAGGATCATTTAGGTGTTCTTAGAGAGGTTGTATGGTCGGTAACTCTTCGTATCACTTAAGTGAGTCTAAGGACAACTTTTGGTGAGAAGGATGCAAGCTAAAAGAGGTTACTGTAAGGTGACCTAGTTCACTGTAATGTTCTTCAATTTTTCAATTTTTGATAAAATGCTTATGTGATATCTTGTATGCTTCTAAGGTGTTAAATGTTGTTCTTATACTTATACTATGATATTTTAATAAAAAAGAGCATATTTTTTTACAAATGTCCGTTTATCATGATTTTATGTATTATGCCATACTTAGTACAAGTTTTTGTACTAATTCCATACATTTTATCTATCTCAAAAGGTGTAGGTGGCGTTTGAGAGGAGTCTCAAAGTTGAAGCTTGAATTAGTGTTCATTCAAGTAAAGAGTTGGTATGCCCTCACTAGATTGGAGGACATCTTGATGTTTAGATTTCCTTATTGAAAGTATTATAATAGAATTAGCTATTTTCTATATATTGAATTTTAGGCCGTGTCCTAAATATATTCGTATGTCTAAGATGGCGACTTTTAGACTTAGCCTTTCATTATGATTTTCTATAAATAAATATTTTGAAGTATTATTATTTCGTATGAAAAGTTTTAATTCCGCACTACTTTTCATACATGTGTGCAATGAATGGTACGAAATGCCTTGTCTTAGATCTCCTAGAGGTCGACAATGCCGTGTTTTGATTTGGCAATGCCCTAACTTCTAGGGGGTACTCTCGGGTCGTGACAATGATGCCCACCCACAGGCGAGGAGTGGCATGCCTCCAAAACACTTAACATCTCAACATCCGGCACACATCAGCGAATAAGCCCATTAGCACAACTCCGGTATAAGTAAGGTTCACCCAAAAGAACTTTTTCACATCATGCATGAACTTCTTCCTTTGAATAAAAGGACAAGTCCGATGAGACAGTATCACTGGCCATATAATTCGCAAAATCGGCGAACCATGGAATCAAGTCATGAGAAGTGGCCAATACATGCTCATCCGGGAATGTTTCATCAATTTCTGATTTCTCAACGAACTCTCGCATAGCTTCCTCCTCCAATCTGGAAAAGTGATCGCCATTCGGATTATCAATCCCTTTTTCATCTTTTACCTCGGATACAAACTCTTGCAATAGTAGTACCCATCTGATCAAACTTCGTTTTGCATACTTCTTTTGCATCAAATACCTCAATGCCGAATGATCATTATGCACGATGACTCTCGTTCCAAGGAAATAGGAGCAAAATTTTTTGAAAGAAAATACCACCGCAAGAAGCTCTTGTTCGGTCAGAGTGTAGTTCTTTTGTGCTTCATTTTGGGCCTTACTTGCATAATAGATGGGGTGAAAGATTTTATCCCTTCTTTGTCCCAATACCACACCAAGAGCAACCCCACTAGAATCACACATCACCTAAAATGGTTTTCTCCAATCTGGGGAAATAATTATGGGCGCAAACACTAACTTCTCCTTCAACTCTCCAAACGCCTTCAGATAGGATTCATCAAAATATAATTTACATTCGTTCTTAAGTAACTTGCACAAAGGATGTGCAATTTTTGAGAAGTCTTAATAAACCTCCGGTAGAATCCCGCATGACCCAGAAAACTTCTCACACCTTTTACAGATATGGGTGGAGGAAGTCTCTCTATAACCTCAACTTTCGCTCGATCAACCTCTATCCATTTATCTGAGATGCGATGGCCCAATACTATACATTCTTTCACAATAAAGTGACATTTTCCCCAATTTAGCACAAGCTTGCAATCTTCACATCTTTTGAGAACCTCAGCTAAGTGACTCAAACACCGATCAGACGAGTCCCCAACAACTGTAAAAGTCATCCATAAACACCTCAATAGTGTCCTCCACTATATCAGATAATATCAACATCATACATCTCTGGAAAGTGGACCGTGCATTACACAACCCAAAAGGTTTCCTCTTGAATGCGAACGTCCCATAAGGGCAAGTAAAGGTGGTCCTCTCTTGATCATCCGGTGCAACAGAGATTTGATTGTAACCCGAATAGTCATCATGAAAACAGTACCATCCTTTTCCTACGAGTCTATCTAACATCTGGTCCATGAAGGGCATAGGGAAATGATCTTTCTCAGTCCATGCATTCAGTTTCCACTAATTCATACAAACTCTCCATTGTGTCACCGGCCTTATTGGAACAAGTTCGTTCCTCTCATTGGGCACTACTGTCATTCCCTCCTTTTTGGGCACAAACTAAACAGGGCATGCCCAACTACTATATGCAATAGGATATATGACTCCGGCATCAAACAACATAATAATTTCTTTTTTCACTACCTCTGGCATAAGTGGATTCATTCGTCTGTGCTGCTTAATTCTTGGCTTGTGATGGGGCATGAGTTGGATTTTGTGTGAACAAATATTGGGAGGGATCCCTATAATGTCCGAGTCCAACCAATGGTTCGTTTGAACCTCTTCAAAACTTCAACCAAACACTCTACTTGTTGCACATTCAAATTCGCTGCAATTATTACCGGCAAAGTGTCATCTCTTCCCAAGAATACATACCTCAGATAAGGTGGTAGAGCCTTAAGCTCTAGTTTTGGGGTCTTTTCAATAGATGGTCTGGTGGTTAGAGACTCGCGATGCTTTATATCTAACTCCAATTTCTTTGGTTTGAACCGATATTCACTTCGTTCAAGTGCCGCAACCAAATACCCATACTCTTTAATGTCATCACTCTCAAAACTTATGATCATTGCTGCTAGCGCCTCAACACCTAGGCGCTCTTCGATTTGTACCTTAGACGTTTTCTCAACCCTGTAATATATAGAAGATACCATTTAGATCTCACCACTCTGCTTAATGGACCTACAAATGCTAAATGTTGCTTCTTCATTGTTCAACCTAAACTTTATCTGCCCTTTCTCTATATCAACCAAGGCGCGACCAGTAGCAAGGAACGACCTCCAAGAATAATAGGGACCTCAAAGTCCACCTCACAATCAAGAATTACAAAATCAGACGGAAATATAAACGACTCCACCTTTAGGAGCACATCATTGAGTATCCATATAGGCCTCTTTACTGTTCGATCGGCCATCAGTATCCGCATTGCAGTGGGCTTTCGGTCACCCAAACCTAATTTCTTATAAATGGAGAGAGGCATTAGATTTATGCTTGCACCTAGATCACATAGTGCTTTATCAAACTGTAATAATCCGATAGTAAATGGAATAGTGAACACGCCCGGATCTTCCTTCTTCTGCACAAGAGACCTTGTATCAATAGCACGACAATGCTCCATTAGGTCATCATCCTCAAAACATACCGATCTCTCTTTGTAACCATATCCTTCATGAACTTGGCATACCCGGGCATTTGTTCCAAAGCTTATATCAAAGGGACATAGATGGAAAGCTGTTTCAACATAGTGATAAAACGCCGATATTTACCATTGTCAGTCTTCTTCACCAATCTCTAAGGGAATGGTGGTGGTGGTCTAGGAATGAGGATCACTATTTGGGGTACCTCTGCTTCTTTCACCGCTTTTTCCACCAATTAACCACTAGTTTCCACTACCTCTTCATCTTTTCTCATCTCATCCTCTACCACAGACGGTATAGGTGGATCAATGGTTTGCTTACCTTCTCGAGTGGTGACTGCCATGAAATGACCATCATTTTTAGGATTTTGAATATTATTGCTAGGAAGAGTGCCTAGTTGTCGTGGATTTACAGTAGTAGACAATTGGGCCATTTGTAACTCAAGATGCTTGATCAAGACTGCATGTGCATCAACCTTTTTCCCGATATTATCCAAATCACCTCTCAATTCCTTGGTTTGCTCATCACTAGAATCTAACATCCTCTTCATATTCTGCAACATATCCTCAACTCGCGCCATACTACCTCCACAATCTCTAGGAGCAACTTCCCAATTTTAAGGAAGAACATAGGGCCCACTTCGATCATTTTTACTACCATAGTTACCCCGGTTGAAGTTGTTGTCGTGGTTGTAGTTTCCATCTCTAACATACTGGCCCTCTCTGTTGTATTTCCCATAGTCCGACCTTAATTTATTGACCTTGGCGTCAATTCTACTGATTGGAGCCTTGGGCGTTTAGTCGGAAATCCCCCGTCTACTCATTCACTGCATAAGTATCCTCTTCATAATAGTAGTCATCCACTGGCGGTGGTGGTTTAGTCAAGTAATTCACCGCATTTACCTTCTCTGCACCTCCATTAACATGTTTCAATACCAACCCAAGCTCAGTTCTCATTTGAGCCATCTTTTCACGAATCTCATCTACAGCCGGATTGTGTGTAGCTTGCACTGCAAAAATGTTTTTCCCAATGTCCAACTTTCTAGTGCTCCAAGCCTTATTGTTGCGAGAGATTTTCTCCAACTTCTATACGATCTCTGCATATGTGAAATCACCATAACAACCACCCGCAATTGTATCAAGCACTGCTTTATTATTACATCTTGTCCCCGATAGAAGTAGTCCTTCAATGACTCATCATCAATGCAGTGGTTTGGGACACCTCTCACGAACATAATAAATCTGTCCCAAGAGCTACTCACCGACTCCCAGGTAGTGCCACAAAGTTATTCACACTATCTTTGTGGTTGAGATTTTTGGACACTAGGTAGTATTGTGCTAGGAACACATCCCTTAACTTATCCCAAGTATAGATAGAATTATAGGGAAACTCAGTAAAACATATCGCGGACTCTCCCGTCAGTGATAGAGGTAGCACTCTAAACCTGATGACTTTCATGTCCAAGTCAGGCCTCCCTACACAACTCTTGCACACCGAACTCAATTTGGCAAAGTGAGCATATGGATCCTGAGATGGTAGCCTTGAAAACAAACCCCTCGCAGTAAACATCTTCATCAAACTACTAGTTACCACGAAGGTGTGACCCTGAGGTACAGGAGGTAGGACAAGAGTTCTATCAAAACCAATGATGTTGATGTTGCCCCTATAAAACTCTTGAGAGCGTGGGGCGGGAGGTTGCATCCTAAAAGCATCATCAATTGGATTTTCCAAAACCACTTGATTGTGAGCATCAACCTGTGGAGGAGGTTGACGACTGATCCCATCATCTAGATTAGTTGGGTTTTGCTAATTATTCATTCTTCTGAGTGTCCGATTAACTTCAGTATCGAATGAAAGTGTTGGTTCTCCTCGGCTCCGTGTACTTGGCATACACTAGAGCTAGACCTGAGAGAATCTAAAATGAAAGAAAAAAGTAAAATTAGGAAATTGTTGACTAAATTCGGTAATGTTATTAAAGTTATTCTAAAATCCACTTTCCCTGGCAGCGGCGCCAAAATATGATACGCTCAAATTACACCTCCCTAAAGAAGTATAAGTGATCGTAACAAGTAAAGAACCCAACTATTAGGTTGTGATCGATCCCACGAGGAAAATGGTTTAGACTTAACTTCAATGTACGATTACTTCTATTTAGTCAAGTCCTTTTCAAAAATAGGTAATTAAAGGGGGGGGGTTTGTGAAACAGAAATTCTTGCTATATTTCTAAGTAAAACAAGTAATAGGAGTAAATCTTTAATGATTATCAAGTTGTGAGAGAAACTAGGGTGTAAGTGTTCCCCATAGGTTTATAACGCCGTATTCCTAGATATAACAATTCTTCCCTAGTGTTTTTCATCCAAAGTGATAAGTTAGGTATCTCTAAATCCTTGATCCGGCATTTAGAGAATTTCACCCCGTACCTTGGTTTGGCTACGTGTGTCTAATTTATGAACCCTTACCTTTACTTCATATTAAGCATCGTATTCGATGTTTGTCTTAGTTATTACTTTGCACCAATCTAGACTAGCCTATTAGATAGTATCACACTAAGTCTACGTTGATAATTTTTTTCCTATTAACTACCCCCTTGGTCCGGCAAATAGCAATAAGGCATGTTCTAACGCGTACACTCGTTAAAAAGACTTCTAAGCAAAAGAATTATCAATGCATGCAATAAACTATTTCAGAATTGTTATTAAGCTAGGTTTACTTTGTTAATCACCCATGGTTCCCACAACCCTAGTTTTGGATTTAGTTACCCATGCATAGAAGAAAATAATTCGTAGTTAATAAACAATTAATCATTAACTTACTTTGACAAGTTCGAAGAAAATCCAGAAATTCAATTTGAAACCACAAAAATCACTTGAAAACAAAATCCGGAAATTTGAATTAATGCCAAAGTTGCAAAAACGAATCTCCAAGAACAAAACTAAGAAATTAGTAATAGAATCCAACCCCAAAAATGAGGTTTTACACCCTATTTATAAAAAAAATTGTCCTAAAATAAAAGGAATTCAAATAACGAAAGTGGTCCAAAAACGCGACTTCAATCGATGACCCGCACAGAGGGTTCGTCGATGAAACGAAGGATCGTCGACTGCCTCTGTAAGTCCAGACTTAGAATCTTTTTTTATCCTTCAACTTGTATCTTCTCTAATCCAACCGACAGACCAACAACACGGTCCGTCGATGAATCAACGGTCCATCAATGCCTTCAGCCGCTCCATACTTAGCTTTTCTTCAACTTCGTGTATTGGGAGATTCCCTGATCAGATCAACTATTTAAGAGGACGGTCCGTCGATCAATCGATGTACCGTCTATCCTTCCGTAGCCCCACACTTGGTCTGTTTTCCGAAAGTTTCTCCAAATGCCTCAACTTCCAATCGATGGTCACCAAATATGGTACGTCGATGGAACGAAGGACCATCAATGGCCTTCATGGGTCATCTCTGCACTAAATTTCAGTTGTCTTCTGCATTTATTTTGGACACCTTTCCAGCAAAACAAAGATAAAAACATATTAAAGTTACTATGAAAAGGCTCTAGACACACACCACTCTTAAGGAAAAAGGATTGAAAGTACTGTGAAACCACGATACATCAGTATTTGCCTTGAAAATATAGAGGCATTAATTTTATGGTGTTCATGTTGATGTGTATACCGACCACAATACTCTCCAATATGTGTTTACTCTTGAATCTTCGACAAAGAAGGTGGATGGCATTGTTGAAAGATTACGACATGACTGTTCTTTATCACCACGACAATGCAGATGTGGTTGCGGATGCTCTAAGTTGTATGCCCATGGATAGTGTGTCTCATGTAGAGAAAGCCAAGAAATACCTAGTGAAAGATGTTCATATATTGGCTTGATTGGGTGTTAGGTTGGAAGATTCTCCAAACGGTGGTTTTAAGGTCCATCATAACTCTGAGTCATCATTGGTGGTTGAGGTGAAGTCCAAACAACACCTTGATCAATCATTGATGGAGTTGAAGGAATTGGTTCTTGGTAAGCTTAATGAGTCATTCTCCTTAGGCGGGGATGGTGTCTTGAGGTATCAAAGAAGGTTTTGTGTTAACAATGTAGATGGGTTGATAAACCGGATTCTTGAGGAAGCTCATGGGTCCCATTACTCCATTCATCCAGGTTCAACAAATATGTACCATGACCTTAGAGAAGTGTATTGGTGGGAAGGTTTGAGAAAGGACATAGGGTAATTTTTAGCAAAATGTCTAGATTGCCAATAAGTGAAAGCAGAACATCAAAAGAATCGGTTGCAAACAGCCTATAGTCGGCAAAAGTCTTATGCCGATCATAGGAGAAGGGATTTAGATTTTGAAGAAGTTTATAAAATGCACTTGAAAATTTTTCCTATGAAATGGGTGGTTAGATTTGGCAAGAAAGGGAAGTTGAGTCCTCGTTATGTGGGTCCCTATGAAATCTTGCAAACGGTTGGTAAGGTTGCCTATGAGTTTAAACTCCCTAATTAATTGGCTTCGGTTCATCTCGTTTTCCATGTTTCTATGCTTAAGAAGTGTATCTGTGACCCCACATCTATTCTTCCTATTGAGAGTCTTGGTGTGAAAGATAACCTCTCTTATGAGGAGGTTCCAGTTCAAATCCTTGATAGGCAAGTAAGGAAGTTGAGGAACAAAGAGGTGACTTCCGTAAAGGTGTTATGGAGGAATCACCTAGTTGAGGGTGCAAAACATAAGGCCAAGGCCGACATGAAGTCCCGTTACCCTCATCTCTTTGATTACTATGGTTAATAATCCCTCTTTATAATGAAATTAATGACAAAAAATTGAAGTTTCTTGATTTTGGGTGAAGTTTTATAAAAATGTGCATTTTTGATGATGTTACAGTGACTTACAGTGAAGTATGCTTATAATTTGCATTTCTTCTTTTTTTGAGTTATGATGTGAATTTTGATATGGTGAGTCTTGATGAAGTGATATGTAACATGTTGGTAAGTTGAACTTTGTCATAATTGACTCATGTAAGGTATGTTGAGCTCTTGTTGTTGTGAGAATGATATTCCTCATAATGTAATGTTGAGCCTTATGTGTGGAAATTGAAGCTTTTGAATTGCCTTGTTTAATGATATGATTGAGATTGTAAAGGATATTATAATGTATTGTTGTTGGTTGGGCTACTAGTCTTTAGTATATTCCTTCCTTTCAAAAGATTTTAGTGTCGTTCGGGGACGAAAGTTCCTAAGTGGGGGATAATGTGACACTTTGAAAATCTAAGATGTGTTATAGAGCCTAACATAGGTGTCAAAAGGTTTAGACACAGTTTTAAGGTCTATTTTAAAGTATATAAGTCATTTAGGAGGTTTATAAACCAAAACATTAAAGAATGTCCATGACGTCCTGAAAATAGTTCAATGAGGTACTAGCGTGCCTTAGTCTATTTGACTAGCTTTTCGAAGTCAGAAATTCATGAAATTTGGTGGAAGGGTGTCTAACTTGTGTTAGGTTGATTCAAAGTTGAAACGTCTGGGTAAGACTCCCCAAGGACCAATCAGAGGCCCTTGAGGAGGACCCTTTTGTTTTGGGCTCAAAAGCACTGCCTAAGCAGTGTGCACCCACGAGGGGAGTCGACGGGGCGTGTGTTGATCGATGGGTTGTCGATGCCATATGTCGAGAAAAATTAGCCAATTTGGATATTGTTCCATTCGGACCAGTATCTGAACTCCTAAACGTATATGCAATACGAAAGGGGGAGTGGTCGTGATTGACCCACGATCCGTCGATCGTGGTGTCGAATGTGATGACTGATTTTCATTGCACGTTTTCACTTAAGTTAAATAGTTAGTTGGCTTAGTTAAGTGATTTCAAAAGTTGAGTTTTCAAGTGGGTCTTCATCCAATATGAAATTGATATTATGAATTACTTTGTTTATGATTTCCTTTGGATATAATGAGTAGATTAACATGTATTTTTACTTAATTGTGTTATATGTTGATGATTTCTCCTAGTTTGTAGAAGATGGACAATTCCCGTTAATCGTAGGTTGTGATCTTGACATGAATTATGTAATGTTGGTTCAATTGACTTTGTTATTGGTTGAATTACTACTAGATGATGTTATTGTATGAATTATAAATAGATTAAGATGAATTATAGTCCTATTATGCTACTTCTTGAGTAGTTGATCTAGGTTCTGAAGTATGTTATGAATTTGACTTATGTCTCTTATCTTAAGCTATGAACTAGTGATGGATTGTGATATAGTGATTCAATTGGCCTTGTTTTCATATTTGTTATTGTTGTGTGATGATATTACTCCCCTATAGGGTTGATTTAAGGGTTGATTGTAAGACCTTGAAGATGAATTATGAAGGAGACTTGGTAAGTCTTCTGATCCCTATTCTTTACTTCAATTGTGGTTACTTGAGATTAAGTTATGATGTTGCTTTGAAGTATATCTTGTCTTAGGATTGATAGGGTTTGTATGATGTTGAATTTAAATTTCTTGACCATGGTTATTAGGTTGACTAAGATGTAAATGTTATGAGGATGGTGATGACTACCAATTTGCATTATCATGAATAAATATGTAAATGTGTTAACCTCACTTATATGAATTGTAATGAAAGGACTATACTCATCCAGTTCATATTGAGCTATGATGATGATGATTTTACAAGGGTTAGACCCTATGGCATACAATAAGTTATGATGATTAACAAAGACATTAAAGACATTTCAAAAAGGGACTTAGCTTAGCACCGAGTGAAATTGACAATGGGAGGTGTTGACTTTCCATAGAGGAAGATTCATCCTATAGTTCCACATGAGGTGTTGACTCTCCAATGAGGGATACTCACCCAATGGATTCCCATGAGAGGAGGATCCAATTTCAATGTGGCATGTAGAGGGATTATACATATCTCTTTGTTCTTGAACTATGTTTTCCCCATAGGAAGACTAGCTAGTGGATCCACCTAGAAAGCTACGTTAATGTTTGGTCATACTTTGGCCTATAGACCACCTTCCATCGGTTTAAGGTTTTGCAACACCGGATTTCACACTTAGCTATTGTGGTCTATGTTAGTTAAGGCAAGTGTTCCCTAAACTAAAATGAAGTGATGAAGTACAAATTGACTAGGGTGACCTAAGAGGTTTGACTTAGCCTCGGTAGGGTTATGGGACTCTACCTATGCCTTGCACTAGTTTGCCTTGAGGGAAGCCTTGGGAGGTTGTTCATATGTATGTACATGCTTATCAATGTAAATGGTGATAATATGATGATCTTACATGAAAATGACAATATGTGATGTTGGTTACTCCTATGAACATGGTTTGGTATCTATTGTTAAAGTATGATGATATGTACTATTAAATGATACGCTATTTGAAGTTGGATAGTAGTCGTGGTTCTTGTTGGGTTACTTGATTGAGTAAGCTTATGGGGTTTTGCTGGGTCATTGCACTTGTTGACTTAATGCGGGTTCATTGGTGATTGTCTTGCTTTGATTATGTTGAAATGAACTCTCTTACTACCACTATAACTTTATGATAGAGTTTCTATTCCTATGTGTCTAATTATGTGATATGCATGTTGATTTGACTAGACTTAGTATTGTTAGTCTTGTGATGGACATGCTTTAGACTTAATGAATATGCATTATTGATTGGGATGGTTTTCTTGGTTATGCATAAGGCTTTCTAAATGTAAATAAGCATATTTTAATGAAATGTCCCTTTTTAGCATGATTTGATCTTATATGTGCATATGGTCTCATACTTAGTACAAGTGGTGTACTAATCCCATTTTCTCCCTTTCCCCAACATTTTAGGTTTCGGTCTTTGAAGGCTTTTGAGACGACTTTAAAGAAGACTTGGAATTTCTTAATCATCCAAGTGGGTAGGTCCTCAATTTCCGAGGGCGATGCCAATATTGAGCTTATGAAGTTGTTGTTTTAGTGTTAAGACTTTTATATTCCTTCTCTTTTTCATTTTAGTACGAATTGTGTAGCCTATATGTGACTCTTTTATATTGATATATGGGCTAGGACGAAATTGTTATAATCTTATTAGATGGTTATGAGACGAGACATCCATTTGAGATGATGTTATATCTTATACATACTTATGCTCAATAAAAGTAGAAGACTAAGTAATCTTCTTATACTAAGGGTCTATGTATACTCGACATGAATATATTATGTGTATGTAGATGTCTATGTAAACCTCAATGTAGTAGTAATGAATTTTTTTTAAATTTTCTATATTTTGGAACTATGAATGTAATGATGTATGCTAAGAGGCTAGTCTTAGTCCTCAGGACGATGACTCCGGTTACGTTTAGGGGGTGCTCTCCGAATGTGACATCTTAAGACTGATGTACCGTGGTTTCACGGTATTTCTAATACTTTTTCCTTAAGTTTAGTGTGTGTCGAGAGCCTTTTTGTGTTAATTTTGATATAAGTTTCTCTTTGTTTGCAGAAAATCTGTCTAAGGAAGAACGCGGGAGTTTTTGAGAAAGAATTGCTGAAGAGACCACCCACGGAGCCTATGACGGTCCGTCGCGGCTGTGACGGTCCGTAGGTGGCATCGTAGTAAAGGAAGAAGTTGCTGAAGGAAATTTGGGGAAGTCTGACCAAGTGTGGGATTACGGAAGTTCGTGACGGACCGTCACAGGTACGACGGTCCGTCCTGCATGTTCATCGTAATTATCAGAGAATAATCCCAGTACCCAAAATTCCAAAGTTTCAAGTGTTTTGGAAAGAAGACCCTCGACGGGCCGTCATGCTTGCAACGGTCCGTCATACCTGTCCGTCGAGGGGAATGAAGAAAGCAACATGTGAAAATGTGAAGTATGGGACAACGGAGGCTATGACGGTCCGTCGTGTCCATGACGGTCCGTCACGTGGTCCGTCGACCCAGACGCGTTTGGACAGATTTTTAGTAAATAGAATCCTTATTTGATTAGGTTTTTGTTTTTCTTATAAATAGTTGGAAAAACCTCGTTTTTGGGGTTAGACTTTCTGGATAATTTTTAGTTTATAGTTCTTCGATTATATTGTTAAACTCTCGATTTTGGGAATTAAGATATTTTCTGGGAATTGATTGTTGTGGATTTCGTTGATTAATCAAATTAAATTCTGGGAAATTATTCGTATTCGTAAAAGTAAGTGCATGAATTCTTCCATTAACGATATGAATTGTGTAACTATGAACATGGGTAACTAAACCTCATAGCTAGGGTTGTGGGAACCATGGGTGAATAACAAGGTAGTAATCTAACTTCAATAACAAACTCTAGAGTGGTGTCTTGCATGTATTGATAATTCTTTCGTTTAGAATTCTTTTTAACGGTGGCCAACGTTAGAACTCGCCTTAATGCTACTTGCCGGACCAAGGAGGTAGATAATAGGAAAAGAATTATCAACATAGATTTAGTGTAGACTATCTAATAGACTAGTATTGGTTGGTAGGAGTTAATAGCTTAGTCAAATACCGAATACGATGTTTAATATGAGGTAAAGATAAGGGTTAGTATAGCAACACATGTAGCCGGACCAAGGTGCGGAGTGAAATTCTCTAGATGCCGGACCAAGGATTTAGAGATACATAACTTATCACTTTACATGCAAGATATAAGGATAGAATTGTTATAGTTAGATTTACCAAGTTAGGAACCTGTGGGGAACACTAAAGCCCTAGTTAATTTTACAATTTGATTAAAACTCCGAAAGTTAAATTTGTTAGTTGTTCGATCTTATTTAGTTAATCATTTTCATTAATTTAGAAATAAAACCCCCCTTTTTGTCTTTTAGTTTTTTGGAAAACAGTTGGCTAAATAATAGTAATAATACAATAAAGTTAAGTCTGAACTATTTTCCTTGTGGGATCGATCCCAACCTCATTAGTTGGGTTCTTTACTTGATACGACCGCTTTACTTCTTATTTGAAAAGTAAGTTTGAGCGTATCAAATTTTGGCGCCGCTGCCGGGGAAAGTAGCTTTTAGATTAACTTAAATTTATTACTAAAATTTAGTCAATATTTTCCTGATTTTACTTTTTTTGGTGTTTTTGATTTTGCCAGGTTTGACGTCCTTGTATGCCAAATACACGGAGAGGAAGAGAACCCTTGTTTCCCTATGATCACGAGTTAGAGCGTACACTACGCAAAATGAATCGAAACTTGGGTATAAATGATGATGATCCAAACCTGAACATCCCAGCTCCGGTTGATGCTCATGGTCGATTATTACCTGATGATCCTGATCAAGGTGCACAAAGGGGACATAATCCCGCTCCACGTCCTCAAAAATACTACAGAGGGTATGACAATATTGCAGATTTTGATGGGCCACTTGTCTTGCCCCCTCTACCTGAAGGTCACACCTTTGTAGTCACTAGTAGTCTAATGCAAATGCTCACTGCTAGAGGTTTGTTTTCCGGACTACCGTGTGAGGATCCACATGCCCATATAGCTAAGGTGAGGGCAGTGTGTAAAAGCTGTGTAGGGAGGCCTGATTTGAATTTGGATGTAATAGGGCTAAGAGTATTTCCTCTCTCACTGACGGGAGAGGCTGCCATTTGGTTCACTGAGCTTCCTTACAACTCAATCTTCACTTGGAACCAACTAAGGGACGTTTTCTTAGCACGTTACTACCCAATCTCCAAGAAACTAAATCACAAAGATAGAGTTAACAACTTTGTGGCACTACCAGGAGAGTCAGTTAGTAGTTCTTGGGATAGGTTCACTTCGTTTCTGAGAAGTGTCCCCAATCACCGCATAGATGATGAGTCACTGAAAGAATACTTCTACTGGGGACAGGATGATAATAATAAAGCGGTATTGGATACTATAGCAGGTGGTTCTTATGGGGAGTGTCCTTATGCTGAAATTGCCGAAAAATTAGAGAAAATTTCTCGAAATAATAAAGCATGGAGTACTAGGAAGACAGATACTGGGAGAAATACTTTTGCAGTGCAATCCACACACAACCCAGCCACAGATGAGATTCGTGAAGAGATGGCACTGATGAGAACTGAGCTTGGGTTAGTGTTAAAACATGTCACTGGGGGTGCAGAAAAGATAAACGCAGTGAACTACTTGTCTAAACCACCACCACCAACTGATGAATATTATTATGAGGAAGATTCTTATGCAG
This sequence comes from Solanum sitiens, assembly GCA_016801875.1. Classification (NCBI taxonomy): domain Eukaryota; kingdom Viridiplantae; phylum Streptophyta; class Magnoliopsida; order Solanales; family Solanaceae; genus Solanum; species Solanum sitiens. The sequence goes on from JABWTJ010000837.1 coordinate 199,986, forward strand.
TAAATGATCAGACGGGGGGTTTCCGACCAAATGCCCAAGGCTCCAATCAGAAGAATTGGCGCCAAGGTCAAGGAAATCAAGGTCAGAACTATGGTAACTACAACCGCGAGGGTAACTATGTTCGTGATGGAAATTACAACCGCGACAACAACTTCAACAGGGGTAACTATGGTAACAGAAATGAGAGGAGTGGGCCCTATGTTCCTCCTCAAAATCGTGAAGTTGCTCCTACGGATGGTGGAGGTAGTATGGCGCGAGTTGAGGATATGTTGCACAAGATGATGAGGAGGTTCGATGCTAGTGATGAGCACACCAAAGAGTTAAGGAGTGATGTATCAGGTATTGGACAGAAAGTTGATACACATGCCATATCAATCAAGCAGCTTGAATTGCAAATGGCTGAATTATCTGCAACTGTGAACACACGGCAACCGGGCACTCTTCCTAGCAACACTGTCCAAAATCCGAAAAATAATGGACACTGTATGGCAATTACTACTCGTGGTGGTAAACAAACTATTGACCCACCTATGCCGTCTATTGTGGAAAAGGTGATGAAAGATAATGATGAAGTGGTAGAGGTTAGTGGTGAAGTAGAAGATAACACTGAGAAAGTTGCTGAAGTGCCTAAAAAGGTAACTCCCATGCCTAGACCTCCACCCCCCTTTCCTCAAAGATTAGTGAAAAAGACCGAGGATGGCAAATATCGGTGTTTTATAACAATGTTGAAGCAACTTTCAATCAATGTTCCTTTGGTAGAAGCTCTTGAACAAATGCCCGGTTATGCCAAGTTTATGAAAGATTTGGTTACAAAGAAAAGATCGGTCACTTTTGAGGATGATGATAGAATGCAGCATTGTAGTGCTATTGCTACAAGGTCTTTAGTGCAAAAGAAAGAAGATCCGGGTGCATTTACTATTCCTTGTACAATCGGGTTATTACATTTTGCGAAAGCATTATGTGATCTGGGGGCAAGCATAAATCTCATGCCCCTCTCGATTTACAAGAAGTTGGGGTTGGGTGACCCAAAGCCCACTGCGATGCGACTACTGATGGCCGATCGAACAGTAAAAAGGCCTATAGGGATACTCCATGATGTGCTAGTAAAAGTGGAGTCGTTCATATTTCCAGCCGATTTTGTCATTCTTGATTGTGAAGTCGATTTTGAGGTGCCTATTATTCTTGGGAGGCCATTCCTTGCTACGGGTAGAGCTTTAGTTGATATGGAAAAAGGGCAGATGAAATTTCGGTTGAACAATGAAGAAGTGACTTTCAACATTTGTAGGTCCATGCGGCAGAGTGGTGAGCTCCAATCGGTATCTGCCATATCCTACAAAGTTGGTGAATCATCCAAGACACAAATAGAAGAACGACTAGGTGTAGAAGCACTGGCGGCAGTGATAATGAATCTTGATAATGAAGGCATTGAAGAATATATGTCATTAGTCGCTGCCCTTGATCGTGGTAATGTCCGGTTTAAACCGAAGAAATATGAGCTAGACATGAAGAATCGCGAGTCTCCACCCGCTAAACCATCCATAGATGAGGCTCCAAAGCTAGAACTAAAAGCTCTCCCACCTCATCTAAGGTATGAATTCTTAGGAAACAGTGACACATTACCGGTAATCATTGCATCAGATCTAAATAAACAACAAGTTGAGAGTTTGGTCAAAGTGCTAAAAAGGTTCAAAAGAGCGATTGGGTGGACCATTGCGGACATTATTGGGATCCCTCCTGGTATTTGTTATCATAAAATCCAACTCATGCCCGATCATAAGCCAAGTATTGAACACCAGAGACGCTTAAACCCACCTATGCAAGAGGTCGTGAAGAAGGAAATCATAAAGTGGTTGGATGCGGGAGTAATTTATCCAATCGCCGATAGTAGTTGGGTATGCCCTGTTCAGTGTGTGCCTAAGAAAGGGGGAATGACTGTGGTCCCCAATGAAAAAAATGAACTTGTTCCAGTGAGGCCGGTGACTAGATGGAGGGTGTGTATGGATTACCGGAAATTAAATGCATGGACCGAAAAGGACCATTTTCCCATGCCCTTCATGGATCAGATGTTGGATAGACTCGCCGGAAAAGGGTGGTACTGTTTTCTTGATGGTTATTCAGGGTATAATCAGATCTCTATTGCACCAGAAGATCAAGAGAAGACCACTTTTACTTGTCCATATGGGACCTTTGCGTTCAAGAGAATGCCGTTTGGGTTGTGCAATGCACCCGCCACATTTCAGAGATGTATGATGTCTATATTCTCTGACATGGTGGAAGATACTATTGAGGTCTTTATGGATGATTTTTCAGTGGTTGGTGAATCTTTCGAGCAATGTTTGAGCCATTTGTCTGAGGTTCTTAAGAGATGTGAAGATTGCAATTTAGTTCTCAATTGGGAAAAATGCCACTTCATGGTCAAAGAAGGTATTGTTTTGGGCCATCGTATTTCAGAAAAGGGCATAGAAGTTGATCGAGCCAAAGTCGAGGTGATAGAGAAACTTCCTCCACCTATCTCTGTAAAAGGTGTGAGAAGCTTTCTTGGGCATGCAGGTTTTTACAGGAGATTTATCAAAGATTTCTCGAAAATTGTACATCCATTGTGCAAACTGTTGGAGAAAGATTGTAAATTTTCTTTTCATGAATCCTATATGAAAGCATTCGGCGATCTCAAAGAAAAAATGGTATCTGTACCTATCATTATTTCTCCGGATTGGAACAGTCCATTTGAGGTAATGTGTGATGCGAGTGGGGTTGCCCTTGGTGTGGTATTGGGACAAAGAAGGGACAAAATCCTTCATCCCATTTACTATGCTAGTAAAGCCCTCAATGAAGCTCAGAAGAACTATACAGTCACTGAACAAGAGCTCCTTGCTGTAGTATTTGCTTTTGAAAAATTTCGCTCCTATTTGCTAGGCACTAGAGTCATAGTGCATACTGACCATTCAGCCCTGAGATATTTGATGGCGAAGAAGGACGCGAAACCAAGGTTGATTCGTTGGGTATTACTACTGCAAGAATTTGACTTTGAGGTAAGGGATAGAAAAGGGACCGAAAATCAAGTTGCTGATCACTTATCCCGTTTAGAAGATGAAGCTATGAGAGAGTTGGGGGATAAGACTGATATTGATGACACATTCCCCGATGAGCATGTATTGGCTTCCTCACAAGACCTGATTCCGTGGTTTGCAGATTTTGCAAACTACCTAGCTAGTGATCTTGTTCCATCGGACTTGTCTTTTCATCAAAGAAAAAAGTTCATGTACGATGTGAAGAAATTCTTTTGGGATGAACCATACTTATACAGGAGTTGTGCCGACGGGCTTATTTGGTGTTGTGTGCCAGAAGTCGAGATGTTGAGCATTTTAGAGTCATGCCATTCCTCACCCTTTGGTGGACATCATAGTGGTGTCCGGACTGCTCACAAGATCTTACAAAGTGGTTACTATTGGCCAACTATTCATCAAGATGCTCATGAGTTCGCCAAAGCATGTGATAGATGTCAAAGAGATGGCGGCATTTCAAGAAAGCAAGAGCTCCCTCTAAACCCCATTCTTGTAATTGAGTTATTTGATGTTTGGGGTATTGACTTTATGGGTCCGTTTGTGAGTTCTCATGGAATGAAGTATATTTTAGTAGCAGTTGATTATGTATCCAAGTGGGTGGAAGCTATCGCCCTCGCAAACAATGAAGGGAAGAGTGTCACTGCATTCTTGAAAAAGAATATATTTTCTCGATTTGGTACCCCACGGGCGATTATTAGTGATGGGGGATCCCACTTTTGCAACAAATTGTTCAAGGGATTATTGGAGAAATATGGGGTTCGCCATAATGTGGCCACTCCTTACCATCCTCAAACTAGTGGGCAAGTTGAAGTATCAAATAGTGAAATCAAACAGATTTTGTCGAAAACAGTGAACGCTAGTAGAACAGATTGGTCAAGGAGGCTTGATGATGCTCTTTGGGCTTACCGGACAGCGTATAAGACTCCCATAGGTTGAGAAGATGAAGAGGTACCATGACCTAAAAATCGAGAAACGAGAGTTTATGATTGGGGATTCGGTGCTTTTATTCAACTCTAGATTGCGCTTGTTTCTGGGAAAGCTCAAGTCTAAATGGACTGGACCTTACTTGATCACCCAATTATTCCCTCATGGAGCGGTTGAGTTGGAAAACAAGGAAGGTGTGCGGTTTAAGGTGAACGGACAACGTCTAAAAATCTATATTGGTCATGCGGAATTGGCGAATGAGGTGGTTGAGGCATATCATCTTGATGAAGTCTGAGTAATCAAGTGGCCTCAGTCGTGCCGCGACGTTAAATCAGGAGCTGGTTGGGAGGCAACCCAATAGTTATCATCTAATCATGTTTATAGTTTTTTTTGTTTTTGTTTTTCTCTTTCTAGTAACAGTAGCATTTTCTATTAATGGGTTGTAAAATTTCAGGTAGCACATCTACAGGAAGTACTGCAGACAAGTTACTCTACATCAGTCACTGACGGATACATCGATGGACTGTCACTCCTGTGACGGACCATCGCATGACTCCGTCGTGCCAGGTACGCTCTCTTGTATTTTTGAAGAATTAGGGCACAGGCGACGGACCGTGTGACGGACCGTCACAACTGCGACGGACCGTCATCGGGGTTTCGTCACGCCATTACCCGGCTACCCGACCCGACCCAGCTTGAGAATTTTAAAAGTTTAAAATGTTTTAAACCCCCCCACCCCTTTATTATCAGTTTCACTTAATCTTCCCTCCATTTTCTCCCCTTACAACTTCACTCTCTTCCCAAATTCCCCATCTTCTCCCATTTTTCATCCCAAAACTTTCCCTCTTGGTCGGAATCTGCTGCAATGATTCTTAGTCTTCTAACTTGAGTGCCATCAATTGTGCATTATTGTCTCCTCTTCCAAGGTATGTATTCCTGAAAGTCTACCCTTTACTATTTTTGGTTGTTTTACTGTTTTTCCCTGTTAATTGCATATGGGTTTCTGTTTTTGCCTAGATATTATCTAACTTAGGTCTTTAATTCCACAAACTGCCTGGACAATACTAGAGAAATTAGGGCTTTAAACTTGTCCATTAGGGTTCTAATCTGTATTAGAACATTGTTGGGTTGTCATTTTTGACTCACATGGGGTAAATTTGGCACCCCTCAGTTCTATCTCTGGTTGACAGCACGACAACCCGATGACGGACCGTCATACCCATGACGGTCTGTCCTGCACAACCGTCGTGACGGTCAGAGACCCATATCCTAAGGGTCTCAACACTTTTTCTAAGTGTCCACTGACGGACACATGTGACGGACCATCGTACCCACGACGGTCCGTCCTGCACAACCGTTGTGACGGTCAGAGACCCCGGTCCTAAGGGTCTCAACTCTTTTTCTAAGTGTCCACTGACGGACACATGTGACGGACCATCGTACCCATGACGGTCCGTCCTGCACAACCGTTGTGACGGTCAGAGACCCCGGTCCTAAGGATCTCAACTCTTTTTCTAAGTGTCCACTGACGGACAAATGTGACGGACCGTCGTACCCATGACGGTCCGTCCTGCACAACCGTTGTGACGGTCAGAGACCCCGGTCCTAAGGGTCTCAACTCTTTTTCCAAGTGTCCACTAACGGACACATGTGACGGACCGTCGTACCCATGACGGTCCATCCTGCACAACTGTTGTGACGGTCAGAGACCCCGGTCCTAAGGGTCTCAACTCTTTTTCTAAGTGTCCACTGATGGACACATGTGACGGACCGTCATACCCACGACGGTCCATCCTGCACAACCGTTGTGACGGTCAGAGACCCCGGTCCTAAGGGTCTCAACTCTTTTTCTAAGTGTCCACTGACGGACACATGTGACGGACCATCATACCCATGACGGTCCGTCCTGCACAACCGTTGTGATGGTCAGAGACCCCTTTCCTAAGGGTCTCAACACTTTTTCTAAGTGTCCACTGACGGACACATATGACGGACCGTCGTAGGTACGACGGTCCGTCCTGCATAAACGTCGTATCGGTCTGAGACTTTCCCTCTAATACTTTATGTTGCCAAGTATTACATGACGGACTGCATGACGGTCCGTCATACGCACGACGGTCCGTCACCATGTCCGTCGTGACCTACTGCTACTTCAGAGCTGTTATCACTGGTTTGAGATTCTGTGTATTATTGTCTCAATGTTTTACTTCTTTTTGTGTCATGTTTCATCCTTCAAGTACTAATGATGATTCGTTACAGGTACTACCTATCATGGCACCTAGACAAGATCGCGTTTACGCACGTGGGCGTTCAAAATCTGTCGCCCCATCTGCCCGATTGGTGATAGGCTCTGATGATAAGCATGATCCAGAATACGTGCCCCCAGGCACTACTACTCCAGCACGAGCTCCACGTGTACCTCGAGTCACGCCCAAGAAGGTGGCGCCCTGCGTAGTCACTGCCTCCCATTCTGATGAGGAGCGCACACTGACCGGCACTCCTTCTGGGTCAGCTGCCCAAGACGAAGGAGCATCTGGCTCCTTAGGAGTTTCGTGGTCAGAGGAAGCCTCAGGGTCTGCAGAAGCCTCTGCCCCTGCCACAGCTACACAGTCTGCTTCAGATGATGAGGCTGACAGCACTGACTCCACCCCTGGCTCACCAACAGGAGTCCCTGCCCCGGTTGCCGATCAGCCCAACCGGTGGTGTGTTGACGGGCAATACAAAGTATACTTAGACGCCAAGGTTCTCAATGACAAAGGCGTCATGACACGGACTCTTACACTGGAGAGGCGGGTCCTCACGGGAAGTCTCCCCACCATGCCAGATATTCACACCTCTTCACCACACACCGGCTAGAGTGGACGGCTCGTTCTTTGGGTCGCTACAGTGAGGAGCTAGTCCGCGAGTTCTATGCCTCTTATGTGGCTACTCTTCGCTCGCAGATCGATAAGTGGTCTGCCCCCGCCAAACAGGCCCCACTTGAGCACGTTCAAGTACGCGGCATCCAGGTTGACATCTCCCTACCAGCCATCCGCCGATATCTGTACGGCACGGATTCTGACTCCACCAGCACACCTCTCACCGCTGAGTTTGATTACCGGTGGCAAATTGTTAAAGAGGGCCGGTTCTTACGCGAGCCTTCACTGAGAGAGACCACCAAGAGGTGGATGGCACTGCACCTATCTATTGATGGAGAGGCTACGGATTGGGTGATAGAGCCGAAGGGGGCCATCAGGAAGGCCAACTTGACCTTTACGGCCAAGTTTCTATGGTTGATCGTCCGCCATTGTCTCTCCCCCACTACTGCGGATAACATAGTCACCTGGGATCGTGCAGTGCCAATGGCTGCAATGATGGCAGGGTTCGAGGTCGATTTCGCTTGGCTTCTCCAAGCGGTCATGCACGAGAGGGCCTTCAAGGTCACCACGATTTACCCTTTCCCTTGCATGATTTTCTCTTTGTGCAGATCAGCAGGTGTGCCCATTTGGCACATTGACCAGCTCAAGACCCTGCCAGGAAATGTTGACATCGGCCTCATCAGGGATGAGGCCAATGAGTTGGCCCCAAGCAGAGGGCCCCGTCCAGAGGTGGCCCTATTTGGTGAGAACCTGGCCGACACCGTAGAGCATGCTCATGATGCTTGCCGTGCTGCTTCTACACACACTGACACTACTCCGGTCGAGTCTATCCCGGGTAGTAGCACTGCACCGAGCTCCTCTTGCTCGGCTCCTTCTGCCACTCTGGTCCCACTTGCTCGGGTTCAGAAACTTGAGGCACAGATGGCTACTCTTCTGCATCACATTCAGCCGTGGATGCAGAAGACTATTGCTGAGGCAGAGGAGCGCATGGAGCGCAAAATGGTACAGCACACAGAGAGGCAGATCGCCGAGGTACACCAGCGCTTGGACGCATTTGAATTACGAGTACTAGCCCAACCAGCCCCTCCGGTGGACATGTCGACTCTCCAGGCTGCGGTTGAGAATCTGCGGGCGGATCTTGATATGATTTTAGAGGCGAGGGTGCCCGAGTCTGAGGCCCCTTCTGCGGAGCCTGCCGATGACACCGTGATGGCCGCCCTGTTTACCACTTCTGATGTTCCACCACCTCCCCCACGAGAGCATGTCAAGAGACGCAGGGGTCGAGAGGAGGATGAGGCTAGGGCGAGGAAGAAGGAGCGCCGTGAGATGGAATCTGCAAGGAGAGCCTCGATCGCCGATGAGGAGGCCCGTAGGTTGAGGGCTGTAGAAGTAGCTGCCGGGGCGTCTAGCTCCAAATTTGTAGATTCTGTGGGAGGCACTACTGATGGTGATGTGGATGCTGAGGACATTATTGAGGATGTCCAGACTATGTAGGGAGCGGGTTCCGGGGAACCGGACCCACCAGCTTGCTGATCACCGGCGCTTAGCGCCTCAGGTTTGCTTCACTTACCCTTTTACGTACTTTAACTTTTCTATGCATTGGGGACAATTGCATATTTTTTTTGTAGGGGGTGGGGTAAATGGAAAGTGAACGCTTGGGTGAATTCTGAGTAGCCCAAGTTCACGATCCTCTTTTGGGGTTTTCTTGCCTGTGTTCTTTTTCCCCAAAAGACTGATTACTTTTATTGTTGAACCGGCATGTCATATCTTATGTACACAGTATAAATCTGAAGCATGATGGCTACTATAAATGTGATATCTCGATAATCATTTGCATGACTAGGCATAGTAAGTGATAATTGTGTGGTTTGAAACATGAAACAAGGATACACTTCTGCATGATCCTGAATCCAAGATTTGAACTAGGTGTCTAATATTATGGGAATGCAAGGAATGTCATGTGAGTGTGAGGTGAATTTGAATGACCACCATTAATACTGAGCTAGAACTTACCTGGTTAGTCCTACTAAAAGTGAGTCAAAACAATCACTTAGGAAAGGATCATAGGCCCTTGTTCGAAATAGTCAATCTTGAGCCTAAAAATAACAGAAAACCAAATGAAGTTAATCCCTTTTTGATCCAAATGAATTGAGCCTAAACTAGATTTTTTTTTTACCCCAAATGATCTTTTCTGGGAACAATGTATTGGCCCTGGTCCCTCCTTGGACATGTGCACCTCAGTTTATGCCAAAAGCATAAGTTGAGGGTGACTAATGCAGAAAGCAACCTTGCTTTGGCCCTGACCCAACCATGGGTATTGTGAACCTTGACTCATGGCAAAATCATGAGTTGAGGGTGGCTGCTATAAGGAAAACCACGGAAAGTGGGGTTGAAAGAATGAAGAGAAAGAAAGAATAAAACAGAAGTGACTATATAAAAAAAAAAATAATAATAATAATAAAAAGCAAAATAAACACAAGAAAAGAGAAAAGTCACTTACACATAAGGATAAGAAAGGGAAAACAGCAAAGTGAAAAGAAAATTGAGTAATAGGGCAAAATAAGAATGATATGTCAAGGAGGGCAACAAGTCACTAAAGTATACCTAAATACACCCTACCTGGCCCTGAGCCTATGTTACAATCTAAAAAAGTCCTATTGTGATCCTAAGTGCGTATGAGGAATTTGAAGTAGTGAAAATAAGGGCAAGCCTATGGCAATATGTATAAATGAGTGGTGAATTTGTTCTGAGAGTGAGTGTCGAAACGTGATCCTTATACTCAAACTAAAATCACTGTGTGAAAAATGAGGATGTTATTTGAAGTGAGGACAGGAGTTGTAATACCAGAAATATTAGCATCTCGGTGAGAAATTGAAGAGGATAGGCATCATTGCGTAGTAAATCTGGGTTGCGGTTTGATTCTACACAAATCAATGCCTAATAGTGAGACCATGTATGAACATAATGAGAATAATCGAGATTGATAGCCAAATGGTTGCGGAAGTTAAAATATGGATACTTTTGTACAAAGAATTTGTAGTGAGTCATAGTGCGTCGCTTGAGGACAAACAACGAATTTAAGTTGAGGGTGTTGATGTACCGTGGTTTCACGGTATTTCTAATACTTTTTCCTTAAGTTTAGTGTGTGTCGAGAGCCTTTTTGTGTTGATTTTGATATAAGTTTCTCTTTGTTTGCAGAAAATCTATCTAAGGAAGAACGCGGGAGTTTTTGAGAAAGAATTGCTGAAGAGACCACCTACGGAGCCTATGACGGTCCGTCGCGGCTGTGACGGTCCGTAGGTGGCATCGTAGTAAAGGAAGAAGTTGCTGAAGGAAATTTGGGGAAGTCTGACCAAGTGTGGGATTACGGAAGTTCGTGACGGACCATCACAGGTACGACGGTCCATCCTGCATGTTCGTCGTAATTATCAGAGAATAATCCCAGTACCCAAAATTCCAAAGTTTCAAGTGTTTTGGAACGAAGACCCTCGATGGGCCGTCATGCTTGCAACGGTCCGTCATACCTGTCCGTCGAGGGGAATGAAGAAAGCAACATGAGAAGATGTGAAGTATGGGACGACGGAGGCTATGACGGTCTGTCGTGTCCATGACGGTCCGTCACGTGGTCCGTCGACCCAGACGCGTTTGGACAGATTTTTAGTAAATAGAATCCTTATTTGATTAGGTTTTTTTTTTTCTTATAAATAGTTGGAAAAACCTCGTTTTTGGGGTTAGACTTTCTGGATAATTTTTAGTTTATAGTTCTTCGATTATATTGTTAAACTCTCGATTTTGGGAATTAAGATATTTTCCGGGAATTGATTGTTGTGGATTTCATTGAATCAAATTAAATTCTGGGAAATTATTCGTATTCATAAAAGTAAGTGCATGAATTCTTCCATTAACGATATGAATTGTTTAACTATGAACATGGGTAACTAAACCTCATAGCTAGGGTTGTGGGAACCATGGGTGAATAACAAGGTAGTAATCTAACTTCAATAACAAACTCTAGAGTGGTGTCTTGCATGTATTGATAATTCTTTCGTTTAGAATTCTTTTTAATGGTGGCCAACGTTAGAACTCGCCTTAATGCTACTTGCCGGACCAAGGAGGTAGATAATAGGAAAAGAATTATCAACATAGATTTAGTGTAGACTATCTAATAGACTAGTATTGGTTGGTACGAGTTAATAGCTTAGTCAAATACCGAATACGATGTTTAATATGAGGTAAAGATAAGGGTTAGTATAGCAACACACGTAGCCGGACCAAGGTGCGAAGTGAAATTCTCTAGATGCCAGACCAAGGATTTAGAGATACATAACTTATCACTTTACATGCAAGATATCAGGATAGAATTGTTATAGTTAGATTTACCAAGTTAGGAACCTGTGGGGAACACTAAAGCCCTAGTTAATTTTACAATTTGATTAAAACTCCAAAAGTTAAATTTGTTAGTTGTTCGATCTTATTTAGTTAATCATTTTCATTAATTTAGAAATAAAACCCCCCTTTTTGTCTTTTATTTTTTTTGGAAAACAGTTGGCTAAATAATAGTAATAATACAATAAAGTTAAGTCTGAACTATTTTCCTTGTGGGATCGATCCCAACCTCATTAGTTGGGTTCTTTACTTGATACGACCGCTTTACTTCTTATTTGAGAAGTAAGTTTGAGCGTATCAAAGACCTAGATGACTATGTATAGGGGTTTAACGTCCGGGTAAGACTCCACCTACGAACAACGAGGGGTCTTAGAAGAGGACCCAAGACATGGCAACCAAACTTCCAAGACTGCTCAAACGACGCCCTAGTAGCCTACTAGCCGTAGTTAAGACGACGCCCTATTGTCTATGGGCGTAGGTCAAGACTTGGTGTGGGATTTCAACAGTCCACTTGACAGCTGCAGTCCCAAACGACAGCCATGCAGCACGTGCCATCGTTCAGTCGACGCCCCGTTGCCTGGGTCCGTCGATGGGTCCTGCAAAAGTTGTCACATTTTCACTTTGTTGGCTTGGTGTGTTTTGTAAATTCACCCCAAATCTTTTATGAAACTAGGATGATATTTTTACTATTTTTAAACTATAATAAATTAGTTTTAATTCCTAGACCTAGACAAGACCTCTCATTCTAAATATTCAAACTCTCTATCTAAAGACAAACTCTCTGAAGTCACCGTTGGAGCTAAGACTCAAAAGAGAGCTAGGAGGGCAGGTTGGGAACGTTTCTTCATAAAAAATCAGTGGTTTTCCTTCTCTATGAGGAATGGTAGTTATACTTGAACCCTCTTCCATTCAAGGAGTCATTTCTAAACGATACCAAAAAGGGTTTTCAAACTCTATCTTCTTCTATCTTTGACTCTATGCAGTGGTCTTCATGTAAATGTGTTTTAATGATTCAAATATGTTGTTTTAGTATTAATTTATGATTTTAATATCAAAACACTAATGAACTCATGCTTATGCATATTTCAAACTTATAGCTTATGAAATATGTTAAATGAACATGTTTGTGTAGGCTATGAACATTGGTTTACTTAAGTTGTTATTATGATTTAGCTACTATCCTGAGGGTCATATTATGATGAAATATTGAAGAATTAGTTATAGACGGTGAAAGCTTGGTTAAATGATGAGTTGGTTTTGTTGTATCTCTTATTTTGAAATGCTCTTGAGTGGTATGGTCCACCTTATTGGTGGCGATGTTTACTTGATGTATTCGGATATATTTGTATTTGTATATGTTGTGAGTATGGCGTTGAAGGCCTAATGTGTGAAATAAAGTGAAAAATGATGAGGTTAATGTTGATATGCATTATGAAGCTTTAATTGTATGTCTTGCTTAGATTATACCTAACTGAAGTATGTGTATACGTTGAGCATGCTAGTCTGTGAGAAATGATGAATGAAGGTGTAAGCATGTCTAGAATTCAATGTTAATGAAAATGGTGATTATGTCCAAGGTGTGCCCACTTATACACACACTCACACTTGAATGAAGGAATGAGGTTAATGAATGTGAATAAGGGGAGTTTTGGTGTGAACACTCACTGTGAGTTCAGATGAAGTGTTAAGTAGCAACCCCACTACCTCACAAGAGCTTTCTAATGTAGGTTGGAGGATGTATTCCCATTGTGAGTTGATGTTTGGTGTCAAACGTTATCTTTGACCTTTAGTAATGAATGTGTAAGACTTCGTGGGGGAGTTATGCTTAGCACCGAGAGGAATGAAGAAGAGGTGTTTACATTTCTTGAGTTGAGATGTTATATCCAATGTACCTTTTGAGATGAGTACTCCTAATGAGTAGAGAGTGAGTTACTTAGTATAAATCTCTTTATCCCCTAACTATGCGCCCGCATTAAAGTAGCTATTGGAAAAGCTATGAAAAAGCTAAGCGAATGACCCTACCCTAGGCAAGTGGTGAACCCTCATCCGATAAGGCTAGTATCGGGATTCCATGTCTAGATCTCAAGGTCTATGTCTCTTAAATCTAATCCCCCACAAAAGAATGAATGACCTAAGTCTCCTTAAAGAACGTACTACTTAGGGTAAGTGGTGGTATGGGATGCGATCTATCCATTTCACTAATAGACATTCAAAAAGCGGAGTCTTGGTGTGTTTTGTATGAATTGTATGAACTAAGTATCCAAAAGAAGGTACTACTTAGGGTAGGTGGTTGTATGGGACACTACCTATCCATTGCACTAAGTGGACCTTCCGAAAGGGGAGTCTTGGTGTGTTCTATATGAAGTATATGAATGAGTTATCATGGGTTGTAAATGAAGTTACATGACTTAAGGTATAATGTTATGGAAGCAAGTTAAAGTTATGTTTTATGTAATGAAGTTATTAATGAATAAGGTAGAGTGCTTAATCCAAGGGAATCCTCAAGGAGCACTAAGTGGTAGTAGTAGTATGGGATGCTACTCTCACATTGCACTTACTGTGACTTATAAGCCCTAATGGTGAAGGGTACTTACATGAAGTCCTTAATGTATGAATGTCTATCAAATGTCTAGCCAAGAGTATGGACTTTTTTCCCCGTGCGAGGTAATCTTATGGTTGGTGGTCTTAAGAATCGCTTTGGTGTGTCTTGAAGGGGGTGTATGGGCGGTCCCTTCTTGTCTTACCTGTTACACCCTAAAAAATGAGCTAGGTTGAGCTAGAGACTAACATGAGTGTCATGATGTTTTAAATTCATAAAATGGTTAATAATAGTGTTATTACGCAATATATGTTTGGAAGTGTTTGGAGGTCAAACGTACAAGAACATCCAAGACATTCGAAAACTAGTCGAAGTTGAACTAGTCTGTCATAATTTTTTGTAGTGATGTTTTGGGGGATGTTTTAAAGGTGATATTCAGTAACGAGAGTTTCTATGCGTAGCCTGAACTACAAAGGGTCCAAAAGACCGGGAACGACGCCACCGGGATCATCAAAAGGATCAAGGAGGACCCAAACATGGGCTAGTGAAGCGGCCAAGGAGCCAAAAATTGGCATGCTGCTGCGCGACGCACAACTGTCATGCAGTAGGCAAAAGTTTTGCCTTGCGACGCGGGGCTGAAAAGAACCATTCTCTCAAAGATTTTTCGAAAAATAACATTTGGAAGTGTCTCTGTGACGCGCAGTAAAGTTGCAGATTTTGTTGCGTCATTTTTAAGTCAAATTTGAGTTGGTTAATTTGTCCAATAAATTTATGGGTCTTTTGTTAATTTAGGTGTGCGTTATGGACGGTTATAGGACGTATTTAAACTCCTAAACTCACCAATTAAAGTTAAAACCCTCAACTCAAAACAGAACCTCTCCATTCACTCTCTCCAAAAACTCCTTTGTTGAAGCTTTGAAGCTCAAGGAAGAAGATAGATTTCCCAAGTTTTTCTCCATCAATCTTGTGGCCTTTTCATCACAATTAAGGTATGGTTATTAATCATTTAAACCTCTTTCTTAAAGGAGTCAATTCTAATGATTTTCAAAGATGATCAAAAACATGAATTGTCCAATTTTATGATCTAGCCATGGGTTCTTGCATAAAAGGTTTTGAATCAATGTTTTAGGATTGAATTAATGTTAACGCAATGTTTTAAAGCTATAATTCCTATGAACCCATGCAAACCATCATTGTAATAGGAATGGTTTGCATGGGTTAATAGGAATTACAGATTTAAAACATTGCATTAACATCAATTCAATCCTAAAATATTTATTCAAAACCTTTTATGCAAGAACCCATGGCAAGATCATAAAATTTGGAGAATTCATGTTTTTTATCATCCTTATAAAATCGTTGGAATTGACTCCTTTAAGAAAGTGATTTCAAGGATGAATAACCATACCTTAATTGTGATGAAAATCCCCAAGATTGATGGAGAAAAACTTGAGAAACCTATCTTATTCCTTGAAGCTTCAAAGGTTCAACAATGGAGTTTTGGAGAGAGTGAATGGAGAGGTTTTATTTTGAGTTGACGGTTTAGGTTTGATTGCTGAGGTTAGGGGTTTAAATAGGTCCTATAACCGTCCATAATGCACCACTAAATTACCCCAAAAACCCTTACATTTTTTAAAAAATTAACCAACTCAAATTTGACTTTAAAATGACGCAACGAAATTGGGGACTTTATTGCGCATCGCGGAGACACTTCCAAATCTTATTTTTCAAAAATTCTTGGACAGAATGGTTTGTGATAGAACCGCATTGCAAGGAAAATATTTTTCCTACTGAGTGACATTTTTGCGCAGCAGCATGCCAATTCTTGGGGTCTTGGCAGCTTCGTTGACCCATGTTTGGGTCCTACTCGGGGACCCTTTTGATTGTCCCCGGGGCGTTGTTCTCAGACGTTTCAAACTTTTTCATATCATTCTACGCGTAGGAACCCTATGTACTAAATTTCACCTTCAAACTATCCCCAAAACATCACTACAAAACACTACGACACATTAGCGCAACTTCGACTAGTTTCAGAACGTCTTGGACGTTCTTGGACATTTGACCTCCAACACTTCGAAACTTTATATACTGACTATGAACACTATTTGGTGACTGCATTTGGCCTCTAACTCAAATGAAAGTTTCCAGTACGGACCGTCGATGGGTCGATGAGGCATAGCTTGTGTCTGTCATTTGGTGACTGCATTCTGCTTCAGCGCACTTTTTCGTTAAAGAGGTTAATAGGAAATTCATCCCATGTTACTAAGTTACTATGGAAGGTTATTATTTAGGTGTATTAAGTTAATTTATAACATTAAAACCTCATTACCAATTCATTCTTCAAATTTCACCCTTCTCTCTATAAATAAAATCTCTCTAGAACAAAACCTCTCTACAAACCTCCATTGGAGATGAAGCTCAAGAACAGCTTGGTTGATGATTGTGATGTTTTATTCATAAATTTATAATGTCTTTCTCATGTAATGAGGTGTGGTTATGTGTGATCTTTAGATAACCTTTCATCTAAGGAGTTCCTTCAATTCTTTTCAAAGAGAATTCATGATCAAATTGTCTATCTTCCAATCTAACCATGGGTTCTTTCTCAAAATGATTTCAAAAGCATGTTTATGATGAATTGTTGTTTAGATACTGTTTATAATGATGTTTTCAATCCAATTACATGATGAACCCATGAACCTCCAAATTAGCCTATATTGTGGTTATTGTAATATTTATGTTAGGATGATTGTAGTGTGATTTGATTATGATAAATTGATTATAGCTAATTTAGTCTATGTGAATTGATCGTTAATTATGGGTAATTTATCAATGAGGATCAAGGTTTGTAGATTTGGTATGTTCGACTTATATTCCTTCACCTTCTATAGAATTGACGATGTAGTGTACATAATGTGATCTTGATCCTATGATGGTTGAATCATGATTTGGTTTATGTTATTGTACTTTTAGATATTGCCTTATATATATAATTATTTATGAATTTTGAACACTGATCAATGATGATCAAATCTTGGAGAATTGGTGAGTTTCCCGTACTTTTTCTACTTTTCTATAGAATTTGTAGTTGAATTGGCCTTGTATGGCATTGTGTGGTATGGTCCACTTATGGTGGCGGTGTTTAATTTCTTGTCAATAATTATATGTGTTGATCATGGACTTGAAGGAAAGTTTGTGAACTATGAGTGTGTTTATGATAATCAGAATGTGGATGCCTAGTCTTATACTTTACTATCATGTTCTAGGTATTGATGATTTCTACTATAATGGAAGGAAGTTCTTAGGGTTACGTGTGGTTTAGGTGATTCTATTGATGAATTAATAATGGTTAATGACCCCTACCTATGTACCCTATATGAATGTGTGATATTAGCCAATATTAGAAGTCTTGGATGTAATGTAAAAGTGTTTTTGTCTTCTATGCTATTACCTGGTTTGTGGTCTATGCTTGAATGTGTATTGTGGTCTTCAGAGGGTAGCTGCCTAAATCGTTTGTTGATATCCATTATGTGATAATGTTGACCAATGTACACATACTCACACCTCATGCATGCTTATAAGTAGTATAGTTCATGGTGTCTAATGAAAGGATAATTCTCATATGCACTCATGTCTACTACTATGCATGTAAAGTATCTGTCCATGAAGTATGTTATGTATCTTATCTAGGATTACTTGATAGGTGTACTAGTGTAGGCAAGGGTATGTGACTTTCCTAGACATTGCACATGTCTACCTTGATAGAATAGTTCCTAGAGTGATTACTCTATGTACATGAATATGAATGCATGATTAAACTATGAACATGAAAGTATATGCTATGATATAAATACATGATATGATGAAGTATGAATATGTGTAGTGTCTAAATTTGTATATATGAAAGGGTTGCTCATATGTGTATACCTATACACTTATGCATGAATGAGCTGAAGTATGAAGATGTATGGTCCAAGGGTGTTTATGTGGAAGGTTTTCTCACTTATATGTACACATACACACATCTAAAAGCATGTATATGATCCATGTATGATAATCTAGTACAGAGAGGGTCTATTGAAAGGTGTTCTCATTTCTATCCTAAACTAGATGGTGCTTGAATATGCTATGTCCATGTGAAAGGTTTTCTCATATGATTTAAGTTGATAAAAGTACTTTTTCCTCTATAACCTATGATTTAAGCATATGAGGGGTTAATTATCCTAAAGTATATGTTTTATAAAATAATGTTAACAAAGTTTTTTCAATAAAGGGAACTTAGATTAGCACACTTGATGATGGGGGTGTCCCTTCCCAATATAGGAAGGTGGGTTCACCAAAGTCCTCACGAGGCGGATAAATACAATGCCTCAATAGGCATAAAGAGGGTTTCTATATATGCATCCATGCTCCATAAACTATGTTTATAACGCCCCAAAATGAACTAAGGTGAACTAGATCCTCATGATTGTTTCTTGAGTTGATTTTAAGTTAAACGGAGTTAGTTTAGTTTCCTTAGGCAGTGTGCAAAGTTTCGTGAAGTTTCGAGGTCAAATGACCAAGAACGTCCAAGGCATTCGAAAGATATGCCTTGAGTCGACCTTGTACGTCTAGACGAGTTTCGTCAAGTTTTATGTGAGAGGTGTTAAACTTATAGATGATCATATTTGTGTCGGAAACATCCGAGAAATTATCCCCAAGGACCATCGTAGGGTCCTTGAGGAAGGACCAAAACCTGGTAAGCAGGCTGTCCCAGGCAGCCTTGGCGATGGAGCAGTCGACGGCCAGTCATGGCTGTGACGCCCCGTCACGGTTCCGTCGTGGGGGAATTGTTCAAGGGTGTAGAGGGGACCCTTGGCAAGCCTCTGAAGTTTGCAACGGATGGTCAGGACGGGCCATTGCACCCGTGACGCCCCGTCACAAGCAGGTCGTCGCAAGTCTTGACCCTGTGCGCAGATCTTCTGCCAAGTCAGGGGTGAATTTGTAAATTCACCCCACGTATAAATAAGAGTTTGGATGGTTTGTTAAGGGATTTTTAGGTTTTATTAAATGAGTTTTAAAACCTAGACCTAGACAAGACCCTCACTTCAACATTCAAACTCTCTCTCTAAAAAGAAAACTCTCTCAAAGTCACCATTGAAACCAAGGCTCAAGGAGGGAAAGGAGGGATGCTTTGGACTTGTTTATTCATCAAAATTAGTGGATTTCCTTCTCTTAAAGGTATGGTATCCATTCTTGAATATCTTTTCATTCAAGAAGCCAATTTCCAAAAGGTTTTTCAAAAGGGTTTCTAAACTCAATCTTCTTCTAACTTTGATTTCTAGTATGGGTCTTCTTGTATTTAAGTTCTAATGGTTTAAATGTATTTATATTGATTTGAATTGATGATTTTGATGTTAAAACTCCATTAAACACTTGTTTATGTATACTTCAACTTTTGACTTAAAAATGGGTTATGTGAGAATGATTTGAGTAGGGTATGAACTTGGGTCTTCTTGTATTTGTCATGTTGGTGTAGCTACTGCCCTAAGGGATTTAATATGGTGAAATGTTGATAAATTGATTATGGGTGATGATGGTTTGAATTGTTGATTAGTTGTTCTCATTTTATATTTCTTATTATGAATTGTTATTTGAGTGGTATGGTCCACCTTATGGGTGGCGGTGCTAATTGATGAACTTGATGTTAATTAGTATGTTTTGAGTATGTGATCTTGAAGGTCTAATATGTGAAATGAAGATATATGGAAAATGGGTCTTGTATTGTGTTTGATGTAGCTTGAAGAGCATGTTTGATCTAGTTTATGTCTAAATGAAGTGTATGATTATGAAAAGCATGTAGAGTTTGTAACTTGATAAATTAAGGTTAAAGTATGTGTAGAACTTGATGATAATGAAGCGATTCTTATATGCAAGGTGTGCACATGTACACACACACACTCTTTTAAGATTTGTATTATGCCAAGTTGATCAAAAAGGGGAATCTTGAGGTGGACACACTTCGTGAGCTTAGATGTAGTGTCTAGTAGCAACCTCTCCATTCCTAGTGAGCTTTCTAAGATAGACTATTATGTTGAGAAATCCGTGGGGAGTTATGCCTAGCACCGAGAGGATATGAAGGGGAGGTGGATTGCACTTCGTGAGTTGAGATGTTGTAATCCAAAGTACCTCTTCAGATGAGTACTCCTCGTTAGTAGAGAGTGAGTTACTTAGTAGAAATCTCCTTATCCCTTAACTATGTGACTGCATAGGTGTAGCTATTGGAAAAGCCATGTAAACGCTAAGAAGCATGACCTTACTCTAGGCAAGTAAGGATCCCTCATCCGATAGGGGTTAATATCGGGATTCCGTCTCTAGCTCTCATGGTCTCTGTCGGTTAAGCTAACTCCCACAAAAGAATTGATTTGAAACTAATTATCTTGTATATTGTTGAATTTGTGTATGTATGTCGTGAAGTGCTCAATCCACATTAGTTACCGAGTAGGAGCATTGAGTGGGAGTAGTAGTATGGGATGCTATTCTCACATTGCACTTGGTGTGACCTATACCTACTATGGGAGAAGAGTACCTTCATGAAATCCGTGTGAATGAGTACTATGGTGTAGTGTTGATTATTGTGGAGTACTTGAGTAAATGGAATCCATTAGGAGTACTAAGTGGGAGTGGTAGTATGGGATGCTACTCTCACATTGCACTTGGTATGACCTCTATTTCCATGAGTGTTTTGCATATGTTAGCCAAGGGCGTGGATTTGATTTCCAACTAAGTAAGCCTAAGATTTGGTAGTTTTAAGGGTCGCTTTGGTGTGCTTTGAAGGGAGGTGTATTGAAAATCCCTTCTTAGCTCACCTTAGGGAGTCTTAGGATAACCTTGGGTTAGGGCAACTTCACAGGAAAAGAGTTCATATGACTTGGACCGTGCCATTCACTGTAAGGTCTCCATTGTAAGAATTCAAAATGTTCACTATGATGCTTTATTCAATTTTCATTGTAAGTTTAGTAAGTTCATTGAAATGTTCCTTTTCATTACTCTAAGTTTTGGTAAAGTTGCCATAAAGTGTTGATTGTCGATTCTTATGTTGGTTTGTTTCTAGATTCATGAATATTGCTTTAATTGCAGGAAAAGTTATTTTTTTTACTAAAATGTCCCTTTTTGTATGTTTTTGCATATGCCATACTTAGTACATTGTTGTACTAACCCCATACTTTTATATACCTTATGAGTATAGGTTGGAAGCCTTTTGGAGGATCGAAGTTGAAGCTTGGGAATTCTATCTCTCGAGATTTGGGTATGTCCTCATATATTCGAGGACATAGTTTTATGTTTCTTAGTTTCTTTATTAAGACTTAAAAATTTATTTAGTTTTATTGTAAAGGGTCGTGTCCCTAAGATTCCAAGTTGTGTCTTTAAGCTGGCTTGTGACGATAAAATTTACTAGTATTTATGAAAAGACTTCTTCTATTATTATTATCGCGAAAAGTTTTAATTCCGCACTATTTTTCATGCTTTATGTTATGAATGCTAGTTAGAGGGCTTGTACGAGACCCCAAAGGGGTCAAGCCCGGTCATGATTCAAAGGTTTCCCTAACTTTTAGGTGGTGCTTTCGGGTCCTGATAATGTTGCCCCATAGGATCTAGCAAGTGATATCACCTAATATGCTAGCATGATGTTAATGTTCTACCTTGGCAAAGTAGAGCACCTCCTTTTGATGTGAGGTTCTACAACACCGGATTCCATGTTTAGCACCCGTTGTCTTAGTGTCCGTTAAGGCTATAGTTTCGCTAAAGTAAAATGGACAATAGAAGTAATGTAAGGATCCCTAACTAAGATAACCTAAAGGAAGTTTCTTAGGATAGGTGAGAGTAATGAACTTACCTATGCATTGCACAAGTAGCTCTCGAAGGGAGTTCTAGGAAGGTGTTCTATATGTATATGTATATGTTTATGTTCCTTATGTATGACATTGTAGTATTGTCAACTTGTTATTGGACTATGCATGGTATGAGTCTTATTGAGTCTATGACGAGGTCTTACCTTATATGCATAATGATGTCTTATTGACTATACGATGAAGGTCTTACTTGATATGTATTAAGTTGTCTATACTTGAAATATTCATGTATGAAGTAAATGTTAAGGCTTGTAACCTCTTTTGTAGGTTTACTTAGTATGTGTGAGGTTATGGGGATTCACATGTACATTGCACTTGTAACTTCCCTAAGACAAACTAGGTTGAACTAGAACTTCACATGTGTCTCATGAGTTAATTTTGAGTTAAAATGGTTAATAATGATGTTTTCAGGAAGTGACTAAATTTTGGTTAAGGTTGGAGGTCAAACGTCCATGATATCAGAAGGTGTGCCTTAGAAAGTGCTTCTGTGTCTTCGCATGTTTTAGCGAGTTTCACGTGTTTGTTTTAGTTGAAATTGATATGGAATGATCCTAATACCTAGATGAATATTTTTAGGAGTTCAACGTACGGTGACGACTTAACCTAGGACCCACAAGGGTAACTACAGGAGTAGCCAAGATTTGGCAACCAAGCTGCAAAAACATGCCCAATCGACGCCTTAGCATCAATGGATTGTTGTCCTGTTGATGGGCCATCTTTTGGGGGCGTAGCTCCACCATTAGTGGTGGGAGCCTAACCCTCAATATGGAGCCTTTGTTCCAATCGATGCCCAAGTAGGACGCGCCGTGGACCTGACTCCACCCCCGCTCCCCCACCCCCACCCCGTAGCTAGTGGTCGTCGATGGAGACACAGTAGTTCTGCCACATTTTCTACCAAGACTTGGGGTGTTTCATAAATTCACTCCAAGTATTTTATGAACGATGGCTGATATTTTTTGGGTCTTTTAGGTATATTAAGTTATTTTTAATTCCTAGACCTAGACAAGACCCTCGTTTCAAATATTCAAAACCCTCTCTCATGAAAGACTCTCCCAAAACTCCATAGAAGCTTGGACTCAAGGAAGGGCTTCGGGGATGGTGATGGATGTGTTTTTCATCAAATATTAGTAGGTTTCTTCTCATTGAGGTATGTTAGTCATCCTTGAACTTCATTTCATTAAAGGAGCCACTTCTAAATGTTTTTAAAAAGGGTTTCAACCCTTCAATCTTCTTTATTCCTTGACTCTAGGTATGGGTCTTTGTTTGAAAACGTTTTAAAGATTTAAATGAGTTGTTCTTTGTGTTTAATGATGATTTTAATGTAAAAATAGTAAAGACCCGAGAGTACCGCCTAGAAGTTAGGGCATTCTTGAATCGGAACACGGCGTACTTGACCTCTCGGAGGTCTTGTACAATCTCTTTCGTACCATTCATTGCATAAAACATATATGAAAAGTAGTGCAGAATTACAACTTTTCATAATATATGTAAATATCTCATTTATAGAAATAATTGAAACGCTAAGTCTCCAAGTAGCCAACTTAGACTCATGAAACATCTAAGGGATACATGCCATATTGCAATCTAATATGAATTAACAATGTCTATAACTCGAAAAGCTAAACATATTGGTTTATTCCAATCGATTGAGGACATACCACAATTCTTCTTGAATGATAGTGTCACACCCGGAGCATACACCCAGATGAGACCGGTGTCGTTGTAAGACCCCGAAACGAGATAATGTGTCTAGAGCCTAACATGTTCGTATTAATTTTATAAAGTCCTAAAATGCCTTACTATGTGATATAGAGGCAGTGTGCAAAGTTTGAAGTGATTTGGAAGTCGAACGTCAAGGGACGTCCAAGACCTTCGACGAATAGTCGCTTATGTGCCTCATGTTTGTATGCATGCCTAAATTGTATGAACTGAGTCTAATAAGTCTTGAAATGGTTTAAAATGATGTTTAATGTTACTGCATGAAGTTTCGTGAAGTTTGGAGGTCAAACGCCCAAGAACGTCCGGCATTCGAAAGATAGCCCCTAAGATGTTCATCTTATGTCATGTTGGGGCTAAGGCTGTTTCGACGTCTTATAGGTGTTTGTTTTGGATGAAATTTATGTGGAAGGTATTTAACATGTTAAGGTTTGTAATCTCATTAGAAACGCCCGGGAAATTATCCCCAAGGACCATCGAAGGGTCCTTGAGAAAGGACCCAAAAGTTGATGGGCAGGCTGTCCCAGTCAGCCTTGGCGATAGAGCTGTCAACGGCCAGTCATGTGTGTGACGCCCCGTCACAAGGGTTACGTCATGGGGGCCTTGTCCAAGGGTGTAGTTGGTAACCTTGGCAAGCCACTGTTTCTTGCAACGGAGGTCCATGACGCCCCGTGTCAGCCGCAACGCCCCGTGTCAGCCGCAATGCCAAGTCAGGGGTGAACTTGTAAATTCACCCCACGTCCTAACCTGACTATAATAGGTTTATTTAGTTAATTTTAGGAGTATATAAGTCTTATAAAACGTGATCAATCAATTCATAAATCCTCTTACATGTTTTAAGCCTTTCCCTCCAAAAATGTTCTCTCTAGAAAACCACCATTGTTGGTGAAGCTCAAGAACAGATTCAAGCTGGGTTTCACATGGATGAATCATCAAGTTTAACAGGTTTTCAACTAATAAAAGGTATGGCAATCCTTCATCTTCAAGTAACCTTTCACTTGGAGAGTTCTTCTCAATGTTTTTCAAAGAAATCTTATGATCAAGTTTCCAATTTTCCAATCTAGCCATGGGTTCTTTCTCAAAACGTTTTTAATGATTAAATCATGATGAATTGAAGTTAATACAGTGATTTGAATGTGATTTTACTCCAATTGCATGATGAACCCATGTTCCTTCCAAAATTGGTTTAGCTTTTGCATGGGCTTTGTGATTATGGCTTGTTCTTGATTTATTGGTGATTCTGTTATGTTGAATTGCTTGTGTTTATTGTTAATTACGTTAATTTATGGTGAATTGATGATGATCAGTCAATGATGATAAATATATGAAGTTTTGAGCATGAATAGCCTATGTTTCTACATGTTTTCTTGAAGTCGATTGTGAGATCAGTTGTGTAGACTCTTGATTATGTATGAACTGCTTTAGCTACTGTTTTAGGGTGATATAATGGATGAATTTTCTAGGTATAAATACTTAATGGTCAAATTAAGAAGGGCTTGCATGAATGGATATAGATTTCCTTTAGGTTATGAAGTCAAAAAGCTAAGTGTGTGATAGATCTTGAATTGTGATTAGATGAAGCATAATTTTAGTCTTGATTTCCTATCTAATTAGATACTGCCTAATGAGTGTATTGTTGATGAAACATGAATGATGATCAAACCCTTAGATAGTTCATAGTATTGGTAAAGTCTTCTATACTCTAGCAAATCGATAAGACTAAATGACTATGTTGTAACCCTAATCTTGAGAGTATGTAATCATGATTTCAATATGGTTAAATGTAGGTTTAGATACTGCCTTAGACTTATATAGGTATGAACTATGATCAAAAATCAATAAAAGGGAAGTTAGCTAATGATCTATGTTATCCTACTTTCCTAGTATGTTGATATATTGTATTATGTTATGGTATAATCTTGTAGTTACTTGTACATGGTTTATTATATGTTTAAAGTACATTTATCTACTGCCATATATGTTTTTTATTGATGAATAAGGTGTATTGATCAATGATGATCAAAGGGTGAGAAATTGGTAAGAATACTTATTTCCTTTTTCTCTTCTACTTCTCTATTCCTTCATAGTAATGTTGATGAAGCCTTGTATGACATTGTGTGGTATGGTCCACTTATGGTGGCGGTGTTTACCTTATTGTCATTATATATGTGTTGACCATTGCCTTGAAGTCAAATTGATGAACTTATGAACATGTGCTTAAGATGATACTATGAGAAGCTTATGCCTATTTTCCTATTCTAGTTGTGAATTAGGTTGTGTGGCTATTGTATGAGCATGTGTATAACCATGTTAGGGTAAAGTATAGGTGCTGCCATGGATGTGTTTAGATGGTTAATAAACCCTTACCTATGTACCCTTATATGAAAGTGTAAATAGCTAAAGTTAGGAGTCTTGATATTAAGGTATATATAATAGGGTGGCTGATTCAAGAAGTTATCGATAGCCATTATGTGATCATGTTGGAGAATGTACACACACTCTCACTTACATGCATGTTACAAGTAGTATAAGTCATTGTGTCTAAATGAAAGGTAGTTCTCATATTCACTAGTGTCTACTACTATGCATATTAAAGTGATGTTTATGAAAGTATGATTTGTATTCCCTTACTAGGATGACTTGATAGGTGTACTAGTATTGCCAAGGGTATGGAACCTTGTCTATGCATTGCACATGTGTATCTTGATAGGATAATTCCTAGGTTTGGTTCTTATGTATATGAAGGATGATTATATGAACATATTATGAATATGATGTATATGATATGATGAGGTATGAATATGTAAGTATGAACATGTGTGACTTAATGTGTTATGTGAAAGGTTTGTTCACATCTATGTATACACTCACACACATGAATGATGATCTAGTTCATAGAGGGGCCTTGAGAGGGGTGTCCAACAATGCTATAAGACTAGATAGATGCTTGAATATGCTATAAGCATATGAGGAATGATTATCCTAAGATTATGTTTTATAAATAAACGTAATGAAGGATTTTCAATAAAGGGAACTTAACTTAGCACCGAGCGAACTTCACAACGGGAGGTGATGACTTATCCATAGAAGGAAAGATTCATCCTAAAGTTGCCCATGTGATGTTAACGCCCTTGTTTATGGGATATGTCATCTAAGGGATTCCCATGAGGAGCAGCCCACTTTACCACATGGTATGAATAGGGATATCTACGTCTTAGTTCTTGAACTATGTTGCCACCATAGGATACTAGCTAGAGGATTCTACCTCGATAGCTATGTTTATATTGGTTCTACTTTGGCCGGTAGACCACCTTCCATCGGTGTAAGGTTTGATGACACCGGATTCCATGTTTAGCATAACATGGTCTATGTCGGTCGAGGTTATAGTTCCCTAAAGATAAAACGAACAATGGAAGTAATGGAATAGGATCCTAACTAGGAGGACTTAAGGTAAGTTGCTTAGGATAGGTGGAAGTAATGAACCCATCTAGACATTGCACAAGTGACTCCTTAGGAAGTCTTAGAAAGGTTATCTAATGCATATGATTATGTATGTGTCTTTTATGTATGATGTTATAGTCTAGGTTTGACTATGTTTATCTTGTACTATACTTCTATGATGGTATGTGTTGTGTTGTGTAGATGTTATGTATGGTATTCTCTTGTGTTCCTAAAGTGATGCATTGCACCAAGTATCCCTAAAGGATTACTTGGAAGACTAATGAATTAAAAGAAAGAGTTAATGTTAAGGAGAGTGAGTTCACTGTAAAGTGACCTCAAATGGGGATTAAATTCTATATGTGCTTTTCTATGAGTTTTGGCCTATGATTGTGTTTCTATGAAGCATGTGGATGATATAATTGATATTGATAAAGGTTTTATGATGATTTACTCAAAATGGCATGAAGTATGATTTCAAAGGAAATGTCCCTTTTAAATGCATGTTTTTGCATGGTTGTCATACTTAGTGTTTAAAGGAGGTCTATGAATGAGGAGCTTGATAGGTGATTTCCCAAGCTCAAGAAAAGGAATCCTTAAGTTCAAGGATGTCCTAACGTGTACTTATTGTAAAGTCTATTTAGTAATGTATAGCTTTGTATTATGTCTTAAGGGCTTTGTCCTTAATTGTCATGACTGGAATCTAGACCCCAGACGAGTCCGGCGTCGTTGACCTCTCAGAGGTCGCAGACAAGCCTACTTACGTCATTCTTACTTCATCTACGTTAATTTTAGCGAAAAATTTGAAACTTTTTGTTTCTTAACTTACTTATTAAACATTCTCATTAATACATAATTGTTCACCATCAACCATCTAATATTAAGATCATCAAATGAAAGAAATAGTATAATATAGTAATAAAGATGTACTTGCCCAAATGGCACCAATACAATGTCTGAATAAAACAGGAAAGAAACACTAGTAGAACATGCTCCACTAGCTCAAATCTAAAACTAATCTAGAATATAAATGGAAGCATCCTCGAAAGCATGAGGGCCTACCAAGTCCGGATGAATGCTCGACGTCCAGATAACTTCAGCGTCAACCTGTAGCTCTAGCGTGTACCTGTGCCTGCACCTAAAATTGTAGAGTTGTATAGTGTTAGTACACACTTGTACTAAGTATGGGTATATGTAAGCACAAACCAAGGACATGCATGAGAAAAGATAGCTCTTTCCTAATAACATGATTATGGAAAGTCAAGTCAGTGGACTTGCCAAATTCAGATTAGGAAAGTTAGTGAACCTTTCAAATTTGGATTAGGAAAGTCAGTGATCTTTCCAAATTTGGATTAGGAAAGTCAATGAGCTTTCCAAATTTGTATTAGGAAAGTCATGCCATGAGAGTAACATGCATCATCATAAATATCATATTGCACAGAGCACATAACATCTTACACATAGCACATATCATAACATATAACATGTAGCACATACCTACTTTCATATCATTCATTCATATGCCATGAGACCTTGGAATCATGGACTTGACTTTAAGACTTTCCAAAATGAGGGCTCAACATATGGGACCTCAACTAGGGAGTATTCATTAGCAAACACAGAGTCTGCTTCATTCATTCATACGTACTTTATTTCATTTCGTTCATAGGCCAGTGTAAACACCAGCTATACCTAGGGTGTAGTTTAAGACTTTCATCGGGTATGTTGTGCAATGATCAAGAATAACCTAGTTTCATTACCTGAGTCTAGCTCACCTCTTGATTATCCTATCCTAACACCTTTGGTATCATTCATTTCATTATGTGCTTCATTTGAGGCTGGCCTCATTCATTCATTGGGAACTTTAACTTTAACCGACATAGATCATGTGAGCATCATGAAATCCAGTGTCTCCCCACACCGAAAAGAGGTTGAATCACCAGCCAATGTGACCCAAAAACATGCTAGCGTACATGGGAATTTAACCCCGCCAGATCCTATATTGGCAGTATAGGTTCGAAGACCAGGAGATATAAGGAGACCCATACCCGGCAAGCCGTATAGTCTCATCTCATGAGAGTTACGTGAACCTCCGCCCTTCCCTAAAGAAGGCATCACTGCTCATAGATATTCTATCGGTGCTCAGTATAAAGTTCCATTACATTCAACTCATACGTCATGGAAGTTGGGTTCTAGTATGAGGACATCATAGCTCAATAGATGATTTCTCATGTCATCATTAGTAATAAGTGTGTTAATCTCAATATTTTCATTATAGTGTTCATAGAGACTGGTCTCTTCATTAACTTTACACTCTCATAAGTGAGTACGTTTTGGTAACATTTACTTAGGCTCATTTGAGATTCTTCTCATCTTTTATATTAGCCTCATATCATGTTGTCACCACATTCATTAACATTAGCACATTTACTCTTCATAATTACTCACCCCCTTTTACGTGAATGTTCATTTCATTATATGCCAATATACTTGGCCATTTGTGTGTTTCACACTCTTACTTAACCCTTCTAGGGTTTCGTCATTTCATTACATAATAATCATTTCATCATATGCCAATGCACTAGGCCATTTAGTGTGTTTTACACTCATACTTAACCCTTCTAGGGTTTACATCCTTTCATTACATACATCTTAGGTTCACTTCTTTAAAACGTATGCTAGACTTATGAGTCTATACACACAAGCCATGAGGCTTCATTCATAATTCGTTAAGTGATTCATGCATTCGTAAGATTATGTAGTACAAGATTTATGTATCTTGTATCTATGCCAAGATCTTGATATCGATCTAAGTAGGTGGCATTATTCTTGGATATTTAGTTCACGTATGACTTATGTATCAATACGGAAGTTTGGGCAAGGAAACCCAAGTTCGAATCACTTGGATAACATTTACATTTTTCATTGATTTTATTTTAAATTTTAATGACATTGGGACTCTAGATTGAATCCCAACATTAACATTGTATCATTAGTTTTCTACTTGGTTTTCTTCTTAAGTTGGCCGAAGTGTTGTGGGTTCGAACCCCCACAACCCCTTTTTATTTTTCATTAACATCACATTGCCCCTTTTTGCCCAAACCAAGAGGTTGTGGGATCAAACCCCCATAGCCTCTTTTATTTTATGCTTATATTCGCTGGGAAACTGGGAGGTTGTGGGTTTGAACCCCCACAGCCTCCTTGTTTTTGCTTCTAATTTCGCAAGAGGCTGTGAGGTGGTGGGTTCGAACCCCCACAGTCTCCTATTTTATATTTAATTAAATTCCCTAGGCTAGTCGTTTTGGCAGTGAGGTTGTGGGATCGAGCTCCCACAGCCTCACTTTAGTTTTCTTAATTATTTTGCCTTTTCCTTTCAGCCTTGAGGTCGTGCGTTCGATTCCCACGCCTCACATTTTCTTTTCTTTATTTTCTCTTCTTTAATCGCTGCCTGGAGGTCATGGATTCGAATCCCACGCCTCCCATTCATTTGTTTAATTTATTTCCCTTTCCTTTCCCAACCAGCAGCCCGAGTTCGATTCTCCCCAGCCCCATTTTTCATCTTTTTCTCGCGATTGACATTAGCCAAACGGGTGAGGTCACAGGTTCGAATCCTGGTGGCCTCACCCCTTTAAAATTCATTTAAATTTCCTGATTTCTTTGTTAAGATTTAGTCTAAATTAATATTGCATAGTTGCTGGAAATTTTGGTCATTTTTCAACTCATTTTCATCAACGTTTTCACATGATTCATAGGGTGCATTCATAAATCATTTTCACATATTTTTAGGCGCATCTTTGATAAGTTTATTTGGCTAAAAGATTGTCATTAAAATCAGCCACATTTCACTACAATGACCATCACGTTGTGTACAACTTTTGAACATAAAATACCAAGATTAAACATGCTAATTCACACTTCCAACAGTGAGTACATTCACTGCCAACGTTGCACACACACACATCATTTTTTTCACATGATTTCGGACAACATATTCAATATTCACATAATTCATAACATGCATACTTACACATAAACATCACAAAAACACTTTTCATCCCTAATTTTTACCAGCAAACATACCCAACCTATAATTCAATGGGAGCTAGTGTTAGGGACATGCAACGGGGAACAATCCTAGTTTTCGGATTGAATATCTTTAATCTTAAGGGGTATATTGGGAAAGGGACCAAGAGGAAAGAAACCCATACCTTAATTGATGTTCACACGTAGAAGTTACAGCCCAAAACCCTCTCCAAAATCAGTCCAAGCCTCCTCAACGTACACACCGCTCGACGAACAGCTTCTCTTTGCCTTAACGTTTTTGGTTACTTTGTTTTTCTTAAAATTTCATGTGAGTTCTTCAAGTGTTAAGAACTCTTGATATATTTTCAGTTCATCACGTTAATTTGGCAGAGAGCAAACGTGAAAGAGATGGTGAAACGTGAGAGAGAGATCGTGAGAGAGTAGTCTAATATTAGGAGTTTTAGTTTGGCAATTAGTCAAACTAGGACTCCTTATTAATTTAAATAAAAACCTGATTTAATTAGCTTAGTGAAAGGACCATTATGCCCTTAAAAAACAGATTTTAATCAACAATTAAATCATCAATTTGTTGCTTCCAATGGGGCTCGAACCCGAGTGACACCCTTTCGCAAAAACGGGTCACTTCGGGTCGACCCAACCCGAATTGATTCTTTAATTAAATTAAATAATTAATTAATTAATTCCTTAGGGTAATTACAATATTACCCTTGGCCTGGAAAAGACTATTTTACCCCTGGACCCTCAAAACTCAAGATTTCTTCTTTTTAAGTCCGGTAAAGACTCCTTCGATTAAATCATCGTTTTCGAGAGCCCTACATGGTTGGTTACAACCTTTACAAGCTCAATTAAATCCCCAAGTTAGTTGGCTTGGCCGTAGTAAGGGTTCTGAGGACTGGTTCTACGCGTATCAATCCGTGTGAACCTTGGTCTAATCGCAAGCATTCTTGACACCTTAAGCATTTATCTTATTCTTTTTTTTAGGGTTGTTACATTATCCCCCCCTTAGGAACATTCGTCCCCAAAATACACTACCACTACATATCGTAATGAAAGTCAGATCATAACATGATCACTATGCACAGTCAAGCAATAGCAACAAAATACGGAGAGATAAGGAAACATAGACTTAAGAGTAGGAAGTCTAACCTCAAGAGCTGAAAAGATGAGGGTAGCGGGATCTCATGTCGGCCTCAGCCTCCCTCGTAATACCCTCAACAAGATGATTTCTCCACAATACCTTCACTGTGGCAATCTCCTTTTTCCTCAACCGCTTGACCTATCTGTCTAAGAACTCAACAGATACCTCCTCATAAGATAAGTCTTCACCAACCCCCAAACCTTCAACAGGTAGAATCGATGCTGGATCACCTAGGCACTTCTTCAACATAGAGACATGAAAGACTGGATGAACAAAAGCTAGCTCCGCAGGCAATGCTAACTCATAGGCCACCTCACCCACACGCTGTAGGATCTCGTATGGCCCAACATACCTCGGACTAAACTTCCCCGTCCTGTAAAACCTCATCACCCCTTTCATAGGTGATATCTTCAGATAGACCTGGTCACCAACATCAAACTCTAAGGGCCATTTTTTGTTATCTGCATATGACTTCTACCGATTGTAAGCAGTAGCCAACTTGTGCCTAATCACTTTGACCTTCTCTAAGGCCTCATGAATGATCTCTGGACCCAACATGGATGACTCTCCAACCTCGAACCACCTAACTGGAGATCTACACCTCCTACCATACAGTGCCTCAAACGGTGCCATCCCAATGCTGGAGTGATAGCTATTATTATACGAGAACTCTATCAATGGCAGATGGTCATCCCAGCTACTTCTGAAGTCAATTACTCACGCTCTCAACATGTCCTCCAATATCTGAATGGTGCGCTCTGCCTGCCCATCAGTCTGAGGATGAAAGGCAGTACTAAGCTTTACCTGCGTGCCCAAGCTCTTCTGGAAAGATCTCCAGAAATGTGAAGTAAACTAAGCTCCTCTATCTGAAATTATAGACAAAGAAATCCCATGCCATCTCAAAATCTCATCAATGTAGAGTCTCACATAATCCTTGGCTCTGTAAGTAGACTTCACAGGGATAAAGTAGGCAGACTTATTCAATCTGTCCATAATAACCCATATGGAGTCATGTTGCCTGCTAGTCCTTGGAAGACCAACCACGAAGTCCATATTAATGGCCTCCCACTTCCTAGTCGGAACTTCAATAATCTGAGTCAGACCGCCAGGCTTAAGATGCTCTCCCTTAACCTGCTGACAATTAGGACACTTGGCCACATATTCTGCAATGTCCTTCTTCATGCCATCTCACCAATAAATATTGTTAAGATCATGATACATCTTGGTAGAACCTGGATGTATGGAATATCTGGAACTATGGGCCTCTGCAACAATCCTGGTCCGCAAATCATCCACATCTGGTACACACAGCTTGTCCTGGTACCTAACTATGCCATCACCTCCCAAAGCGAAAGACTCATTCATCTTCATCAACACTGAGTCCTTCAGCTCCATCAACACAGGATCTAGATGCTGACCCTACTTGACTTCAACTACCAAGGATGATTCAGAACTAGGATGAACTGAAACACCCCCACTAGTTGAGTAAACCAATCGCACACCCAGTCTGGCCAGTCTGTGTACATATTTCACCAACTCCTTCTTCTCATCCTCAACGTGGGCTGTACTTCCCATGCTCATCCTTCTCAAAGCATCAGCTATAACATTAGACTTACCTGGATGGTAGTGAACACGTACTGGAGACTCTTGTGGTCTGTGAATACATCCACATGCACTCCATACAAGTAGTGCCTCCACAGTTTCAGTGCAAACACCAAAGCTGCCAACTCCAGGTCATGAGTGGGATAATTCTTCTGATGAACCTTGAGTTGTCTGGATGCATAGGCTATAACCTTACCAACCTACATAAGAACACAACCCAAACCAACCCTAGATGCATCACAGCAAATAGTGTAATTCTCACCACACTTACGCAAAGTAAGCACAGGGGCTGAAGTGAGTCTGTCCTTGAGCTCCTAGAAACTCCTCTCACAAGTCTCCATCCACTCAAACTTGGCTTTCTTCTTAGTCAAAGCTGTCAAGGGGGAAGCAATGAAAGAAAATCCCTCCACAAACCTGTGGTAGTAACCTGCCAATCCCAAAAAGCTACGGATGTCAGTGGGAGTAAGAGGCTTTGGCCCGTTCTTCACAGCCTCAGTCTTCCTGGGATCCACCTCCACGCCCTGATCGGACACAACATGACCCAGGAAGGTCACTGATCTAAGCCAAAATTCACACTTGCTGAATTTGGTATACAGCTGACATTGTCTAAGTACCTGCAAGGTTAGTCTCAAATGTTGTTCATGCTCTTCCTTGGTCCTAGAGTAGATGAGAATGTCATCAATGAATACTATGACGAAAGAGTCAAGGTATTCACGGAAGACTCGGTTCATGAGGTTCATAAATGCAGCAGGTGCATTCGTAATACCAAATGACATGACTAAGAAGTCATAGTGACCATAACGGGTACGAAAGGATGTCTTTGGGATATCTGCATCCCTAACCCTAAGCTGATGATACCCTGAACGAAGATCAACCTTAGAGAAGAAACTAGACCCTTGTAGGTGATCGTACAAATCATCTATTCTAGGAAGTGGATACTTATTCTTTATAGTGATTTTGTTGAGCTGCCGATAATTGATACACATTCTAAGGGTTCCATCTTTCTTTTTCACAAACAACACTGGAGAGCCCAAAGGGAAAATGCTCGGCTGAATGAAACCCTTATCAGTGAGATCTTTTAACTGTAGCTTCAACTCTTTGAGTTCAGCTGGATCCATTCTGTAAGGAGGAATTAAAATTGGTTTAGTATCAGGTTATGAGTCGATACCAAAGTCAATCTCTCGAGGGGGAGGGACTCCAGGCAAATCATCAGGAAATACATCTAGGAACTCATTCACTACAGGCACTTAGTCTATGGAAGTAATGTCATGATCTAAATCATTAACACTCACAAGATGACACAACAACCCCCTGGATACCATTTTAATGGCCTTAAGGTTAGAAATCAAGAGGTTAGGACGACTCGAGTTGTACCCCTCCCAGACTAGCTCCTCTTCATTAGGGAAACGAAATCTCACCACTCTACTACGACAGTCCAAGCAAGCATAAAAACTGTGAAGCCACTCCATGCCAAGAATAACATCAAAATCATGCATGGGTAACTCAACCAAGTATGCACACATAGTCTTACCACTTATCACTATTGAGCAATCCTTGTATACTCTATCAGTTCTTACATTTTCTCCTAAAGGTGTACTAACCACTATACGATCATGCAGAACTTCAGGCAATATCTCAAAAGTGAGAGCAAGCAAAGGAGTTACAAAGGAAAGCGTAGACCCTGGATAAAGTAAAGCATAAACTGAAGTTGAGAATACTTGCAGCATACCTGTGACCACATCAGCGGACTTGTCCTGCTCCTCCCTGCCCTTCAAGGCATAGAACCTGTTCCTCTTAGGAGGCTCGGCTGCTGCTGAACCCTGTGGATTAGGCCTAGGCTGAGCATTACCTCCAGCCTGACTTCTGTTCTATGGGCAGTCTCTAACCATGTGCTCACTCTTACCGCAACCTAAACAGGCATTAGTGCCCTGTCTGCACTCTCCACTGTGAGCATGGCCACACTTAGCACAATTCTTTTTAGGACGCTGCATCTCACCTCCATTGCCCTTCTTGGGCTCAGGTCTGCCTCTTCTAGTTGCTGTACTCCTCTGAAAATTAGAGTTCATAGAACTCTGTTGCCCCTTCTTGAACCTGGGCTGCTCACGAACGCCAAAATTGTTTCTGTGGCCTCCATGGTTGGGACCTGCCTGATCTTGAGGCTTAGGCCTCCTAGCATCACAAATACCCTCTTTTTGTGGCTGTCCTCTACCTTCTGGACATGCACCATCAACCTGGAGAGGTCCATATTATCAGAGAGCATCGCAGACCGACACTCCTCCTCTAGATCTCTATTGATTCCTGTGAGGAACCTGCTCATCTCATCCCTGCTGTTAGACACAAGGGAAGTAGCATACCTGGATAATTTAACAAACTTCAGTATTCACCTTACCCTTGTAGATAGATACTAAGGAATGTAGCATACCTGTATAGCTAAACAAACTTCAGGGAATACTCCCTAACTGTCATAGATCCCTGCTTAAGGTTGATGAACTCCTCAACCTTGGCCTCCCTCATTTCTCTGGGAAAGAATATCTCCAAAAAGGTTGTCTTAAACAGCTCCCAAGTGACTGGAACTCTGCCCAAAGCTCGGCTATCCTGCCATATCTTGCACCAAGTCTGTACAACATCCTTGAGCTGATAGGAAGCCACCTCAGCCTTCTTAGTATCTGTGGCCCCCATAGCCACCAAAATCTTATGCACCTCGTCCATAAACTCCTGGGGATCCTCTGAAGTCTTGAACCCTGTGAAAATAAGAGGATTCATCCTCGTAAAGTCTCTCAGCCTGTCAGCCATGCTACGAACCGGTGGGTTCTCCCTCTGAACATCCTGCCGGTTGACCTGGGCAGTCATAGCCTAGGCATGCATCGTAATGGCCTATGCCATATGGGCCAGAGATGCCCTCACCTCAGCATCAGTCAACCCTGCTGGGTTAACTGGTATATCCACTCCTTTAGCTGGAGACTGGGGTTGAACCTGATTGTTCCCAGCAGCTGCTCCTCCTCTCCTTTGACCAATGGTTCTCCTAGTATTCATTCTCTGAAAACAACAAGAATTGATGTTAGACACTCTCATAACACCAAGAAATTAGACATTAGGAAAAGCACGATAAGATCAGAAGAAGGGAAATATTCCTACGCATCATGCAGTCTCTAATCCAGGATAGTGGTGCACTTCACTACCATGACTTAGAAACTACTCAATGTGGTTGATGTGAACTTATTATTTTCAGAATGTAACCTAGTGCTCCGATACCAACTTTGTCACGACTGGAATCTAGACCCCAGACGAGACCAGTTTCGTTGACCTCTTAGAGGTCGCAGACAAGCCTACTTACGTCATTCTTACTTCATCTAGGTTAATTTTAGCGGAAAATTTGAAACTTTTTGTTTCTTAACTTATTTGTTAAACATTCTCATTAATACATATTGTTCACCATCAACCATCTAATATTAAGATCATCAAATGAAAGAAATAGTATAATATAGTAATAAAGATGTACTTGCCAAAATGGCACCAATACAATGTCTGAATAAAACAGGAAAGAAACACTAGTGGAACATGCTCCACTAGCTCAACTCTAAAACTAAGCTAGAATATAAATGGTAGCATCCTCGAAAGCATGAGGGCCTACCAAGTCCGGATGAATGCTCGACGTCCGGATAACTTCAGCGTCAACCTCTAGCTCTAGCGTCCACCTGTGCCTGCACCTAAAATTGTAGAGTTGTATAGGTTTAGTACACACTTGTACTAAATATGGGTATATGAAAGCACACACCAAGGACATGCATGAGAAAAGATAGCTCTTTCCTAACAACATGATTATGGAAAGTCAAGTCAGTGGACTTGCCAAATTGAGATTAGGAAAGTTAGTGAACCTTCCAAATTTGGATTAGGAAAGTCAGTGAGCTTTCCAAATTTGGATTAGCAATGTAAATGAGCTTTCCAAATTTGGATTAGGAAAGTCATCCCATGGGAGTAACATGCATCATCATAAATATCATATTGCACAGAGGACATAACATCTTACACATAGCACATATCATAGCATATAACATGTAGCACATAGCTTCTTTCATATCATTCATTCATATGCCATGAGACCTTGGAATCATGGACTTGACATTAAGACTTTCCAAAATGAGGGCTTAACATATGGGACCTCAACTAGGGAGTCTTTATTAGCAAACACAGAGTCTGCTTTATTTATTCATACCTACTTCATTTCATTTCGTTCATAGGCCAGTGTAAACACCATCTATACCTAGGGTGTAGTTTAAGACTTTCATTGGGTTTGATGTGGAATGATCAAGAATAACCTAGTGTCATTACCTGAGTCTAGCTCACCTCTTGATTATCCTATCCTAACACCTTTGGTATCATTCATTTCATTATGTGCTTCATTTAAGGCTGGCCTCATTCATTCATTGGGAACTTTAACTTTAACCGACATAGATCATGTGAGCATCATGAAATTCAGTGTCTCCCCGACACTGAAAAAAGGTGGAATCACCGGCCAAAGTGACCCAAAAATATGCTAGCGTACTTGGGAATTTAACCCCGTCAGATCCCTATATTGGCAGTATAGGTTCGAAGACCATGAGATATAATGAGACCCATACCCGGCAAGCCGGACATTCTCATCTCATGAGAGTTACGTGAACCTCCGCCCTTCCCTAAAGAAGGCATCACCGCTCATAGCTAGTCTATCGGTGCTCAGTATAAAGTTCCATTACATTCAACTCATACGTCATGGAAGTTGGCTTCTAGTATGAGGACATCATAGCTCAATAGATGATTTCTCATCTCATCATTGGTATTAAGTGTGTTAATCTCAATACTTTCATTAGAGTTTCATAGAGACTGGTCTCTTCAATAACTTTATACTCTCATAAGTGAGTACGTTTTGGTAATCTCAATACTTTCATTTGAGATTGTTCTCATCTTTTACATTAGCCTCATATCATGTTGTCACCATTCATTAACATTAGCACATTTACTCTTCATAATTACTCACCCCCTTTTACGTGAATGTTCATTTCATCATATGCCAATATACTTGGCCATTTGTGTGTTTCACACTCTTACTTAACCCTTCTAGGGTTTCGTCATTTCATTTCATAATAATCATTTCATCGTATGCCAATGCACTAGGCCATTTAGTGTGCTTTACACTTATACTTAACCCTTCTAGGGTTACATCATTTCATTACATACATCTTAGGTTCACTTCTTTAAAACGTATGCTAGACTTATGAGTCTATACACACAAGCCATGAGGATTCATTCATAATTCGTTAAGTGATTCATACATTCCTAAGATTATGTAGTACAAGACTTATGTATCTTGTATATTTGCCAAGATCTTGATTTCAATCTAAGTAGGTGGCATTATTCTTGGATATTTTGTTCACGTATGACTTATGTATCAATACGGAAGTTTGGGCAAGGAAACCCAAGTTCGAATCACTTGGATAACATTTACATTTTTCATTGATTTTATTTTAAATTTCCATGACATTGGGACTCTAGATTGAACCCCAACATTAACATTATATCATTAGTTTTCTACTTGGTTTTCTTCTTAAGTTGGCCGAAGGGTTGTGGGCTCGAACCCCCACAACCCCTTTTTATTTTTCATTAACATAACATTGCCCCTTTTTTCCCAAACCAAGAGGTTGTGGGATCAAACTCCCATAGCCTCTTTTATTTTATGCTTATATTCGCTGGGAAATTGGGAGGATGTGGGTTCAAACCCCCACAGCCTCCTTGTTTTTGCTTTTAATATCGCTGGAGGCTGTGAGGTGGTGGGTTCGAACCCCCACAGCCTCCTATTTTATTTTTAATTAAATTCGCTAGGCTAGGCGCTTTTGCAGTGAGGTTGTGGGATCAAGCCCCCACAGCCTCACTTTATTTAGTTTAATTATTTCGCCTTCACCTTTCAGCCTTGAGGTCGTGGGTTCGATTCCCACGCCTCACATTTTCTTTTCTTTATTTTCTCTTCTTTCACTCGCTTCCTGGAGGTCGTGGGTTCGAATCCCACGCCTCCCATTCATTTGTTTAATTTATTTCCCTCTCCTTTCCCAACCAGCAGCCCGAGTTCGATTCCCCCCACCCCCCATTTTTCATATTTTTCTCGCGATTTACAGTAGCCAAACGGGTGAGGTCACAGGTTCAAATCCTGGTGGCCTCACCCCTTTAAAATTCATTTAAATTTCCAGATTTCTTTGTTAAGATTTAGTCTAAATTAATATTGCATAGTTGCTGGAAATTTTGGTCATTTTTCAACTCATTTTCATCAACGTTTTCACATGATTCATAGGGTGCATTCATAAATCATTTTAACACATTTTTAGGCGCATCTTTGATAAGTTTATTTGGCTAAAAGATTGTCATTAAAATCAGCCACATTTCACTACAATGAACATCACGTTGTGTACAACTTTTGCACATAAAATACCAAGATTAAACATGCTAATTCACACTTCCAACAGTGAGTACATTCACTGCCAACGTTGAACACACACATCATTTTTTTCACACGATTTCGGACAACATATTCAATATTCACATAATTCCTAACATGCATACTTACACATAAACATCACGAAAACACATTTCATCCCTACTTTGTACCAGCAAACATACCCAACCTATAATTCAATGTGAGCTTGTGACAGGGACATGCAACGGGGAACAATCCTAGTTTTCGGATTGAATATCTTGAATCTTAAGGGGTCTCTTGGGAAAGGTACCAAGAGGAAAGAAACCCATACCTTAATTGATGTTCACACGTAGAAGTTACTGCCCAAAACCCTCTCCAAAATCAGTCCAAGCCTCCTCAACGTACACACCGCTCGACGGACAACTTCGCTTTGCTTTAACATTTTTGGTTACTTTGTTTTTCTTAAAAGTTCATGTGAGTTCTTCAAGTGTGAGGAACTCTCGATATATTTTCAGTTCTTCACGTTAATTTGACAGAGAGCAAACGTGAAAGAGATGGTGAAACGTGAGAGAGAGATCGTGAGAGAGTAGTCTAATATTAGGAGTTTTAGTTTGGAAATTAGTCAAACTAGGACTCCTTATTAATTTAAATAAAAACCTGATTTAATTAGCTTAGTGAAAGGACATGCCCTTAAAAAATCAGATTTTAATCAACAATTAAATCATCAATTTGTTGCTTCCAATGGGGCTCGAACCCGAGTGACACCCTTTCGCGAAAATGGGTCACTTCGGGTCGACCCAACCCGAATTGATTATTTAATTAAATTAATTAATTAATTAATTAATTCGTTAGGGTAATTACAATATTACCCTTGGCCTGGAAAAGACTATTTTACCCCTGGACCCTCAAAACTCAAGATTTCTTCTTTTTAAGTCCGGTACAGACTCCTTCGATTAAATCTTCGTTTTCGAGAGCCCTACATGGTTGGTTCCAACCTTTTCAAGCTCAATTAACTCCCCAAGTTAGTTCGCTTGGCCGTAGTAAGGGTTCTGAGGTCTGGTTCTACGCATATCAATCCGTGTAAATCTTGGTCTAATCGCAAGCATTCTTGACACCTTAAGCATTTATCTTATTCCTTTTTTTTAGGGTTGTTACATTAATGTATTCTAAAGTTCATGAGTCTAAGATAGCAAAGAGACTTAGAGTCTAAATATGTATTATGACTTATATTTTATATATATATGATGTGATGTTTCTAGCATATGATGTGCTATGAAAAGTTTTAAATTTTCTGTTAAAGTTACTATGCCAATGCAATGAATGATATAAGAGGCTTGTCTTAGACCTCCGAGAGGTCAACGACGCCAGTTACTATCCAGGATTGTATCCTATCTTCTAGGGTATAGTTTCGGGTTGTGACAAATTTGGTATCAGAGCATGTGGTTTATAAAGTTGTCTTAGGTTCTAAGAAGTCTCATATTGCCACGTCTAGTAGAGTCTTGTATCATTGGTGGTGAGTCGCAACACTTCAAATGGTACAAGAGGCTATAGGACGATAGAGTTTCCCTTCTTCAACAATCGCATATCATGCCATAGAACTTAATTCTATAAGATATCTCTCTTATGTTTTCTTGTCCGGTAGTCTTTTAGATGTGATTGCATGGATGAGATTGCTCTATGCTTGAGGGAGAAAAGGTGAGTTTAAAATGCTTATCTTGTTTTATGGTTTGAATGAGTATGTGTGAAGGTGACACTTGTCCTTATTTGATGATGTATATACTAACTAAGGCGACTTGAAGGGTTAACTAGACTTAGGTAGGGGTATGTGACTCTACCTACATCTTGCACTAGTTTGCCTTGATGGAGACCTTAGGAGGTTAATACTATGTATGTGTATGATGATAGATGTGAATGTCCTCATGTGATGATCTCTATGCTTATAAACATGTAATAGCCTAGTGTGCTGAAGATATGGAGTTATCCATGCATGAAGGTTATAGATGAGTGGAGTATGGTGCAAGTTGTAGTTCTTGTTGGGTTACTTGGTTTAGTGAAGTTATGGAGGTTTAATTGATCATTGCACATGTTAACTCTATGTGGATTATGATTGGTTATCTTACCTTGCTATGTATGAAATATCTCTTATTTGATGTTGTGATGCCAATTATGGCAATATATAAAATCTATGTGCAATAGCAAGTTATGTCGAATGATGTATGTCATGATATAGTTGAACCATGCTAGAAGTTATGGTAGTTAAAGTGAATTCTCTTAGATTGTTGTATTCCTATATGGTTTTGTATGATGGTAGCCAAATATTAGGATTTGAACTTGGATTGTTTAATAATTACCTATGGAGGTATGCTATCCTATGAGTGTATGTGATTAAAAGTGTACATTGTTTTCCTTTGTATATAAGTGGTACTTGATGAGTTGCTAGTATATATTGGAGTCTTTTGTAGAGACTTGAGTTGTAAATACAGTATGCATGCTTATGAAGGATGAGTTGGTAGAGCTTTGTATCTTATATTTCCATGCTTGTTCCATCAAATGTCTAAATGTTGCACTTTTGGATATTTGGAAGCATGCTCACTGTAAAGGCTAGGCAACTTATATTGTAACATGTTTGGACAACCTACTAAATTGTCATTTTGATTGGATGTTGTTGAAATATGTGTAGAATTTATGAATATGAACATGATAAGAAATGTGGAAAAGAATTTTTGCTATTTAGATTGAAGGATGAGAATCTTATGACATGATGAGTCGTAGAGTTATTTCTAAACTTATTGTTCTGTTATGAACTTCCTTGTTGTTTTCCACTAATGATGTATGACCTTAGTGTCTATTGCATTGTAGGAAGACCTTATGTGAATTGAATGGTACGATCAAAATGATGGTTGAGGATGATTTGCCTAAAATGACAAGGTTTAGAATGCCTTAGTGTTGCTAAATTGAATTAATGAAGATTCCCTCTAAAGTAGTAATCACTTTAAGTGATGAATATGAAGGTTGTGTATATGAGATCCTCTATATGTTGGGTTAAGTTACTCTTAGTTGGGTTTACCCTAAGTGGGGGATGGTGTTTTGAGTAGTGAGATTGTAGAAATTGTCTACATTGTTCTTCTTTTCTTACTTGAATTGGAAAAATATGAATTCTTAGTAAGCTTGTTCATGAAAATAGTCTTGCATAAAGTGTGAATTGCATGATCTATATATGATTGGTATGAATTGATTGACATCATTTTGGAGACATGGTGAATTTTCCAAATAAGCATGAGAGGAAAGTTTTGATAAAATCCATGTTTTTCTCTTGTTGACTAGCATTTTAATGTGCTAATTGTGAAGTTGACTTCATGAGGTAAGGCAAGGAACTTGGTAATAGTCACTTGTAGGGTAAATTGTTTAGCCTTGTAATGGGAGTTGAGTCTCTTTTACAATAAAATAT
Source organism: Solanum sitiens (assembly GCA_016801875.1). Classification (NCBI taxonomy): domain Eukaryota; kingdom Viridiplantae; phylum Streptophyta; class Magnoliopsida; order Solanales; family Solanaceae; genus Solanum; species Solanum sitiens. Next base: position 243,472 of record JABWTJ010000837.1, read on the forward strand.
GTTGACTCTCTTGAAAATTTAGTGACTTGATGATTTGCAATGCAAAATTGTAGGCTCATTCTTGAAAGGTGAAAGCATGTTTAGCTAAGTGTTCATGTGTGTGCCTATAATTTGTGTTATTTTTCCAAAATGAGGCTTATTATAAGGGTGAGTATTATGTTAAGAAAAGAGATTTGTGGAATGACTTCCTATTTTGTTGTGATGTACTTGGTGTGACTTACCAATTAGACTTCACTAGGAAGAAAAATGTATGCATGTTTTGGCTTGAAAGTTGGGATTTCTCATTTTTAAAAGAAATTGACCTTGTGCTTGGCTAAGGTGTGAATTCATGATACATGTAAATGTGTTGAGAAGAAAGACATTCCTCCATGTACACCACTAAGTATGGTATGGTTGAGTATGACCTTCATGATACTAGGTCTAACTAATAAAGAACTTTTGTGTTTGATGCATCAGAGAGTGAGTGAGTAATGGTTTTGCTTGCTTGTGTGCATTGAGTTCTAAAAATGATTTGATGATATTTTAAATGTGATGAACTGCTCTTATGTGCATTGAAGTCCTTGTTGTGATTAAAGAGTTCTTAGTTTCATTCGAGGACGAATGTTTCCAAGTGGGGGATATTGTTAGACCCCGAAACGAGATAAGGTGTATAGAGCCTAACATGTTCGTCTTAATGTTATAAGGTCCTAAAATGCCTTATTATGTGATATAGAGGCAGTGTGCAAAGTTTGAAGTGATGTGGAAGTCGAACGTCAAGGGACGTCCAAGACGTTCGATGAATAGTCTCTTATGTGCCTCATGTGTGTATGCATGCCTAAATTGTATGAACTGAGTCTAATAAGTCCTTAAATGGTTTACAATTATGTTTAATGTTACTGCATGAAGTTTCATGAAGTTTGGAGGTCAAACGCCCAAGAACGTCCAAGGCGTTCGAAAGATAGCCCCTAAGATGTTCATCGTATGTCATGTTGGGGCTAAGGCTGTTTGGAAGTCTTATAGGTGTTTGTTTTTGATAAAATTTATGTGGAAGGTCTTTAACATGTTAAGGTTTGTAATCGCATTGGAAACGTCAAGGAAATTATCCCCAAGGACCATCGAAGGGTCCTTGAGGAAGGACCAAAAAGCTGAGGGCAGGCTGTCCCAGGCAGCCTTGGCGACGGAGCTGTCAACGGCCAGTCATGGCTGTGACGCCCCGTCACAAGTGTTCCGTCATGGGGGCCTTTTCCAAGGGTGTAGTTTGGAACCTTGTCAAGCCACTGTTGCTTGCAGCGGAGGTCCATAACGCCCCGTGTCTGCTGCGATGCCCCGTCATGGGAAAGTCGTCGTGGGCTGTTTTCCCTGCCAGCAGATTTTCTGCCAAGTCAGGGGTGAACTTGTAAATTCACCCCACGTCCTAACCTGACTATAATAGGTTCATTTAGTTAATTTTAGGAGTATATAAGTATTATAAAACGTGATCAACCCATTCATAAATCCTCTCACATGTTTTAAGCCTTTCCCTCCAAAAATGTTCTCTCTAGAAAACCACCATTGTTGGTGAAGCTCAAGAACAGATTCAAACTGGATTTCCCATGGATAAATAATAAAGTTTAAGAGGTTTTCAACTAGTAAAAGATATGGCAATCCTTCATCTTCAAGTTACCTTTCACTTGGAGAGTTCTTCTCAATGTTTTTCAAAGATATCTTATGATCAAGTTTCCAATCTTCCAATTTAGCCATTATTTCTTTCTCAAAACGTTTTTAATGATTAAATCATGATGAATTGAAGTTAATACAGTGATTTAAACGTGATTTTACTCCAATAGCATGATGAACCCATGTTCCTTCCAAAATTGGTTTAGCTTTTGCATGGGCTTTGTGATTATGGCTTGTTCTTGATTTATTGGTGATTCTCTTACGTTGAATTGCTTGTGTTTATTGTTAATTACGTTAATTTATGGTGAATTGATGATGATCAGTCGATGATGATAAATATATGAAGTTTTGAGCATGAATAACCTATGTTTCTACATGTTTTCTTGAAGTCGATTGTGAGATCGGTTGTGTAGACTCTTGATTATGTATGAACTGATTTAGATACTGTTTTAGGGTGATATAATGGATGAATTTTGTAGGTATAAATCCTTAATGAACAAATTAAGAAGGGCTTGCATGAATGAATATAGATTTCTTTAGGTTATGAAGTCAAAAAGCTAAGTGTGTGATAGATCTTGAATTGTGATTAGATGAAGCATGATTTTAGTCTTGATTTCCTATCTAATTAGCTACTGCCTAATGAGTGTATTGTTTATGAAACATGAATGATGATCATACCCTTAGATAGTTCATAGTATTGGTAAAGTTTTCTATACTCTAGCAAATCGATAAGCCTAAATGCCTATGTTGTAACCCTAATCTTGAGAGTATGTAATCATGATTTCAATATTGTTAAATGTAGGTTTAGCTACTGCCTTAGACTTATATAGGTATGAACTATGATAAAAAATCAATGTAAGGGAAGTTAGCTAATGATCTATGTTATCCTACTTTCCTATTATGTTGATATATTGTATTATGTTACGGTATAATCTTGTAGCGACTTGTACATGGTTTATTATATGTTTAAAGTACATTTAGCTACTGCCATATATGTGTTGTATTGATAAATAAGGTGTATTGATCAATGATGATCAAAGGGTGAGAAATTAGTAAGAATGCTTATTTCCTTTTACTCTTCTACTTCTCTATTCCTTCATAGTAATGTTGATGAAACCTTGTATGGCATTGTGTGGTATGATCCACTTATGGTGGTGGTGTTTACCTTATTGTATTTATATATGTGTTGAACATGGCCTTGAAGGCAAACTGATGAACTTATGAACATGTGCTTAAGATGATACTATGAGAAGCTTATGCCTATTTTCCTATTCTAGTTGTGAATTACGTTGTGTGGCTATTGTATGAGCATGTGTATAACGATGTTAGGGTAAAGTATAGGTGCTTCCATGGATGTGTTAAGATGGTTAATAAACCCTTACCTATGTACCCTTATATGAATGTGTAAATAGCTAAAGTTAGGAGTCTTGATATTAAGGTATATATTGTTTTGTCTCCTATGCTATTATGTGTTGTGTGCTATGTATTTGGAAGTGTAATGTGGTCTAATAGGGTGGCTGATTCAAGAAGATATCGATAGACATTATGTGATCATGTTTGTCAATGTACACACACTCTCACTTACATGCATGTTACACGTAGTATAAGTCATTGTGTCTAAATGAAAGGTAGTTCTCATATTCACTAGTGTCTACTACTATGCATATTAAAGTGATGTTTATGAAAGTATGATTTGTATTCCCTTACTAGGATGACTTGATAGGTGTACTAGTATGGGCAAGGGTATGGAACCTTGTCTATGCATTGCACATGTGTATCTTGATAGGATAGTTCCTAGGTTTGGTTCTTATGTATATGAAGGATGATTATATGAATATATTATGAATATGATGTATATGATATGATGAGGTATGAATATGTAAGTATGAACATGTGTGACTTAATGTGTTATGTCAAAGGTTTGTTCACATCTATGTATACACTCACACACATGAATGATGATCTAGTTCATAGAGGGGCCTTGAGAGGGGTGACCAAGAATGATATAAGACTAGATAGATGCTTGAATATTCAATAAGCATATGAGAAATGATTATCCTAAGCATATGTTTTATAAATAAACGTAATGAAGTCTTTTCAATAAAGGGAACTTAACTTAGCACCGAGCGAACTTGACAACGGGAGGTGATACTTATCCATAGAAGGAAAATTCATCCTAAAGTTGCCCATGTGCTTAAGATGATACTATGAGAAGCTTATGCCTATTTTCCTATTCTAGTTGTGAATTACGTTGTGTGGCTATTGTATGAGCATGTGTATAACGATGTTAGGGTAAAGTATAGGTGCTTCCATGGATGTGTTAAGATGGTTAATAAACCCTTACCTATGTACCCTTATATGAAAGTGTAAATAGCTAAAGTTAGGAGTCTTGATATTAAGGTATATATTGTTTTGTCTCCTATGCTATTATGTGTTGTGTGCTATGTATTTGGAAGTGTAATGTGGTCTAATAGGGTGGCTGATTCAAGAAGATATCGATAGACATTATGTGATCATGTTTGTCAATGTACACACACTCTCACTTACATGCATGTTACAAGTAGTATAAGTCATTGTGTCTAAATGAAAGGTAGTTCTCATATTCACTAGTGTCTACTACTATGCATATTAAAGTGATGTTTATGAAAGTATGATTTGTATTCCCTTACTAGGATGACTTGATAGGTGTACTAGTATGGGCAAGGGTATGGAACCTTATCTATGCATTGCACATGTGTATCTTGATAGGATAGTTCCTAGGTTTGGTTCTTATGTATATGAAGGATGATTATATGAATATATTATGAATATGATGTATATGATATGATGAGGTATGAATATGTAAGTATGAACATGTGTGACTTAATGTGTTATGTCAAAGGTTTGTTCACATCTATGTATACACTCACACACATGAATGATGATCTAGTTCATAGAGGGGCCTTGAGAGGGGTGGCCAAGAATGATATAAGACTAGATAGATGCTTGAATATTCAATAAGCATATGAGAAATGATTATCCTAAGCATATGTTTTATAAATAAACGTAATGAAGTCTTTTCAATAAAGGGAACTTAACTTAGCACCGAGCGAACTTGACAACGGGAGGTGATACTTATCCATAGAAGGAAAATTCATCCTAAAGTTGCCCATGTGCTTAAGATGATACTATGAGAAGCTTATGCCTATTTTCCTATTCTAGTTGTGAATTACGTTGTGTGGCTATTGTATGAGCATGTGTATAACGATGTTAGGGTAAAGTATAGGTGCTTCCATGGATGTGTTAAGATGGTTAATAAACCCTTACCTATTTACCCTTATATGAAAGTGTAAATAGCTAAAGTTAGGAGTCTTGATATTAAGGTATATATTGTTTTGTCTCCTATGCTATTATGTGTTGTGTGCTATGTATTTGGAAGTGTAATGTGGTCTAATAGGGTGGTTGATTCAAGAAGATATCGATAGACATTATGTGATCATGTTTGTCAATGTACACACACTCTCACTTACATGCATGTTACAAGTAGTATAAGTCATTGTGTCTAAATGAAAGGTAGTTCTCATATTCACTAGTGTCTACTACTATGCATATTAAAGTGATGTTTATGAAAGTATGATTTGTATTCCCTTACTAGGATGACTTGATAGGTGTACTAGTATGGGCAAGGGTATGGAACCTTGTCTATGCATTGCACATGTGTATCTTGATAGGATAGTTCCTAGGTTTGGTTCTTATGTATATGAAGGATGATTATATGAATATATTATGAATATGATGTATATGATATGATGAGGTATGAATATGTAAGTATGAACATGTGTGACTTAATGTGTTATGTCAAAGGTTTGTTCACATCTATGTATACACTCACACACATGAATGATGATCTAGTTCATAGAGGGGCCTTGAGAGGGGTGACCAAGAATGATATACGACTAGATAGATGCTTGAATATTCAATAAGCATATGAGGAATGATTATCCTAAGCATATGTTTTATAAATAAACGTAATGAAGTCTTTTCAATATAGGGAACTTAACTTAGCACCGAGCGAACTTGACAACGGGAGGTGATACTTATCCATACGTAAAGTTGCCCATGTGATGTTAACTCCCTTGTTTATGGGATATGTCATCTAAGGGATTCCCATGAGGAGCGGCCCACTTTACCACATGGTATGAATAGGGATATGTACCTCTTAGTTCTTGAACTATGTGGCCACCATATGATACTAGCTAGAGGATTCTACCTCAATAGCTATGTTTATATTGGTTCTACTTTGGCCGGTAGACCACCTTCCATCGGTGTAAGGTTTGATGACACCAGATTCCATGTTTAGCATCACATGGTCTGTGTCGGTTGAGGTTATAGTTCCCTAAAGGTAAAACGAACAATGGAAGTAATGGAATAGGATCCTAATTAAGAGGACTTAAGGTAAGTTGCTTAGGATAGGTGGAAGTAATGAACCCATCTAGACATTGCACAAGTGACTCCTTAGGAAGTCTTACAAAGGTGCTCTAGTGCATATGATTATGTATGTGTCTTTTATGTATGATATTATAGTCTAGGTTTGACTATGTTTATCTTGTACTATACTTCTATGATGGTATGTGTTGTCTTGTGTAGATGCTATGTATGGTATTCTCTTGTGTTCCTAAGGTGATGCATTGCACCAAGTATCCCTAAAGGATTACTTGGAAGACTAATGAATTAAAAGAAAGAGTTAATGTTAAGGAGAGTGAGTTCACTGTAAAGTGACCTCAAATGGGGATTAAATTCTAATGTGCTTTTCTATGAGGTTTGGCCTATGATTGTGTTTCTATGAAGTATGTGGATGATATAATTGATATTGATAAAGGTTTTATGATGATTTACTCAAAATGGCATGAAGTATGATTTCAAAGGAAATGTCCCTTTTAAATGCATGTTTTTGCATGGTTGTCATACTTAGTGCATTCTTGTACTGATCCCATTCTTCTCTATTTTTTTACACAAAGTGAAGGTTATGGAATGCTTAAAGGAGGTCTATGATTGAGGAGCTTGATAGGTGATTTCCCAAGCTTAAGGAAAGGAATCCTTAAGTTCAAGGATGACCTAACGTGTACTTTTTGTAAAGTCTATTTAGTAATGTATAGCTTTGTATTATGTCTTAAGGGCTTTGTCCTTAATGTACTCTAATGTTATTGAGTCTCAGATGGCAAAGAGACTTAGAGTCTAAATATGTATTATGACTTATATTTTATATATATATGATGTGATGTTTCTAGCATATGATGTGCTATGAAAAGTTTTAAATTTTCCGCTAAATTTACTATGCCAATGCAATGAATGATATGAGAGGCTTGTCTTAGGCCTCCGATAGGTCGACGACGCCGGTTACAATCCAAGATTGTATCCGATCTTCTAGGGTATAGTTTCGGGTTGTGACAGTCGTCGTCCTCTCAAAGGACTCAGACAAGCCCTTAGCAATCGTCATAACATGTGATCATTAAAAATTGTGGAAAAATTAAAACTTTTACATTATACTTGAAGTATACTTAGACTTCATACTTAACATTCATATAGACATACGAATTTTAAAAATTGTGTCACATAAATAAAACCATCTAAAGAGTGCAAATCTGGACTTAGCCAATAATAGGCAATATTCCATATAGGCCTTAATATAAAAGAATCTAAAAGAACATAATGGAAATAACGTATTCTAAAAACTACTATGTCTTCATAGGCTAGAATATAAATAATCGCGTCCCGAACATGAGGACCTACCAAGACTTGAAGAAAGGGATTCCAAGCTTCTTCAAATCGACCTGCTTAAACTTCAATGGCCGGAACCTACAATTGTAGTAATATAAAGTAATGGGGTTAGTACGCCACATGTACTAAGTATGGGTATATGCACATAACACTTAAGGACATGCATGAAAGAGGATCATTTATCATTTCTTTAGGAAACATGCTAAGGCATATGAAAGTCTTCAATGCACATACCATATAACAAATACAAGTTAAGGATTCCATCAACTTAAAACATGATCATAATCAAGGACATATTATCATAGAGTCATGTAAACATTTCATACTTTGTAGATCATATAAAATAACATATAAAGCACTTACCAATGATCCCATCCCCAACCCACAAGTGCAATGGTCATGTGAAGCCCCATAACCTCATACAACCAAGTAGATAAGATAGGAGACCATAGGTAAAGCGTTGCTTCATAAAGCTTGTAACATAAGTAGTCATCACTTAATATATTAATATAACACAAAACATATTCTTCATAGTGATCATCATCATATAAGAGTAACATCATGTATCATAAACATCATACCTTTCATGTTATCATATTAGACAAGAACAATCTCCTAGGAATTCCTTTAGAGTCAACTTGTGCAATGTCTAGGTAGAGTCCCATACCCCTACCTACACTAAGCAAACTCCTCAAGTCACCCTAGTCAACATCCATTTACTTGTCTTTCATTTTACATGAGAGAACATTCTCCTTAACCGACATAGACCATGTGAGCTAAACATGGAATCCGGTGTCATAAAACCCCACACTGAAAGAAGGTGGTCTATCGGCCAAAGTAGAACCTAACATGACATAGCTTTCTAGGTGGATCCACTAGCTAGTATCCTATAGTGGTAACACAGTACAAGAACTAGGAGATGTATTGGCGACCCATAGTTCCACAATACATGGCAGCCTCAATCTCATGAGAGTCATTGTGAACCTACCTTCCAACTAGGGAAGGGACACCTCTCATATCTAGTTCATCGGTGCTTAGCTTAAGTCCCTTTCTTGAATAACCTTTAAGTTGTCTTTTATCATAAACTTATCATAGGTCATAGGAGGTTAACTCCCTATATAACATGATCATGACCTCTTTTAGCTTAGATGAGAATTTCCTTTCATCGTAACCTTTCGTTTGTGAGATTTTCATAGCATAATAATCTTGTGTAAAGCATACAACAAAGTATCATAACTTGCATTGTCGTATTCTTATCATAATCTCACAAGTAACATGTTCATAGCCCAGCATATTCTCATAGCAACATCATACGTACTTTTCATCACATAGCATCATATTTATAGGCTAACATAAACATTTTAGAGTAATCAAACTTAAAAGACTTACCTCTTGCTTCCAAGAACCTTATTCATCTTACGTTCAACTTACAACATTCATAATCATAACATAGTGAAATACTCTATAGCATAATCAAGAACAACTCATCAAATCATATACAAGATCAATGCATAATGTAAGATAAGGAAAACGGGTCATTAAAGGGTCCATTCAAGTCTTAATTCCAATCCTAACGTTTACACGTTATCAAATAATAGAAACAACCTATTCGAAACCATCACTTAGAGAAAGATCATGTATCACACGACATTCAAACATTATCTATCAAATACTCAACAATTTGTGTGAAATCAACTTTAGAAAACACTTACTTTTCATTGAAAATCATAAATCTAGGGTTAGAAAGAATAACTGTTTTGTAGAGTAAAAGCCCTAGTATTTGAAGTTCTTCAAAACTTTTCTTGAAAGGACCTCTTGGGGAAAGGAATCTGAAGAGTTAAAAACCCATACCTCATAGATGAAGAATAAACGAAATCTGATTGGAAACTTCGAAACATTCGTCTTCTTTCTTAAACTTTTGTTGTTCCTCGATGGAGTTTGGAAAAGAGAGTTTCTTGAGAGATTCAGAGAAATTTCGTTTGATATTATTTGGGAGTGTAAAAATGGTCTAAAACTGACCTAATATCAATATATAGTCTTCCTATGAATTACCCAAAATACCCTCAACTTAAATGGGTCGTTTTAATAAGTTAAATTACTAAAAATACGATTTTATCAATTCTGGGAAGTAAGTGCGCGTCGCGGGGCAAAATCCCATTATCTTTTATTGATTTTTGAGCTAAGGCAGTGAGGTGCGTGTCAGTATCACGTTGCGAGGCTGCCTCTCAAATCTTGAGTCAGAACACCTGGTGAGGAACGCACGTCGCTGCCTGTTCCTCCAAACCTACCAGTTCGCAGGCTGCCAGGCAGCCTGCCCACCCATGTTTGGGTCCTCCCCAAGGACCCTTCGGGTGGTCCTTGGGGTGTCGTTACCAAATGTTTGGACCCTTTGTACAACATACTACCTATACAAGGTCTCATTACACGTTTTGGACTTCATTTGACACCCCTAAACCATCACCAACATAGGGACGTCAACTAGTTCGAATTAGCTAGTTTCCGGATGTCAAGGTCTTTCTCTGTCGTTTTGGCTCTAACCTTTTCCAATTGAGTTTATTACATTAATATAGGTCCGGAAACATCATTTTAAGAAATATTAAATAGATTAATCTCTATTCTAAGTCATGGCATTTCTGGAGTGTTACAGATAGCTAATGTCCAAGCTTGACTTCCCGAACACCTCTCAAGGGCCACGTACATCATTAGAAGTAAAAAGCATATGGAATTAGCACATGGTATGTACTAAGTATGGCATAATTGATAAAATCATGAGAAACTGACATTTGCATAAAACAAGATCTTTTTAGTAAAATATCATAGTATAAGTTTAATATACATCACATAACATCACGAAAACTTCGAAACAAATAAATATGAGAGTCTCCTACCAAAGGTGATTCTAAGGCTCACTTGATGACTTATGAAGCGACCACCCATACAATACTTTCACACACACCAACGAGATCCTTTAGACTACCTAGGATAAGATTATTACTATTTCATTAGACTCCCAACTTAGAATTACACTAAGAATCACCTAAGAAAGACATGAAGAGACCGCCCATACACCCTCTTCAAGGCTACCAAAGCAATCCTCAAAGCTAATCTAGATAAGTAATTTTTCTCTAAAATTTCTTTACCATAGTCATTATGCTCATTAGAGTATTTAAGAGACATTCAACATTTAAGGACATTCAAGTAATGGTCTTGGAGAAGACCTAGAGACTCACTCACTAACATCTTCAAAGCCTAATCATGCAATGTCTAGATTGTGTCCCATACCACCACCTAAACTTTATAGAACTTCTTCGATACTAGTGGGTATACCATATGATGATAATAGGCAATAACCGACATAGACTATGGTATCTAGGCATGGATTCCAGAGTTATAACCTACTGCTATGGAGGGTGTTCTACTTGCCAATGGTAGAACTTGTATATCCCATGTATGCACATGGTTAAGGAATATCGAGTGTTTCTTTGTTATGTATTCTCATATATCAAATAGATATACTTCCCAAGAATACTCACTAGGTGCTAGCCTTTGTTCTCATAGAGTAGTTCAAATAACGGAGTATACGAAGTGGTTCCATAGAAAGTTCACAACCTAATCACATTACACTTACATAAGAGGTCCTCTAGGGTTGCCTTACTGTGGTTAAGAGGATATACTAATGACTTTCCTAAGGATTATTTCATGTCGTTCCAGCCAATCAACCTTAAGTCCACCAGTCATACAAGAAGAATGCCATTACGACTTTCGACTTCAAGGATATCATAACCTTACATCTAGGATGAAGGTTCCACATAAAGGAAGTTCTTATCTATGTTCAAGGTCATATGTCAATCACATATACAAGACTAAGGAGCTTTAGCATAATAAGTCAAGGATTCCACATTTACATTCAATAGGTATCAAGTAACGAACACTAGTCTACCAAACAAGACACATCAATACTTCACTTTATCACATATAGAATATCATATCAAGAAACACATATACACAACCAAGTCAACCATATGTCACCCTATACACTACTATAGAACCTTCAATATAGTCTTTATAAGACTCATATAACTAAGTAGAAGGATCATACATCAATCCTAAGACTACACCTAAAAGGACATAGTCATATTGTAACATGATCACCCAACAACATCAATAGAAGAACACATACTTTCACCTTACTCACAAGTAGATAGACATGATCATACTGCACATAAATCAACTACACAAAGCATCATAATATGTCAAGTACTGCCGACAAGTCTATGATCATCATAATTCATAAAGTAACGCCGACGAGGCCACATAATATACAAGTAAAATACATAACACCGCCACCATAAGTGGACCATACCAACCATAACATAATCAAGACCTAAATTACATAATATAGATAGAATTAGGGAAGCGTACCACCAATCCACTATCACCACTTCAATCCATAGCAAAATCATTCAACACAATACTCAAAGACCCTTACCTATGTCCATGATCATCAGTTCAATTCAATACAAACAATAGACAATGAATCAAAGACAATTCAACATAGATTTATGAATTTAGGGCAGTATACTAACATTTCTAACATGATTCTATCATAATTCAACAGCCCTACTCAAACTACATAAGAATTCAATAGTATAGAGATATGGTCACTTCATCCATAAAATAGTCAAAAACTAGGACTGCATGATTTGCATGGGTTCATAGAGTTTTTAGATTAAACTCATCAAATTAACATCAATTCGATCATAATACGATAATTCAAAATGTTCCATGCAAGAACCTATGGCTAGATCACAAAATTGGAAAATTCTTATTTTTTATCATCTTTGAAAAATCATTGTAATTGACTCTTTGAAGAAAAGACATTCAAGAATGAAAACCATACCTTAATATAGAATATTAACCCATGAAATTTATGGAGAAAACCTTGTGAAAATCAGCCTCCCATATATCACCCTCAACAAGATTGTTCCTCCATGGAACTTTTACAGTGGCAACCTCTTGGTTTCTCAACCTCTTGACTTGGCGATCTAGGATCTCAATCGGAACCTCTTCATAGGAGAGGTTCTCATTCACCCCTAAACCTTCAATAGGCAGAATAGATACCGGGTCGCCTATGCATTTCTTGAGCATAGAAATATGAAACACCGGATGAACCAAAGCTACTTCACTATGTAGTTTCAACTCATAGGCAACCTTCCCAATTCATTGTAAAACCTCATAAGGACCAACATACCGGGTACTTAACTTCCCCTTTCTACCTAATATCATAACCCCTTTCATAGGTGAAATCTTCAAGTAGACATGATCACCTATTTCTGTAACATTCCGGAAAATCACATGTCTAGTGAAGAGCCCAATATGTCTTTAAGAATGCGTATTGGGGATACATAGGCATTCCAGTGGCCAATATTGAGAAATATTGGGCATAGTATAGAAAATTGACTAAGGAGTATTAGCCAATTTCTATATAATACCCAAATAAGCAAAATATTGGGCATAGTAGAAAATATTGGCTTAAAGGGTGTTAGCCAAATTTTCTAAGTATTAATGAGCTTGTTTAAGAAATGTACCTGCAATGAAGACCCTAGGCTAAAATGAAATAGCTTGATTACAAACATATGAAGTACTAGGCATCCAAGTGTCAAGCCTAGTACCATAGAACATAACCATTTAAAATGATCATGTAGAGTGAGCAGTGCACAAGGACATAGTGAGGGTCCTTGGGACAATAAGTAAACATTCCCAAAGCATCCATAAATAATAATTAGTTATGAAAGTACTACCAAAACATGTTCAAGCACATGTGCAAGACATGTGAAGAAGCGGCCAAAGGAGGGGACCACCCTAACCGAATTCGGTTAGGGTAGTTAGGGGGAAAACGTGCACAAGGGACCACTCCATGTGAAGCCTAACTTCCTAACAAATTCTATACTCTAACATACTGCCCTAAATAGCTAACTAACCTAGGACAAAACGAAATAAACTAATTAGTGCACTCGACAACCTAAGACTTAACCGTGTGACACTAACCTAGTAACTAGTTAAAGAGACAACCTAGTACCTAACCTAGGATGGTCCAAAAGGTTGGTTATGGTCATAACAACTTAAGGGTATTTTAGTAATTACCCTAGGATACTTAATTAATTAATTTAAAAACTTAATTAATTAATTTAAATGGACAAAACCGGAATCACAAAGCAATTTCGAGATTTCGGTTAAGACAAGTAAAAGACAACCTAGTACCTAACCTAGGATTTTCCAAAGGGTTTGTTATTGACAAAAAAACTTAGGGATACTTTAGTTATTACCCTAGGCTACTTAATTAATTAATGTATCATCTTAATTAATTAATTTAAAAGGACAAAACTGAAATCACAAAAAAATTTCCAGATTTTGATTGAGACAAGAAAAACACAACCTAGTATCTAACCTAGGATGATCCAAAAGGGTTAATTATGGTTACAATGACTTAGGGGTACTTTATTAATTACCATATATCCCTTAATTAATTAAATTAGACATTTAATTAATTAATTTAAATGGTCAAAACGAAATTCTTAGGAAAAAATTCAGATTTGACTAAGTATTGTGTTTTCCCAGTTCTAGTCAATCTAGGTAATTAATTAATTTATTTAATTAACTTATTAAGACTTAGTTGAATGAGTCACTATCAGTTCCTAACCTAAAAACTCACGATCAAACTCATAGAAATACACGACGTAAAACTGTAAGCAAGCGAGCGAAAGAAAAACAGAAAATTCCATTGATTATCCTAGGCGATTTAAAGGTTTCTCCAAGTTTTCGTTCTAGGTGGTCTTCTTAGATTAAGTTCTACTTAAGGTATGGGTTTCTCTCCTGGAATTCTTTCTCCAATAGAACTTTCTTTCCAACGAATTCTACGATCTTGAAAACTAGGGCTGCTCCCGTGTTCTCGTCGAACCCCTTGTCCCTAGTATTCTTTTCGATTTCATGGTGAATAGGTTAGACATCATGTTGTTGGTATGTGGTGCTGGCTGATCTTATATGTAATGTTCTTGAATTATGAATATCAAATGAACCTATGAACTTGTAGTCGTGTAAAGTTTATATTATCATGTAAAGTAAGAATCGATGATATGCTAAGTTACGTCCCTGATGTGTTAGGTGATTTTTATGTTTTGGCCGAATGTTGGTTTGCTGTTTTTGTGATATTATGAAGATTCTAATTTCATTTAATATTAATATGATGCTGTCCAAGAGGCTTAAAAACGTTATCACTAAAAGCCATAAACTAAGAATTTTCTCAAAGACATCTATGAAATCACATCTTGAATGAATTGGCTATCTGATTCCAATAAAATTGGCTAACACTACTTGGTCAAAACGAATGCATGCTAATGGCTAGGAGCTTATGTAAATATTTGAAAGATTTGCTTTGGGTTCATACATATGGCAATTTAAATATGAACCTATTTAAAAATTGGACTATGCCAATAAAAATGGTTTGCTAGTTTAATATCCCAAATCTTGAGCCAATAGTAATCATATGCCAATTCTTGTGTAGTAGGAATATCAAGTATATTATAAGCACTTCTAAAGTAACTCAACGAATCCATAACCAAGGGCATGCCATTCAGTAGGACAACTCACAACATGCTCTAAAAGAATGAACTATGAACATATGTAAGTCATTGAAAGAAGTGCTCATCGTCCATAAACGATGATATGGAGATACTACACTAAAGTAAAGAAGTAACGTGAGTTATAACATAATTAAAGGGGCCTAAACTAAGTAAGTGCCAGAATGGGGTGTTAAACAAAGTGAGACAAGTCTCACTTACACCTAAGCTACTATGTTAAAAGATTACTCAAGAATGAAGGTGTTAGAATGTGTGAGACTAGTCTCATTAACATCTAAGGATGATATGTAAGGAAAATTAACATTCATGAATGTAAAGTAAGGATGTAAGTGTAAGGACAATTCACACTTAATACGTAAAGAAGAGATGAGAAATCATTTAATGAGCTATAACTACCTCATGCTAGAAGCAAGCTTCGATGATGTATGAGTTTAATGTAAATAGGAACTTTTAATTGAGCACCGATAGGCTAGTTATGAGTGGTGATGCCTTCTTTTGGGAAGGGCAGAGGTTCACGTAATTATCATGAGATGAGACTGTCCACCAAGGTTGGTATAGGTATCCCTAAATCTCCTAGTCTTTGAACTATGTTGCCACCATAGGGAACTAGCTTGGTTCGAACCCAATAAGCTAGCATGTTTTGGTTTCACATTGGCCAGTGACTCCACCTCTTTTCGGTGTGGGGGAGACCCCGCATTTCATGATGCTCACATGATATATGTCGGTTAAGGTTGAAGTTCAGGAAAGTATGAAAGATAATGAAATGAACGATACCGAAGGTGTTTGTGCAGGATAATCAGGAGGTGAAACCGAACTCAAGTAATGACATTAGGTCATTCTTGGTCATTGAACTTCATGATACTGATGAGAGTATTAAACTTCATCCTAGGTATAGTTGTTGTTTACATCAGTCTATGTATGAATTAAATGATTAATGTGAAGTACGAAAGAACAAATGAAGAAGACTCTGTGTTTTCTAAAGAAGGCCCTCGGGTTGAGGTCCCATATGTTGGGCCCTCAGTTGAGATGCCTTAATTCTACATCCACGATTCCAAGGTCTCGTGGATATGAAATGTATAATATATGAAACATGAAATGTATGTTATGTGAACTTATGTGTGTTTGATGTGTGACATATTCATGGTATGACCTTCCTATTACGAATTAGGCAAGTCCAGAGATTTGACCTCCTAAGAAAGCATGTTGATTAGGAAGAGCCATGGCTTATAATGACTTCTTGTATGATGCCAATAAATGGAAGTAGAAACATAACGTTAACTAAATACCCTATAACTTCCCTAACATGAAAGTAATGAAATCAATGGCATGATCAATAGAGAATGGCTTATGAAATGTAATGAATATATAGTCTAAAGAATGACTCACTATAAGGTAGGGAAGTCATTCCTTAGTCCTTGGATTACTTACATTGATTCATTCTGGGTATTAGACTACAATGAATCATTGCACTTGTAAGTAAAACATAGGACCAAAGGAATTATTGAACTACACAACAAGAAGAAGAAAAATACTGAAAAATAAACTAAGTCCCAAGGAAAGAGCCCTCCGGTTTGGAGGATCAAAATTTCCAATCTTCGCTCGAGTTGTTCTAAAATTATGTTGATGATACTAATGTCTTGTAATCATATAGAAAATGAGTTGTGTGCTTTGAAAGCATTAAAATACATCATATTCATACCACAATTCACAACTAACGGATTAAGAAAGTCTAATGACTAGACTTTCCAGAAATGGAATGTTGCCTAGAAAGAGCTTTCATTGATCATGCAAAGCTTTATGTGTATGTGTGCATACACCCATACTTAGTACAATTTGTGTACTAACCCCCTACTATTTACTATTTTTATAGGTGCAGGTCAGAGGACAGTGACGACACTTGCAGCGGGTTGGACTTCAGCGTTTCTCCAAACCATTTGGTAGATCCTCTTTATTTGGAGGATGCTACAGTCTTAGTCTAGATTTAGATATAGACATAGCTAATGGATGTTGTCCCTAGTGTTTCTTGCACATTTCATTTCGATCCTTTTGATGTAAGGCCATTTTGGCAACTTAATATATTCTACTCATCGTTTGTTTTGAAATGTTCTTGATATTAGATGGTTGTCTATTGATGTTGAGCTTAGTATATAATGTTTAATACGTAATGACTATATGAAGTCTAAGGAAACTTCATACATTTAAAAAGTTTTGAATTTTCCACAAATTTAACTAGATGAATGTGATAAATGCAAGATGAGGCTTGTCTGCGACCTCTGAGAGGTCAACGACGCCGGTGATGATTCAAATTCAAGAATCCGGGTTGTTACAAACTTGGTATCAGAGTATGAGGTTAAATTAGCGAGGATCTAAATCTCAACACAACCACGTTACATCGTTTCTAGCTTATGGTTTTGAAGTGGTCCACAATCATGACTTAGAGACTATGCGATGATAGGAAATTCTCCCTTCTTCGACTCTTTGTCGTGCTATCTAGAGATTTGACACTTTGTGTTATTATAAGTGTCTAACTTCCTTCTTGTGTGAACGCGTAGAATAATACACACAGGAATTAGGATGGTAAAGTGGTCTAAGGCGCCAGACTCAAGATCTGGCCTTCCCAAGAAGGGGAAATAATGGAAACGCCCAGCGTGAACGAAAGTTGTGTGGGAGTGTGGATGTCATCATGGAGGTGAGTGCATTGTAGGTTCTAAAAGCCTGCTATGAGTAATGATGAAGAGGAGAAAGCTAAGTTGGCTGCATACCAACTCAAAAATATGGCTTAGGCATGGATTTGCTTCATAAGTGTTATGCTACAATAGACTATAGAAATAGGGTAGTAAGGCTTCAATTTGCAAAATGAGTTAGAGCTGGAATGGGAAGGGTGTGGTTCAAATCCAGTAGGCCAAATCATTTCATATTTAAAAGCCAATAAGATGATAGCTAAGGGGTATTTATACCACTTAGTTAGAGTAAATGCCTTAGAACAAGAAGTCCCTTCCATAGACTCTATGTCCGTAGTAAATATGAGGTTTGGTAGGAAATAGAAGTTGAGTCCGAGGTTTATAGGTCATTATGAGTTCTTATAGCATGTAGGTAAAATTACCAAACGATTTGGCTTCTATTCATCCAGTGTTTCATGTTTCGATGCTTGAGAACTGTCTAGGCGATCCAACGTACATTCTACCCGTCGAGGGGGTAGGAGTTGATGGGAATCTTTCCTTATGAAGAGGTTCCAGTTGAAATTTTAGATCATCAAGTGAAGCGGCTGAAGAACAAGGAGGTTCTCACCGTGAAGGAGTTATGGATGAACCACCTTGTTGAGGGGGCAAGATGGGAGAACGAGGCCGATATGACATCCCGTTACCCTCACTTGTTCAGTTCTTGAGGTTAGATATACTCTTCCTAAGTCAGGTTTATGTTTAAGAAAACTCTAAGTTTAAGTGTTTTAGTTGATTTGGTGTGATAGGTCACTAATCGTATGTCTTATAATAACTCTAGGTGAGTTAAAACGAAGTTATGTTTGCATCTCATGTGATGTTTTTTTGTAGCATAGACAGGTTTTCTGTGTTGCATGATTTGTGATGTGCATTAAGTTAAGTGTGATTGAGAAGGAAATTCCTTAATCTCAAATATGAAGCTTCAGATAAGCTTAAATGATATGCAACATCCAAATAAGTGTGAATCAGACATTCACAAAAGAGAAATGTTTAAGTATGACAAAGTAACATTCGAAAATCACCCTCTTTGTTTAAGTGAGGTGTAAGTGTCATTCGGGGAGGAATGTTCCTAAGTGGGGGGATAATGTAACATTCCGGAAAATCACATGTCTAGTGAAGAGCCCAATAGGTCTTTAAGAATGCGTATTGGGGATACATAGGCATTCCAATGCCCAATATTGAGAAATATTGGCCATAGTATAGAAAATTGGCTAAGGAGTATTAGCCAATTTCTATATAATACCCAAATAAGCAAAATATTGGGCATAGTAGAAAATATTGGCGTAAAGGGTGTTAGCCAAATTTTCTAAGTATTAATGAGATTGTTTAAGAAATGTACCTGCAATAAAGACCCTAGGCTAAAATGCAATAGCTTCATTAAAAACATATGAAGTACTAGGCATCCAAGTGTCAAGCCTAGTACCATAGCACATGACCATTTAAAATGATCATGTAGAGTGAGCAGTGCCCAAGGACATACTGAGGGTCCTTGGGACAATAAGTAAACATTTCCAAAGGAACCATAAATAATATTTATTTCGGAAAGTACAACCAACACATGTGCAAGAACATTTGCAAGACATGTGAAGAAGCAGCCAAAGGAGGGGACCACCCTAACCAAATTCGGTTAAGGTAGTTAGGGGGAAAACGTGCACAAGGCACCACTCCATGTGGGGCCTAACTTCCTAACCAAATATAGAATCTAACATACTACCCTAAATATCTAACTAACCTAGTACAAAACTAAATAAACTAATTAGTGCACCCGACAACCTAAGACTTAACCGGGTGACACTAACCTAGTAACTAGTTAAAGAGACAACCTAGTACCTAACCTAGGATGGCCCAAAATATTGGTTATGGTCCTAACAACTTAAGGGTACATTATTAATTACCCTAGGATACTTAAATAATTAATTTAGCAACTTAATTAATTTATTTAAATGGGCAAAACCGAAATCACAAAGCAATTTCCAGATTTTGGTTAAGACAAGCAAAAGACAACCTAGTACCTAACCAAGGATTGTCCAAAGGGTTGGTTATTGTCCTAACAACTTGGGGATACTTTAGTAATTACCATATGAACTTAATTAATTAATTTAGCAGCTTAATTAGTTAATTTAAAAGGACAAAACCGAAATCACAAAGAAGTTTCATATTTCGGTTGAGACAAGAAAAAGACAACCTAGTATATAACCTAGGATGGTCCAAAAGGGCTAATTATGGTTCCAATGACTTAGGGGTAATTTTGTAATTACCCTAGGTCCCTTAATTAATTAAATTAGACATTTAATTAATTAATTTAAATGGTCAAAACGAAATT
The DNA here is from genome assembly GCA_016801875.1 of Solanum sitiens. NCBI lineage: Eukaryota > Viridiplantae > Streptophyta > Magnoliopsida > Solanales > Solanaceae > Solanum > Solanum sitiens. The sequence goes on from JABWTJ010000837.1 coordinate 263,541, forward strand.
CTTAGGAAAAATTTCAGATTTGACTAAGTATTGTGTTTTCCTAGTTCTAGTCAATCTAGGAGGGGATTTTTAGTAATTAATTAATTTATTTATTAAATTAACTTATTAAGACTTAGTTGAATGAGTCAAGATCAGTTACTAACCTAAAAACTCAAGATCAAACTCATAGAAATACACGACCTAAAAGAGTAAGCAAGCGAGCCAAAGAAAAAAAGAAAATTCCATTGATTTTCCTAGCCGATTTCAAGGTTTCTCCAAGTTTTTGTTCAAGGTGGTCTTCGTAGATTAATTTCTACTTAAGGTATGGGTTTCTATCCTGGACTTCTTTCTCCAAGAGAACTTTCTTTCCAACGAATTCAAGGATCTTGAAAACTAGGATTGCTCTCGTGTTCTCGTCGAACCCCTTGTCCCTAGTATCCTTTTCGATTTCATGTTGAATAGGTTAGAGATCATGTTGTTGGTATGTGGTGCTGGCTGATATTATATGTAATGTTCTAGAATTATGAATATCAAATGAACCTATGAACTTGTAGTCGTGTAAAGTTAATATTATCATGTAAAGTAAGAATCGATGATATGCTAAGTTACGTCCGTGATGTGTTAGGTGATTTTTGTGTTTTGGTCGAATGTTGGTTTGCTGTTGTTGTGATATTATGATGATGCTAAGTTCATTGAATATTGATATGATGCTTTCCAATAGGTTTAAAAACGTTATAACTATAATCCATAAGCTAAGAATTGGCTCAAGGGCATCTACGAAATCACATCTTGAATGAATTGGCTATCTGATTCCAATAAAATTGGCTAACACTACTTGGTCAAAACGAATGCAAGCTAATGGCTAGGAGATTATGTAAATAACTAAAAGATTGGCTAAGGGTTCATTCATATGGCAATTTAAATATTAACATACGTAAAAATTGGCTCATGCCAATAAAAATGGTTTGCTAGTTTAATATCCCAAATCTTGAGCCAATACTAATCATATGCCAAATCTTGTGTAGTAGGAGTATCAAGTATATTATAATCACTTCTAAAGTAACTCAATGAATCCATAACCAAGGGCATCCCATTCCTTGGGATAACTCCCAACATGCTCTAAAAGAATGAACTTTGAACATATGTAAGTCATTGAAAGAAGTGCTCATCATCCATAAACGATGATATAAATCTACTACACTAAAGTAAAGAAGTAACGTGAGTTATAACATAATTAAAGGGGTCTAAAATAAGTAAGTTACCAGAATGGGGTGTTAATTAAAGTGAGACAAGTCTCACTTACACATAAGCTACTATGTTAAAAGATTACTCACGAATGAATGTGTTAGAATGTGTGAGACTAGTCTCATTAACACCTAAGGATGATATGTAAGGACAATTCACATTCATCAATGTAAAGTAAGGATGTAAGTGTAAGGACAATTCATACTTAATACGTAAATAAGAGATGAGAAATCATCTAATGAGCTATGACTACCTCATGCTAGAAGCAAGTTTCGATGATGTATGATTTGAATGTAAATAGGAACTTTAAACTGAGCACCGATAGGCTAGTTATAAGTGGTGATGCCTTCTTTCGGGAAGGGCGGAGGTTCACGCAATTCTCATGAGATGATACTATCCACCAAGGTGGGTATGGGTCTCCCTAAATCTTCTAGTCTTTGAACTATGTTGCCACCATAGGGAACTAGCTTGGTTCGAACCCAATAAGCTAGCATGTTTTAGTTTCACTTTGGCCAGTGACTCCACCTCTTTTCGGTGTGGGGGAGACACCGGATTTCATGATGCTCACATGATCTATGTCTATTAAAGTTGAAGTTCCTCAAAGTATGAAAGATAATGAAATAAATGATACCGAAGGTGTTTGTGCAAGATAATCAGGAGGTGAAACCGCACTTAAGTAATGACATTAGGTCATTCTTGGTCATTGCACTTCATGATACCGATGAGAGTCTTAAACTTCATCCTAGGTATAGATGGTGTTTACATCAGCTTGTGAATGAATTTAATGATTAATTTGAAGTACGAATGAACGAATGAAGCAGACTTTGTGTTTGCTAAAGAAGGCCCTCGGGTTGAGGTCCCATATGTTGGGCCCTCAGTTGAGATGCCTTTATGCTACATCAACGATTCCAAGGTCTCGTGGATATGAAATGTATAATATATGAAACATGAAATGTATGTTATGTGAACCTATGTGTGTATGATGTGTGACATATTCATGGTATGACCTTCCTATTACAAATTAGGCAAGTCCAGAGATTTGGCCTCCTAAGAAAGAATGTTGATTAGGAAGAGCCATGACTTATAATGACTTTTTATATTATGCAAATAAAGGGATGTAGAAACATAACGTTAACTAAATACCCCATAACTTCCTTAACATGAAAGTAATGAAATCAATGGCATGATCAATAGAGAATGACTTATGAAATGTAATGAATATATAGTCTAAAGAATGACTCACTGTAAGGTAGGGAAATCATGCGTTAGTACTTGGATTACTTACATCGATTAATTGTGGGTATGGGACTACAATGAATCACTACACTTGTAAGTAAAACATAGGACCAAAGGAATTATTGAACTACACAACAAGAAGAAGAGAAAGACTGAAAAATAAACTAAGTACCAAGGAAAGAGCTCTCGGGTTTGGAGGATCAAAATTTCCAATCTTCGCTCGAGTTGTTCTAAAATTATATTGATGATACTAATGTCTTGTAATCATATAGAAAATGAGTTGTGTGCTTTGAATGCATTAAAATACATCATATTCATACCACATTTCACAACTAACGGGTTAGGAAAGTCTAATGACTAGACTTTCAAGAAATGGCAAGTTGCTTAGGAAGAGCTTTCATTGATCATGCAAAACTTTATGTGTATGTTTGCATACACCCATACTTAGTACAAGTGGTGTACTAACCCTCTACTATTTACTATTTGTATAGGTGCAGGTCAGAGGACAGATTGACGACACTTGCAGCGGGTTTGACTTCAGCGTTTCTCCAAACCATTTGGTACATCCTCTTTATTTGGAGGATGCTACAGTCTTAGTCTAGATTTAGATATATACATAGCTAGTGGATGTTGTCCCTAGCATTTCTTTCACATTTCATTTCGAACCTTTTGATGTAAGGCCATTTTGGCAACTTGATATATTCTACTCATTGTTTGTTTTGAAATGTTCTTGATAATAGATGGTTGTCTATTGATGTTGAGCTTAGTATATAATGTTTAATACGTAATGACTATATGAAGTCTAAGTAAACTTCATAAGTTTAAAAAGTTCTAAATTTTCTGCAAATTTAACTAGATGAATGTGATGAATGCAAGATGACTCTTGTGTGCGACCTCTGAGAGGTCAACGACGCCGGTGGCAATTCGGATTCAAGAATCCTGGTCGTTACAATTTCAAACTCAAGATCCCTTCTTCTATTGTCGGCATAAGACTTTTGCCGACCATAGGATGTCTTCAATCTATCTCTTATGATTCGAACTCTCTCTGTCGCCTCATAGATAATCTCTGGACCAAGGAGTGAGGACTCACCAACCTCAAACCATCCAACCGGACATCCACACCTCCTACCACAAAGATCTTCAAAAGGTGCCATAGAGATACTCGGATGATAGCTTTGTTGTAAGAGAACTCAATCAAAGGTAAGTGATCATCCCAACTTCCCTTTAAATCATTGACATATACTCTCAACATGTCTTCAAGTGTTTGAATGGTACGTTTTGCTTGACCTTACGTCTGAGAATGAAAAGTGGTACTAAGTTTCACTTAAGTACCTAAACCCTTCTGAAAAGCCTTCCAAAAATGAGAAGTGAATTGGGAACCTCTATCCGAAATGATGAACAAAGGAATCCCATGAAGACTCACGATCTCATTAATGTCGATTATTGCATAATCTTCGGCAGTATAAGTAGACTTAACAGGAATAAAATGGGAAAATTTGGTCAACCTGTCCACAATAACCCATATAGAAGCTTTTTTGCTTTCGGGTTCGAGGCAACCAAACAACGAAGTCCATATTGATGGCTTCCCACTTCCAAGTAGGAATTTCCATGGTTTGGGTTAAACCACCAGGTTTTAGATGCTCAACTTTAACTTGTTGGCAGTTTGGACACTTAGCAACAAACTCTTCTATGTCCCTCTTTAAACCATTCCACCAATAGACCTCTCTAAGGTCATGATATATTTTAGTGGCACACGTATGTATAGAATAGCGAGAACCATGGGCTTCTTATAGAATCTGATTTCTCAAATCATCATCATCGGGTACACATAATCTCCCTTGGTACCTAAGAAAACCATACCCCCCTTGGGATTGAGCTTACTAAGTACCGATTCCTTAAACTCCATTAATGTAGGATGAAGATGTTGTTTAGATTTCACCTCAACCAATAATGATGAGTCGAAGTCATGATGGACCATGAAACCACCAATTGGAGAATCTTCTAACCGCACACCTAAGCGAGCCAACCTATGAACATCTTTCAAAAGTTCTTTCTTCTCTTTTTCCACATGAGACACACTACCCATAGTCATACGACTCAAAGCATCCGCAACTACATTGGCTTTGCCGGGGTGGTAAATGACACTCATGTCGTAATCCTTCAACAATTCTAACCATCTTTTCTATCGGAGGTTCAACTCCTTTTGGGTAAACACATATTGAAGACTCTTATTGTCACATCCGGGTTTACCCCCTAGACGTAACCGGCGTCGTCGTTGTCTCGGAGGACTAAGACAAGCCTATTAGCTTCATCATAGCATTCATCGACTAAAAATCAGTAAGAATTAAAAACTTTTTATCTAAAACTACTCGGAGGTCTACATAGACCTCTACATACACATCATTATATATATATCAAGTATACATAGACTTGTTCATATACGAAGATTACTTAGTCTTCTACTTTTATTTCATACACTTATATATTTAGAAAATAATAGTCATAAAACCATCTCATCTCACAAACCATCTATTGATTACAATAGGTCTTCGGCATAGCCCTACATCAAATGAAAGAAGCCGCATATAGGCTGTCTACTACATCGTCTCAAGAGAATAATAGAGTCAACATAGAATTATAGTAACTACACATCATAAAAGAGAGATATCGGCCACGTCCTCGAGAGAGTGAGGACCTACCACTTGGATGGCAAATTACCCAAGTCTTCCTTCCTAGCAATTTGGATCAAGCTCAACGACCCGAACCTAAAATGTTTGGGAAAAGTGAAAGAAAAGGGATTAGTACTCCACATGTACTAAGTATGGAATCTCATATACAATTACCAATCAAATATATTTAGAAAGGGACATTTATGAAAACATAATAGACTACATATGCAATTAAACCATAGCAAAGCAAAGCATACTAATGATAACCTTCAATAAGTCACAAGTGCAATGATCAAGTAAAATTACCATGTCTCCTACTCAATCAAGTAACCTACCAAGACTACAATAAGCAATTTGCTTACCAACATACTCTTCATGTCATGATAGATCCTTCTTTGAGCAAAGACAACAACATTATATTCATAAACATGTTATTCACATACAAACCATTTACATCATAACATCACTTTACATGCATTATATTGACCTCTCAAAGTTCCTATCAAGGCAAACTAGTGCAAGGCGTAGGTAGAGTCCCATACCCCTACCTAAGCTATAGCCAACCCCTCAAGTTACTTTGATTAGCCTATATCTTATTCATTCATTTTAGTTTAGGGAACATTTGCCTTAACCGACATAGACCACATAATCGAATGTGGAATCCGGTGTTATGAAACCTTACACCGATGGAAGGTGGTCTACCGGCCAAAGTAGAACCTAACGTAAACATAGCTATCTAGGTGGATCCACTAGCTAGTATCCTCTGGTGGCAACATAGTTCAAGAACTAAGAGATAGGTATTCCCTCTCTATACCATTCGGTAATGGGGCCTCACCTCATGAGAATTCATGAGTGAATATTTCTCAAGGAAAGTCAACACTTCATGTAGATCCATAGGTGAGTATTCCTCTAAGGGAAGTCAACACTCTATAAAGGACAAATGGTGAATATTCCTCTAAGGAAAGTCAACACCTCTCAAATGTCAAGTTCGCTCGGTGCTAAGCTAAGTCCCCATTTTTAGAGAAGCCATTAATCTTTATTAATCTTCTCAATTTAATTAGATAGAAGGGTCAATCCCTTATATATCATCATTATAGCTCAATATGAATTGTATGAGAATTAGTCCTTTCATTAACAATTCAAATAGGTGAAGTTAACCCTCGTACATCTCATCATAATAGGGCACATAGTACAACTTCCCTATATTACATTACACCTAGCAACCTCACAACCAACCCAAGCATATCAATTCATGTGTCATATATACTTATCACATCAATCAAAGCATACTTCAACATAACATTATCACTTGATGACAATTAACCATAATTTGAAGTAAGGGCTAGGATCATCAAGACTTACCAATACTCCTCCCTAGTCCATCAATAAAGGACCATACCATTAACCCATAGATCAACCAACCTTAGATCATCACGTCAATGTAATTCAATAACAATTCACGAGAACTAATCAAGAGAAGCACTATACTATGAAGCAATACTACATCAAAGCTTAATATCATGATCTCAAAGGTATCTTCTTGACTTAGATTCAATATTCAAGAACATAGGTGTGAAGAACTTCAATTCATCATAATAGACCTATAATCAATGCAATAACAATCATTAAAGACAATTTAACTAATTATGAGATCAATTCTATCAAACTAAACCTAATCCATATCAATTCAACATTTAGGGTTAAGGGTTAGGGGTCATCACCCACAACCTAGATCAAACTACATCAATTAACCATAATCAAGTTACAATTCATGATAATCTATTCATTCTAACCCAAAGAATACATAATTAACTCAATTCACATGATCAAATTCGGATTTGGATGAAACCCAATAGAAACTCAACTTTTTGGAAAAAGCTTTGAAGGAACCCTTTGAGGAAAGAATCTCAAAGGTGAATTAGATCCCATACCTTAAGGTTTGATGACGTTTTGATGGTGAATTTCGTGCTTATCCAGCCCCCAAAGACCTTCCCAAGTTGATCTCCAATGGAGTCTTCCAATAGAGAGAGAAAGTAGAGAGAAGGAAGAGAGTTTTGTTTTTGAGAGAATGATTAGTCTAATGAGGGTTGGGGTCTTTATATTGGGGTCTTAAGTCACTTAATTAGTCTCTCTTAAACCCCTGATTACCCTAAGACACTTAATTAATTAACTAACTAAAAACTAACTTTTCTGAAACTGCCACAGACCTTCCACAACGGATCCCCGACGACGGTCCGTCGTGGGCGTGACGGAATGACATCCCTCCATCCTACACATTCGTCACGTTGGTCAGAGACTTGTGCAGGCGGAGGCTTTCTCCCCAAGCGCACGACGGTTCCATGACGACGGACCGTCGTGGCCGTGACGGACTGGCTTTCCTCCGTCCTGCACACTAGTCACGCTTGTCAGAGACTTGTGCAGGCGGAGGAAAAGTCCAAGCGCTAAGGCTGGCACGACGGAGGCCTCGATGCCCCGTCGCTCCTGTGACGCCCCGTCATGTGGTCCGTCATGCCCTGCTTCTTCAGGGGTCCTCTTCGAGGGTCCTTGTTTGGTCCTTGGGGAGTCATCCCCTGACTTTTCCAATATGATACTATCCCACACAATATTTTACACCTATAGTTACAACCGTTTACCAAATTCTGACTCTTTAACTAGGTTAACTCAAAAGGACACTCTAGCCCTCTTATGAACCAATTTGCCGGACGTTTAAGAGTTTCGGTTCCAACACCACTTCAAAGACTCTAAATATGCCTAATTGGCTAGGAACACTGGTTTAGATCCTAAGGAGACCATTTAAGTCTTATCACATGACCTCGGTATTTCAAAATGTTACATTATCCCCCCCTTAGGAACATTCTTCCCCGAATGACACCAAACACTCTTAAAATGTGGGAGTAGACTCAACACTAGCAGCTCAACCAATTCACAATATTTAGTTAGCATGAACTATATTATTTCATAAAAATACTTCAAAACATCAATTTACCATACGTGATCTCAATATTTCCTCATGAGGTTTTTCTCCTTTTCATATAGGCATGAGCTCAATCATTTATCACTCAATTCAAATAATACAAAGTTCATTTTATCAATATGCTCAATATAATATCAGCAAGGATTTAACCATATCTAAATCACAAAACTTGACTCAAATATGCAAGAAACAAAGCAACTTCCAAATTTATCTAAGGTCACCTTAAAGTAACTCCATTTTAGAAGTCTCCAAACTAGGAGTTTTGCAAAGTTTCACAAAAACAATAGAGATTCACAATATCTATCGTATTTATATCATTAGAGAGAGATACTAACCTTAAACATCAAAAAGATGAGGATAACGGGTTTTCATGTTGGCTTCCGCCTCCCATGTTGCACCCTCAACTAGGTGGTTCCTCCATAGCACCTTTACGGAAACCACCTCTTTGTTCCTCAACCTTTTCACTTGCCTATCAAGGATTTGAACCGGAACCTCCTCATAAGAGAGGTTATCCTTGACACCGAGGCCTTCAAGAGGAAGAATAGACTCGGGATTCCCGACACACTTCTTCAACATGTAGGCATGGAAAACCGGATGAACCAAAGCTAGCTCATCAGGTAATCTTAAACGATAGGCAACTTTACCAACCCTTTCTAAAATCTCATAAGGGCCTACATATCGAGGGCTCAACTTCCCTTTCTTGCCAAATCTTACCACTCCCTTCATAGGTGAAATTTTTAAATACACCTTATCTCCCTCTTCAAACTCCAAGTCCCTTCTTCTATTATCGGCATAGGACTTTTGTCGACTATAGGCTGTTTGCAACCTATTTCTTATGATATGTACATTCTCCAATGTCTTGTAAATCAAATCGGGACCGAGTATCGATGACTCTCCTACTTCAAACCATCCTATAGGAGACCTACACCTCCTTCCATACAAGGCTTCATAGGGAGCCATGGAGATGGACGAATGGAAACTATTATTATATGCAAACTCCACCAACGGCAAATGCTTATCCCAACTCCCTTTAAAATCAATGATGCAAGCTCTAAGCATATCCTCAAGAGTTTGAATCGTGCGTTCCGCTTGACCATCCGTTTGAGGATGGAAAGCGGTACTTAATTTCACTTTAGTACCCAAACCTTTTTGAAACGACTTCCAAAATCTAGATGTGAATTGTGCACCTCTATCCGAAATGATGGATAACGGAATACCATGACGACACACAATCTCATCTATGAAAATCTTTGCATAATCTTCCGCCGAATACGTAGATTTGACGGGGATAAAGTGAGCGGACTTAGTCAATCTATCAACAATCACCCATATAGAATCAAATGACTTTTGAGTCCGAGGCAACCCTACTACGAAATCCATATTAATGTCTTCCCACTTCCAAGTAGGAATTTGGATCTCCTGTAGTAAGCCACCCGGCTTTTGATGTTCCGCCTTCACTTGTTGACAATTCGGACATTTAGCAACAAATTCCGCTATATCCTTCTTCAAACCTTCCCACCAATATATTTCTCGAAGGTCATGATACATCTTTGTAGAACCGGGATGGATGGAATAGTGGGATCCATGGGCTTCATCAAGGATCCGATCCCTCAATCCATCCACATCAGGAACACACAACCTCCCTTGATACCTCAATACACTATCTTCTCCTAAGGAGAAAGACTCGTTCGCCTTGCCAAGAACTGATTCCTTTAATTCCATCAATAGTTGATCAAGGTGGTGTTTGGACTTCACCTCAACCACCAATGATGACTCAGAGCTATGATGAACAGTGGCACCTCCATTTAGCGAACTCACCAATCGCACTCCCAATCTAGTCAAACTATGAACATCTTTTACTAGATCTTTCTTGTCTTCATCTATATGAGTCACACCACCCATAGTCATACGGCTTAAAGCATCTGCCACCACATTTGCCTTGCCGGGATGATATAGGACACTCATATCATAATCTTTCAACAACTCTAACCACCTTCTTTGTCGAAGATTCAAATCTTTTTGGGTAAACACATATTGAAGGCTCTTATGATCAGTGAAAACATCTACATGAACACCATACAAGTAGTGTCTCCATATTTTTAAAGCAAACACCACGGCCGCTAACTCAAGGTCATGAGTAGGATAATTTCTCTCATGCACCTTAAGTTGCCGCGAAGCATAGGCAATCACCTTCCCATTTTGCATAAGCACACACCCCAAACCTACGCGGGATGCATCACAATACACAATGAACCCTTTAGATCCTTCCGGTAAAGTTAACACCGGAGCGGAAGTAAGCCTATCCTTCAATAATTGAAAACTCTCCTCGCATGCCTCTGACCATTCAAACTTTTTACCTTTTTGAGTCAATGAAGTCAAAGGAGATGCAATGGATGAAAAGCCTTCTACGAACCTTCGATAATAACCCGCTAGACCCAAGAAACTCCTAATGTTAGTTGAGGTCAAGGGTCTAGGCCAGTTTATTACCGCATATGTCTTCCTTGGGTCTACCTCAACTCCCTCACTAGAGATGATGTGCCCAAGAAATGCCACCGACCTCAGCCAAAACTCGCACTTGCTATACTTGGCGAACAATTTATGTTCCCTAAGGGTTTGCAATACTACCCTTAGATGATCCATGTGGTCAACCTCATTTTTTGAATACACCAAGATATCATCGATAAATACAATAACGAATGAATCAAGGTAATTTCGAAACACCCTGTTCATCAGATCCATAAACGCCGCCGGAGCATTTGTGAGACCAAAGGACATAACCACGAACTCATAATGTCCATATCGAGTCCGAAAAGCTGTCTTTGGAATATCTTCATTTCTCACTCTAAGCTGGTGGTATCCGGACCTCAAATCAATCTTTGAGAAGTAACTCGCTCCTTGAAGTTGATCAAATAAATCATCAATCCGAGGAAGAGGATACTTGTTCTTGATGGTAACCTTGTTGAGTTGCCGGTAATCAATACACATCCTCAAGGACCCATCCTTCTTTTTCACGAACAAAACCGGAGCACCCCATGGAGAAATGCTAGGCCTTATAAAGCCCTTGTCTAGCAAATCTTTAAGTTATGTCTTCAATTCCTTTAACTCGGCCGGAGCCATTCTATAAGAAGGAATAGAGATAGGATTTGTTTCCGGTAGCAAATCGATACCGAAATCGATTTCCCATTCGGGAGGAATGCCAGGAAGATCATCAGGAAAGACCTCCGTAAATTCACTCACCACGGGGACTGACTCTATATGAGGAACTTCTGAATCCACTTCTTGGACTCTCACAATATGGTAGAGACACCCCTTCGAGATCATTTTACACGCTTTTAGGCATGTTATGAAACGACCTCTAGGAAGAGAATTTCCACCCTTCCACTCTATAACGGGTTCATTTGGGAAACAAAACCTCATAATTTTGGTCCTACAATCGATGGAAGCGAAACTAGCATGCAACCAGTCCATACCTAATATGACATCAAAATCAAACATGTCTAGCTCAACTAGATCAATATGAGAAACTCTATGAGGCATTGAAATAGGACAATTTCGATAGACCCTTTTTGCTACCACTGATTCACCAACCGGAGTAGACACCAATATAGGTTCACGCAAAACATCAGGTAAGGTACTAAACTTCTTAGCTACTGATGGAGTAACGAAAGACAAAGTAGCACCCGGATCAAGTAATGCATACACATCAATGGCAAAAATTTGTAACATACCAGTCACCACATCGGGAGAGGCCTCTTGGTCATCTCTCGAACGAAGAGCATAAAAACGGTTCTTCTTAGGAGCCTCACTCACTTGCTTTTGCACATTCCTTTCTCGGTTCCTTATGTTAGGGCAGTCCCTAACTTTGTGATCACTCTTCCCACAACTAAAGCAATTTCCCGTTCCGATCAAACATTCACCATAGTGCTCCTTCCCATACTTAACACAAGTAGGCTTCTCATTAGATGAGTTTCCACCCTTTCCTTTTGCAACTTTTGGTCTAGGGGCTTTAGGATCCCTAGTCTTGGGAAATTTGGATGGAACATGGTTTGAGAACCTCTTCTTGAATCTAGGCCTGTCTTGAATTCCCAACCTATCTTTACCAGTTTCACTCTCATAAGACCTTGTCCTTCTTAAGTCCTTATCCTTATCCTTCCTTTTTGCTCTAGCCTCCTCAACCCTTCTTGTATGCACCATGAGACGACCAATGTTCATGTTATCATGTAGCATAGCCGATTGACACTCCTCTTGTAAGTCGTCCGATATACCTGTCACATATCGACTCATTTCGTCTCTAGGGTCGGAGACCAAAGACGGAGCATATTTGGCCAATTGAGTAAATTTCAGAGAATACTCATGAAGACTCATCGTTCCTTGGCGAAGATTGATGAATTCCACCACCTTCATTTCCCTCATCTCCCTAGGGAAGAATCAATCAATGAAGGCTACTTTGAATAACTCCCACGTCACTAACCCACTTCAAGTGGCCTGTTGTCCTTCCATTGCGCATACCATATCTGAGCGACATCCTTGAGTTGATAGGAGGCCAACTCGACATTCTCGCTATATGACAGCCCCATAGCAGACAAAATCTTGTGAACCTCATCAATAAATTCCTGAGGGTCTTCATCAACCTTCGACCCAAAAAAAGACAGGAGGATTCATTCGAGTGAAATCCCTAAGTCTGGAGGCCATAGTCTGTTCATGGACTCTAGGTGCCAAATCCCTATTGGCTTGGGCAGTCATAGCTTGGGCTTGCACTGTTGCGGCTTGAGCTTGAGTAGTCATGGCTTGAGCCAGTTGAGCGATAATATCTCTCATCTGAGCTTCTGTCATCGGTGGAGGATCAGCAGGAACCTGGTCATCAATAGCAACCTCTTCAAGAGGAGGGGCAGGTTCATCACGAGGAATTCCCGCAGCAGCCATCTCTTCCTCAAGTCTTCGAGCCGTGTTTCTCCTAGTATTCATCTCCTATAACCAAAACACAAGGTTCAGGCAAAAGCATATCCGACGTACATTCTAGGGGCACGATATGGATTTCCAACAATGAGAATGATTCCTAATCGCCAAATAAGTTCCTATTCATAAGTGTGGCGCGCTTCACAATTATGAATACAAACTTAAATAACGTGGTTGAGAGAGAGACGTTAACATCAAGGATATTCAACCTCATGCTCTGATACCAAGTTTGTCACATCCGGGTTTACCCCCTAGACGTAACCGGCATCGTCGTCCTCTCGGAGGACTAAGACAAGCCTCTTAGCTTCGTCATAGCATTCATCGACTAAAAATCAGTAAGAATTAAAAACTTTTTATCTAAAACTACTCGGAGGTTTACATAGACCTCTACATACACATCATTATATATATATCAAGTATACATAGACTTGTTCATATACGAAGATTACTTAGTCTTCTACTTTTATTTCATACACTTATATATTTAGAAAATAATAGTCATAAAACCATATCATCTCATAAACCATCTATCGCTTACAATAGGTCTTGGGCATAGCCCTACATCAAATGAAAGAAGCCGCATATAGGCTGTCTACTACATCGTCTCAAGAGAATAATAGAGTCAACATAGAATCATAGTAACTACACATCATAAAAGAGAGATATCGGCCATGTCCTCGAGAGAGTGAGGACCTACCACTTGGATGGCAAATTACCCAAGTCTTCCTTCCTAGCAATTTGGATCAAGCTCAACGACCCGAACCTAAAATGTTTGGGAAAAGGGAAAGAAAAGGGATTAGTACTCCACATGTACTAAGTATGGAATCTCATATACAATTACCAATCAAATATATTTAGAAAGGGACATTTATGAAAACATAATAGACTACATATGCAATTAAACCATAGCAAAGCAAAGCATACTAATGATAACCTTCAATAAGTCACAAGTGCAATGATCAAGTAAAATTACCATGTCTCCTACTCAATCAAGTAACCTACCAAGACTACAATAAGAAATTTGCTTACCAACATACTCTTCATGTCATGATACATCCTTCTTTGAGCAAAGACAACAACATTATATTCATAAGCATGTTACTCACATACAAACCATTTACATCATACCTTCACTTCACATGCATTATATTGACCTCTCAAAGTTCCTATCAAGGCAAACTAGTGCAAGGCATAGGTAGAGTCCCATACCCCTACCTAAGCTATAGCCAACCCCTCAAGTTACATTGATTAGCCTATATCTTATTCATTCATTTTAGTTTAGGGAACATTTGCCTTAACCGACATAGACCACATAATCGAATGTGGAATCCGGTGTTATGAAAGCTTACACCAATGGAAGGTGGTCTACCGGCCAAAGTAGAACCTAACGTAAACATAGCTATCTAGGTGGATCCACTAGCTAGTATCCTATGGGGGCAACATAGTTCAAGAACTAAGAGATAGGTATTCCCTCTCTATACCATTCGGTAATGGGGCCTCACCTCATGAGAATTCATGAGTGAATATTTCTCAAGGAAAGTCAACACTTCATGTAGATCCATAGGTGAGTATTCCTCTAAGGGAAGTCAACACTCTATAAAGGACAAATGGTGAATATTCCTCTAAGGGAAGTCAACACCTCTCAAATGTCAAGTTCGCTCGGTGCTAAGCTAAGTCCCCATTTTTAGGGAAGCCATTAATCTTTATTAATCTTCTCAATTTAATTAGATAGAAGGGTCAATCCCTTATATATCATCATTATAGCTCAATATGAATTGTATGAGAATTAGTCCTTTCATTAACAATTCAAATAGGTGAAGTTAACCCTCGTACATCTCATCATAATAGGGCACATAGTACAACTTCCCTATATTACATTACACCTAGCAACCTCACAACCAACCTAAGCATATCAATTCATGTGTCATATCAACTTATCACATCAATCAAAGCATACTTCAACATAACATTATCACTTGATGACAATTAACCATAATTTGAAGTAAGGGCGAGGATCATCAAGACTTACAAATACTCCTCCCTAGTCCATCAATAAAGGACCATACCATTAACCCATAGATCAACCAACCTTAGATCATCACGTCAATGTAATTCAATAACAATTCACGAGAACTAATCAAGAGAAGCACTATACTATGAAGCAATACTACATCAAAGCTTAATATCATGATCTCAAAGGTATCTTCTTGACTTAGATTCAATATTCAAGAACATAGGTGTGAAGAACTTCAATTCATCATAATAGACCTATAATCAATGCAATAACAATCATTAAAGACAATTTAACTAATTATGAGATCAATTCTATCAAACTAAACCTAATCCATATCAATTCAACATTTAGGGTTAAGGGTTAGGGGTCATCACCCACAACCTAGATCAAACTACATCAATTAACCATAATCAAGTTACAATTCATGATAATCTATTCATTCTAACCCAAAGAATACATAATTAACTCAATTCACATGATCAAATACGGATTTGGATGAAACCCAATAGAAACTCAACTTTTTGGAAAAAGCTTTGAAGGAACCCTTTGAGGAAAGAATCTCAAAGGTGAATTAGATCCCATACCTTAAGGTTTGATGACGTTTTGATGGTGAATTTCGTGCTAATCCAGCCCCCAAAGACCTTCCCAAGTTGATCTCCAATGGAGTCTTCCAATAGAGGGAGAAAGTAGAGAGAAGGAAGAGAGTTTTTTTTTTGAGAGAATGATTAGGGTAATGAGGGTTGGGGTCTTTATAGTGGGGTCTTAAGTCACTTAATTAGTCTCTCGTAAACCCCTGATTACCCCTAAGACACTTAATTAATTAACTAACTAAAAACTAACTTTTCCGAAACTGCCACAGACCTTGCACGACGGATCCCCGACGACGGTCCGTCGTGGGCGTGACGGACTGACATCCCTCCATCCTGCACATTCGTCACGTTGGTTAGAGACTTGTGCAGGCGGAGGCTTTCTCCCCAAGCGCACGATGGTTCCACGACGACGGACCGTCGTGGCCGTGACGGACTGGCTTCCCTCCGTCCTGCACATCCGTCACGCTTGTCAGAGACTTGTCCAGGCGGAGGAAAAGTCCAAGCGCTAAGGCTGGCACGATGGAGGCCTCGATGCCCCGTCACTCCTGTGACGCCCCGTCGCTTCTGTGATGCCCCGTCATGTGGTCCGTCATGCCCTGCTGCTTTAGGGGTCCTCTTCGAGGGTCCTTGTTTGGTCCTTGGGGAGTCATCCCCTGACTTTTCCAACATGATACTGTCCCACACAATATTTTACACCTATAGTTACAACCGTTTACCAAATTCCAACTCTTTAACTAGGTTAACTCAAAAGGACACTCTATCCCTCTTATGAACCAATTTGCCGGTCGTTTAAGAGTTTCGGTTCCAACACCACTTCAAAGACTCTAAATATGCCTAATTGGCTAGGAACACTGGTTTAGATCCTAAGGAGACCATTTAAGTCTTATCACATGACCTCGGTATTTCAAAATGTTACACTTATGGTCAGTAAACACATCAACATGCACACCATACAAATAATGCCTCCATATTTTTAAGGCAAAAACTACAGTGGCTAACTCAAGGTCATGAGTTGGGTAATTCTTCTCGTGAACTTTGATTTTCCTAGAAGCATATGCTATCACCTTACCATGTTGCATGAGGACACATCCCAAGCCCACTTGAGAAGTATCAAAATACACCACAAAGCCTTCATTACCCTCTGATAAGGTCAACACCGGAGTAGAGGTAAGCTTATCTTTCAACTCTTTAAAACCTTTCTCACAAGCTTCCAACCACTCAAACTTCACCTTGTTTTGGGTGAAAGTTGTCAAAGGAGAAGCAATGGACGAAAATCCATCAACAAATCTTCTATAGTAGCACACTACACCTAAGAAACTCATTATGTCAGTGGGAGTCAAAGGTCTAGGCCAATTTTTGACCGCATCTGTCTTCTTCGGATCAACCTCTACACCATCACCAGAGATAATATGGCCAAATAAAGCAACCGACCTCAACCAAAATTCACACTTCCTAAATTTGGCATAAAGTTGGTGTTCTTTGAGGACTTGCAAAGACAACCTCAAGTGACTTTCGTGCTCATCTTCATACTTGGAGTATATCAGAATATCATCAATGAACACAATCACAAATGAGTCGAGGTAATCTTGGAAGACTCTATTCATTAGGTCCATAAACGCCGCTGGGGCATTTGTTAACCCAAAAGACATAACTAGAAATTCATAGTGACCATATCTAGTTCGGAAAGATGTTTTGGGAACATCTTCACCTCTTACCCTAAGTTGGTGATATCCCGACATTAAGTCAATCTTGGAAAAGTAACTAGAAGCTTATAGTTGATCAAAAAGATCATCAATTCGAGGGAGATGATACTTGTTCTTTATGGTGACCTTATTAAGTTGGCGATAATCAATGCACATTCTAAGGGACCCATCCTTCTTCTTAACAAACAAGACCGGAGGAACCCATGGAGAAATAATAGGTTGAATAAAACCCTTGTCTAGTAAATCCTTGAGTTGGAGCTTCAACTCTTTCAATTCAGCCGAAGCCATCGTATATGGAGGAATTGAAATGGGATTCGTATCCGGTAATAAGTCAATGCCAAAGTCAATTTCCCTTTCGGGAGGAACTCCTAGAAGGTCATTAGGAAAAACCTCTCTGAATTCTTTCACTACAGGGACTGACTCAATAGAAGGATTTTCACATTCTAGGTCCTTAACCCTCACCACATGGTATAAACAACCCTTGGCTATCATCTTACAAGCCTTCAAACACGAAATAATTTTACCCCTTGGCATAGAATTTCCCCCTTCCACTCTAGAATAGGTTCATTTGGGAATTGAAACTTCACTATCCTTGTTCACAATCTATAGACGCAAAACAATCATGAAACCAATCGATACCCAAGATGATATCAATATCAAACATGTCAAGTTCTACCAAATAAATAAGAGTAACTCTATTGGGAAGCATCACATGACATTTCCTACAGACTCTTTTTGCAACTACAGAGTCACCCATTGGGGTACAAACCGAAAAGAGTTCAATTAAAACATAGAGAAGTGCATCAAACTTCCTAGCTACTAATGGTGTAACAAAAGAAAGAGTAGCACTTGGGTCAATCAAACCATAAACATTAACAGAGAAAACTTATAACATACCCGTCACAACGTCGGGAGATCTTTCTTGCTCACCCCTAGCCTTGAGTGCATAGAAACGATTCCTTTTTGGAGATTCAGAATTAGGACCGCTTGGTTGAGCTTGGATATTTCCCTTACCTTAACTTCTCACATTAGTATAACTTTTCACCATATGACCACCTTTGCCAAAACCATATAAACTATTAGTTCCAACATGACATTCACCCCCATGTTTCTTACCACACTTACCACAAGTTGGTCTTTCTCTTGTTGGATCAACATTTCTCCCTTTTTGAGGTTTAGGATTAGAAACTCTATCATTGCGATTCTTGGAGAAATTTGAAGGAACATGGTTTGAAAACCATTTCTTAAACTTAGGCTTGTTTTGAACATCAATCCTACTGTTAGAAGAACCACCCTCAAAAGACTTTGCCTTCTTAGCTTCCCTATTCCTCTTCCTTAGGCGACTTTCCTCAACCTGTTGAGCATGAACCATCAACCTAGAAAGATTTATATTGTCATTAAGCATGGCTGCACGACATTCTTCTTCAAGCTCTTCGGACACGCCAGTTACATAACGGCTCATTTCATCCCTAGCATTAGAAACCAAAGAAGAAGCATACTTGGACAGCTTAATGAACTTCAAGGAGTATTCCTTAACACTCATACCTCCTTGACGAAGGTTGATGAAATCTTCTACCTTAGTTATCTTTGATCCCTTGGGAAGAATCTGTCAAGAAAGGCCTTTTTGAAGATTTCCCAAGTCACGGGACCATCTCCTAAAGCCCTACTATCCTTCAACAGATTGTACCATGTCTGAGCAATGTCCTTGAATTGATAAGCAATAAGTTCAGCCTTATCAGTTGTACTAACCCCCATAGCAAACAAAATCTTGTAGACCTCATCAAGGAAATCTTGGGGGTCTTCATCAACATTTTATCCAAAGTACATGGGAGGATTCATCCTCGTAAAGTCTCTCAAACGGCTAGCAATAGTACTAGCATGCTGGTTCTCTCGAGGTGCAACATCTCTGTTTGCTTGA
This sequence comes from Solanum sitiens, assembly GCA_016801875.1. NCBI lineage: Eukaryota > Viridiplantae > Streptophyta > Magnoliopsida > Solanales > Solanaceae > Solanum > Solanum sitiens. The sequence continues at coordinate 282,825 of JABWTJ010000837.1, forward strand.
GCCATAATGGCCTGAGCTTGGGTGGTGATGGGTTGGGCCATTTGGAATAGGGCTGCCCTCACCTCAACATCCGTCATAGCCATAGAATTCAGTAGAACTTGATCATTTGCAGCATCTTGCAGTTGAGGAGCATTTAGATTACCTTGCGGAGTAGCTCCCGCATTCCCAATCTCCTCTCCTACTCTTCTAGCGGCTATCCTTGTTGTGTACATCGCCTATATACACAATAAAGGGATTAGATGCTAAAAGACACATAGTGTCAAAACTCTAAAGGCACGACATAGGAGTATCAATAAAAGAGAAGTTTCGTAGTCATCACATAGCCTCTCATCCATAATCATGGCGCACTTCACAACCATGAACAAGACACTAGGTAATGTGGTTTAGTGTGACATTGATCCTAAGGATATTTAACCTCATGCTCTGATACCAAGTTTGTCACACCCGGAGCGTATACCCAGATGAGACCGGTGTCGTCGTCCTCTCAGAGGACTCAGACAAGCCCTTAGCATTCGTCATAACATGTGATCATTAAAAAATGCGGAAAAATTAAAACTTTTACATTCTATTTTAATTATACTTAGCCTTCAGACTTAACATTCATATAGACATACGATGTTCTAAAAATTATCTCACATAAACCATCTAAAGAGTGCAAATCTGGACTAAGCCAATAATAGTCAATATGCCATATAGGCCTTAATATAAAAGAATTCAAAAGAACATAATGGAAATAACGTATTCTAAAAACTACTAATTCTTCATAGGCTGGAATATAAATGATAGCATCCCAAACATGAGTACCTACCAAGACATGGAGAAAGGGATTCCAAGCTTCTTCAAATCGACCTGCTTAAACTTTAATGGCCGAAATCTACAGTTGTAGTAATATAAAGTAATGGGGTTAGTACGCCACATGTACTAAGTATGGGTATATGCACATAACACTTAAGGACATGCATGAAGGAGGAACATTTATCATTTCTTTAGGAAACATGCTAAGTCATATGAAAGTCTTCCATCCACATACCATATAACATATACAAGTTAAGGATTCCATCAACTTAAAACATGATCATAATCAAGGACATATTATCATAGAGTCATGTAAACATTTAATATTCAATAGATCATATAAACATAACAGATAAAGCACTTACCAATGATCCCATCCCCAACCCACAAGTGCAATGGTCATGTGAAGCCACATAACCTCACACAACCAAGTAGATAAGATAGGAGACCATAGGTAAATCTTTGCTTCATAAAACATGTAATATAAGTATTCATCACTTCATATAATAATATAACCCAAAACATATTCATCATAGTGACCATCATCATATAAGAGTAACATCATGTATTATAAATATCATACCTTTCATGTTATCATATTACATAAGAACAATCTGCTAGGACTTCCTTTAGAGTCAACTTGTGCAATGTCTAGGTAGAGTCCCATACCCCTACCTACACTAAGCAAACTCCTCAAGTCACCCTAGTAAACGTCCATTTACTTGTCTTTTATTTTAAATGAGGAAACATTCGCCTTAACCGACATAGACCATGTGATATAAACATGGAATCCGGTGTCATAAAGCCCTACACCGAAAGAAGGTAGTCTACCGGCCAAAGTAGAACCTAACATGACATACCTTTCTAGGTGGATCCACTAGCTAGTATCCTGTGGTGGCAACATAGTTCAAAAACTAGGATATGTATTAGAGACCCATAGTTCCACATTATATGGAAGCATCAATCTCATGACAGTCATTGTGAACCTACCTTCAAACTAGGGAAGGGACACCTCTCATACCTAGTTCATCGGTGCTTAGCCTAAGTCCATTTCATGAATAACCTTTAAGTTGTCTTTTATCATAAACTTATCCTAGGTCATAGGAGGTTAACTCCCTCTATAAAATTATCATGAGCTCTTTTAGATTAGATGAGAATTTCATTTCATCGTAACCTTTCGTTTGTGAGATTTACATAGCATAATCATCTTGTGTAAAACATACAAGAGAGTATCATAACTTGCATTTTCGTATTCTTATCATAATCTCACAAGTAACATGTTCATAGCCCAACATATTCTCATAGCAACATCATACGTACTTTTCATAACATAGCATCATAGTTTATAGGCTAACATAAACATTTTAGAGTAATCACACTTAGAAGACTTACCTCTTGCTTCCAAGAAGCTTATTAATCTTACGTTCAACTTACAACATTCATAACCATATCATAGTGAAATACTCAATAGCATAATCAAGAACAATTTATTAAATCATATACAAGATCAATGCAGAATGTAAGATAAGGAAAATGGGTTATTAAAGGGTTCATTCAAGTCTTAATTCCATTCCTAATGTTTACACGTTATCAAATACTAGAAACAACCCATTCGAAACCATCACTTAGAGAAAGATCATGTATCACACGACATTCAAACATTATCAATCAAATACTCAACAATTCGTGTGAAATCAACTATAGAAAACACTTACTTTTCATTGAAAATCATAAATCTAGGGTTAGGAAGAATAACTGTTTTGTAGAGTAAAAGCCCTAGTATTTGAAGTTCTTGAAAACTTTTCTTGAAAGGACCTCTTGGGGAAAGAATTCCAAGAGTGAAAAACCCATACCTTATAGATGAAGAACGAAATATGATTGGAAAATTCGAAACCTTCGTCTTCTTCCTTAAGCTTTTCTTGTTCTTCAATGGAGTTTGGAAACGACAGTGTTCTCGAGAGATTGAGAGAAATTTTGTTTGATCTGATTTGGGACGTGTAAAAATGGTCTAAAACTGACCTAATATCAATATATAGTCGTCCTATGAATTACACAAATGACCCTCCACTTAAATGGGTATTTTTAATAAGTTAAATTACCAAAAATATGACTTTAACGATTATGGGAAGTAGCTGCGCGTCGTGGGTCTCAATCCTGTTATTTTTTATTAATTTTTGAGCTGAGGCAGTGAGGTGCAAGTCAGCCTCGCGTCGCGAGGCTGCCTAAAAAATCTTGAGGCAGAATACCTCGTGAGGAACGCGCGTCACGACCTGTTCCTCCAAACCTGCCTGTTCGCAAGCTGCTAGGCAGCCTGCCCACCCATATTTGGGTCCTTCCCAAGGACCCTTCGGGTGGTCCTTGGGGTGTCGTTACCAAATGTTTGGACCCTTTGTACTACATACTACCTATACAAGGTATCGTTACACGTTTTGTACTTCATTTGACAACCCTAAACCATCACCAAACATAGGAATGTCAACTAGTTCGAATTAGCTAGTTTTCGGAAGTCAAGGTCTTTCTTTGTATTTTTGCCTCTAACCTTTTACAATTGAGTTTACTACATTACTATAGGTCTGGAAACATCATTTTAAGCATAAATAAATAGATTAAGCTCTATTCTATACCATGGCATTTCCGGAGTGTTACGGATAGCTAATGTCCAAGCTTGACTTCCCGAACACCTCTCATGGCCACATACATCATTAGAAGTAAACAATATATGGTATTAGCACATTGTATATACTAAGCATGGCATAATGCATAAAATCATGAGAAACGGACATTTGTATAAAACAAGCTCTTTTTCAGTAAAACATCATAGTATAAGTATAATATACAACACATAACATCACAAACACTTTGAAACACATAAATATTAGAGTCTCCTACCAAAGGTGATTCTAAGGCTCACTTGATGACTTAAGAAGCGACCACCCATACAATCCTTTCACACAAACCAATGATATCCTTTAGACTACCTAGGATAAGATTATTACTATTTCATTAGTTAAACTCCCAACCTAGAGTTACACTAAGAATAACCTAACAAAGACATGAAGAAACCGCCCATACACCCTCTTCAAGCCTACCTAAACAATCCTCAAAGCTACTCTAGATAAGTACTTTTTCTCTAAAATTTCTTGACCTAAGTCATTATGCTCATTAGACAATTTAAGATACATCAACACATAAGGACATTCAAGTAATGGTCTTGGAGAATACCTAGAGACTCACTCACTAACATCTTCAAAGCCTAATATTGCAATGTCTAAATAGCATCCCATACCACCACCTAAACTTTTTCGATACTAGTGGGTATCCCATATGATGGGAATAGGCAATAACCGACATATATCATGGTATCTAGGCATGGAATTCGGAGTTCTAACCTACTCCGATGGAGGGTGATCTACTTGCCAATAGTAGAACTTGCACATCCCATGTATGCATATGGTTAAGAAATATCGAGTGCTTTTTTGTTCTCTATTCTCATATTTCAAATAGATCTACTTCCCAAGAATACTCACTCGGTGCTAGCCTTTGTTCTCATAGATTAGTTCACATAAATGAGCATACAAAGTGGTTCCATACCATGTTCAGAACCAAATCACATTACACCTTACATAAGAGGTCCCCTAGGGTTGCCTAACAGTGGTTAAGAGGATAGACCAACGACTTTCCTAAGGATTATTTCATGCCGTTCCAGCCAACCAACCTTAAGTCCATCATTCACACAAGAAGGATACCGTTACGACTTTCGACTTCAAGGATATCATAACCTTACATCTCGGATGAAGGTTCCATAAATAGGAATTCTTATCTATGTTCAAGGTCATATATCAATCACATATACAAGACTAAGGAACTTTAGCACAATAAGTCAAGGATTCCACATTTACATTCAGTAGGTATCAAGTAACGAACACTAGTCTACCGAACAAGACACATCAATACTTTACTTTAACACATATAGAATATCATATCAAGAAACACATAGACACAACCAAGTCAACCATAGGTCACCCTATACACTACTATAGAACCTTCAATATAGTCTTTATATGACTTATATAACCAAGTAGAAGGATCATACATCAATCTTAAGACTACACCTAGAAGGATATAGTCATATTGTAACATGGTCTCTTAACAACATCAATATAAGAAAACATACTTTCACCTTACTCACAAGTAGATAGAGATGATCATACTTCACAAAAATAAACTACACAAAGCATCATAATATATCAAGTAATGGCGACAATTCTATGATCATCGTAATTCATAAAGTAATGCCGAGGAGATCACATAATTTAAAAGTAAAGCACATAACACCGCCACCATAAGTGGACCATACCAATCATAACATAATAAATACCTAAATTACATAATATAAATAAAATTATGGAAGCGTACCACCAATCCACCATCACCACTTCAATCCATAGCTAAATCATTCAACACAATACTCAAAGACCCTTACCTATGGCCATGATCACCAGTTCAATTCAATACTTACAATAGACAATATATCAAAGAAAATTCAACATAGATTTATGAATTTAGGTCACTATACTAACAATTCTAAAATGATTCTATCATAATTCAACAGCCCTACTCAAACTACATAAGAATTCAATAGTATAGAAATATGGTCACTTCACCCATAAAATAGTCAAAACTACGACTGCATGATTTGCATGGGTTCATAGAGTTTTTATATTAAAATCATCAAACTAACATTAATACGATCATAATACAATAATTCAAAACGTTTCATGCAAGAACCTATGGCTAGATTAGAAAATTGGAGAATTCTTGTTTTTTATCATCTTTGAAAAATCATTGTAATTTACTCCTTGAAGAAAATACATTCAAGAATGAAAACCATATCTTAATATAGAACATTAAACCAAGAAATTGATGGAGAAAAACTTGTGAAAATCAGTCTCCTTCTTTGGAGCTTCAAAGCTTCAACAATGGAGGGTTTGGAGTAAAAAATGGAGAGGTTTTATTTTGAAATGAGGGTTATGCTTTCATTTATGAGTTTAGTGGTATAAAAAGATCCAATAACCATCAATAAGTCATCCCCAAATTACCCAAAATACCCCTGCACTTATTAGACATTTTAACCAACTCAAATTTGACTTAAAAACGACGCGACCAAATTTAGGAGTTTACTGTGAGTCGAGGAGGCATTTTCAAATCTTGGTTCTGGAAAATTTGGAGACACAATGATTCTTGACAGCCCCGCATCGCAGGGAAATATTTTTGCCCACTCAGTCACAGCTGTGTGACGCACAGCCACTGCCACATCTTGGCTGGCCGCAGCTTGCATTGGTCAACTTTGAGTCCTCCTCGGGGACCCTTAGGCTGGTCCCCGGAGCGTCAATATCAAAAGTTTCAACCCTTTACATGTTAGGATACGCATAAGAACCATCGACACACAATTTCACCCCCAAAACATCACTACAAAACACTACGACACACTAGTTTAACTTCGACTACTTTTCGGACGTCTTGGACGTTCTTGGATGTTTGACCTTCAAACACTTCCAAACATTATATATTGCCGATAAACACTATTATTAATCTTTTAAGGTCTTTAAAACATCATGAAACACATATTAGACTCTAGTTTCACCTGGGTCGTTTTTAGAGGGGTTACAATCTCCCCCATTTGGACAACATTGGTCCTCGAATGAGTCTTGCTTCATTTTTAGGAAATTTTTATGATACAAGAATTTCACGAATAGCAGCACATAACCATACCAAACCATATATAATACACAATTAGGAGGAACAACAATTTACATAACCAAGAAACTCACAACACAACAAGAAGCTAGAAACTATTCTACAACTCGTTATGCAATAAGACGCACATTCTTCATTTCAAATAGCAAGAACTCCTACTACATTCATTATCATAATTTGATACAACAATTATAAACACCATACAACCATCTTCAACAAAAGAACTGTTTAATCAAAATTTGAAAAATCTTATAGTGGACTGCCAATATTACAGTGAAACATGCTAATTATTTTTTACAAAAATGCAACTTTTATGCAATTTATGATAAAAACATGACAATATGATAGACAAAACCATATAATCTCAATTTACAACATAATCATAAATTTGTGAAATGCACCATGCAAGGAACCAATGAAATTAAATTCCAACAAGACTCCTAAACACAATACAACATGCATGCAACATGCTACTATAACTTTTTAACTAGAAATCTTGTGTTGAATAGAAGAGAAGAGACAATCAAATAAAAATTCTACTACTCACTATACTCCCCCACTTGGAAGGAACTCATACCAAGTAAAAGAGAGAAGTACAAGAACTTACCAACATCACCATCCAAAGTATAAGGAAAAACTTACTTGGCCTTCCTTCCTCTTAGCCACAAAAGTAGGACAATCCCTCTCATTATGACAATCCTCACCACAACCAAACAAACTATTTGTACAGGATAGACATTCCCCATAGTGCCTCTTCCCACAAGTTGAAAAAGTGGCCTTAATAATTTGAGAACCACTACATATCGCAAGCTTCCATTTTGAAGCACTAGTTTCATCTTGATTTGGGGCTCTCTTCTTAAACATAGGTTGACCTTGCTTATTGGCTTTACCTTTATTCAAAATCCTTGTGCTCCTCCTATGTTTGGTTTCTTCAACGCCCTTATTACCTTGAATAAGGTCAATGAACTCCTCAACCAACATCTCCATGTTCTCATGGGGAAAGTACTTTATTAAGAAAGCCTTCTTAAACTCCTCACACTCTATAGGACCATGCCTATTATCTTTCCATTGAGGGTACCACCCTTGAGCAACCTCCCTCAATTGGTACAAAGCTAACTCTGCCTTCTCCCTAGAAGTCACTCTCATGACACTCAACACCTTATACACACCATCTAGAAACTCTTGAGGATCCTCTCCCACCTTAGATCCAAGAAAGATAGGAGGATTCATCCTCACAAATTCTCTCAATGTAGGTGTCTTAGTTCTCTCCACATCATTCACTCTAGGCTTCACACCCCTATTCAAATTGGTAGTCATGGCTCGGGCTAAATCAAGTAGAGCCTCTCTAATCTCCCCACTAGTCATTTCCAGAGGAACCACCAAAATGCCATTACCTTCTTCCACAATAGGGAATTGATCATTCCTAGCACCTTGATCCCCTTGAGCACCTTAAGCACCTTGAAGAACTTTCTCAACTTGAGGAGGAATCTCCTTATTCACCCTTCCCTCTTCCAACCTTCTAGCGGCCATCCTTCTAGTATTCATCTTCCTAAAAATAGAAAGAAAATCATTAAGGAAGACACTCATAACATTTTACTCTACGGCACAAAACAAGAGTAAATAAAGAAGGGAAAGTATATCATCCTTTAGCATCTCTCCCACAGATGTGTCGTGACTCACAACGATGAACAAGACTCTACTAGACGTGGCTTTATGAGACTATTTTATTCCTAAGACTACTTTCATAATATATGCTATGATACCAAGTTTGTAACGACCCGAGAGTAGCCCTTAGAAGTTAGGGCATTCTCAAATCGGAACACGGCTTACTTGACCTCTCAGAGGACTTGTACAAGCCCTTTCGCATCATTCATTGCATAAAACATATATGAAAAGTAGTGCGGAATTAAAACTTTTCACAACATATCTAAAAGATAGCATTTATAGGAATAATAGAAACTTTAAGTCTCCAAGTAGCTAACTTAGACTCATGAAAAATCATAGGGTCACACCCCATACTACAATCGATTACCAATTAACAAAGTTTATTACATTGTCTATAACTCGATAAGCAAAACATATTGGTATCCTTAATTGATTAAGGACATACCACAATTCTTACTTGAATGATTGCTAATATACAAGATTGACTTCCCGAACACCTCTCAAGAGACACCTACACCTTTAGAAGTAAACAACATATGGAATTAGCACATTTTATGTACTAAGTATGGCATAATGCATAAAATCATGAGAAACAGACATTGTATAAGACGTGTTCTTTTTGAGTAAAACATCATAGTTTAAGTATAATATACAACACATAATATCATGAACACTTCGAAACACATAAACATGAGACGCTCCTACCAAAGGTGGTTCTAAGGCTCTGTTGAGTAAGTTATGACGCGACCGCCCATACAATCCCTTCACACACACCAAAGAGATCTTTTACACTACCTAGGATATGATTATTAACATTTCATTAGTTAAACTCCCTACCTAGAATTACTCTATGACTCACCTAAGAAAGACATGAAGAGACCGCCCATACACCCTCTTCAAGCCTACCTAAGCAATACTCAAAGCTACTGTAGATGAGTACTTTTTCAGTTACATTCTTTACCTAATTCATTATTCTAATTAGACCATTTAAGAGACATTCCAAACTTAAATACATTCAAGTAATTGTATTGGAGAAGACCTAGGGAATCAATCACTAACATCTTCAAATCGTTATCGTTCAAAGTCTAGATATCGTCTCATACCACCACCAAAACTTCATAGATCTTCTCTGATACTAGTGAGTATCCCATATGATGAGAATATTAAATAACCGACATATACCATGGTATCTAGGCATCGAATCCGGAGTAATAACCTACTCCGATGGAGGGTCTTCTACTTGCCAATTGTAGAACATGGACACATCCCATGTAGGCACATTGTTAAGGATTATCGAGGGTATATTTGTTATCTATTATCATATTTCAAATAGAGCTACTTCCCAAGAATACTCACTCGGTGCTATATTTTGTTCTCATAGAGTAGTTCACATAAAGGAGCATACGAAGGAGTTCCGTAAAAAGTTCACAACCCAATAACATTACACCTTACCAAAGAGGTCCCCTAGGGTTGTCTTACAATGGTAAATAGGACAGCTCAATGACATTCCTAAGGATGATTTCATGTTGTTCCAACCAACAAACCTTAAGTCCACCATTCACAGAAGAAGGATAACATTGCCGCTTTCAACTTCAAGGATACCATAACCTTACATCTGGGATGAATGTTCCACATAAAGTACCTTCTTAGTTATGTTCAAGGTCATATGTCAATCACATATAAAATACTAAGGAGATTTAGCATACTTAGTAAAGGTTTCCACATTTACATTCAATAGGTATCAAGTAAGGAACACTAGTCTACCCAAAGAAGACACAACATTACTTCACTTTATCACATATAGCATATCACATCAACAAACACATAGGCACAACGAAGTAAACCATAGATAACCCTATACACTAATGTAGAACCTTAATATAGTCCTTAGCAGACACATATAACCAAGTAGGAAGAATCATACATCAATCCTAAGACTACACCTAAAAGGACATAGTCATAGTCTCACATGATTACCTAACAACATCAATAGAAGAACACATACTTTAACCTTTCCCACAAGTAGACGGACATGATAATACTTCACATAAATCAACTATACAAACCATCATAATATGTCAAGTAGTGCCGACAAGGATATGATCATCATAATTCATAAAGTAACAGCAACAAGGACAATAATTTATAAGTAAAGCACATAACACCGCCACCATAAGTTCATCATATCAATCACAACATAATCAATACCTAAAGTACATAATATAAAGAGAATTAGGGAAGCGTACAACCAATCCACTCTCACCACTTCAATCCATAGCTAAATCATTGAACACAATACTGAAAGGACCTTACCCATGACCATGATCATTAATTAAATTCAATACTTAAAATAGACAATGAATCAAAGAAAATTCAACATGATTTATGAATTTAGGGCAGTATACTAACAATTCTAACATGATTCTATCATAATTTAATAGCCCTACTCAAACTATATAAGAATTCAATAGTTTAGAGACATGATCACTTCACCCCTAAAATAGTCAAAAACTAGGATCGCATGAGTTCATAGAGTTTTTTTTATTAAAATCGTCAAATTAACATGAATTCAATCATAATACAATGATTCAAAACATTTCATGCAAGAATCCATGGATAGATCACAAAATTGAAGAATTCATGTGTTTGATCATCTTTGAAAAATCATTGGAATTGACTCCTTGAAGAAAAGAGATTCAAGGATGAAAAGCATACCTTAATATAGAATATTAACCCACGAAATTTATGGAGAAAAACTTGAAAAAATCAGTCTTCTTCCTTGGTGCTTCAAAGCTTGAACAATGGAGGTTTTGGAGAGAAAAATGGAGAGGTTTGTTTTGACTTGAGGGTTTTACTTTGATTGGTGATTCTAGTGGTATAAAAAGATCCGATAACCATGAATAAGTCATCCCCTAATTACCCAAAAGACCCCTGCACTTAATAGACTTTTTAACAATTCAAATTAGACATAAAAATGGCACAACCAAATCAGGGAGTTTACAGCGCGTAGCGGTGGCATTTTCAAATCTTTGTTCAGGAGAATTTCGAGTTGGAATGGTTCTTGGAAGCCCGGCGGCGCATGGAAATATTTTTTCCCACTCCATGTCAGCTGCTCGACGTGAAGCCGCTATCACATCTTGGCTGGAGCGGCAGCTTGCATTGGTCAAATTTGGGTCCTTCCAAGGGACCATTAGGGTGGTTCCGGAGAGTCCTTTTTGGACATTTCGTCCCTTTACATGTCAGGATACGTGTATAAACAATATATACACAATTCATCCTCTAACCATCTCCAAAAACATCACTATAAAACACTACGACACACTAGTTTAACTTCGACTAGTGGGACGTTTGACCTCCAAACACTTACAATCCTTATATACTTACTATAAACACTATAATTAATCATTTTAGGACTTTAAAACATCATGACACACAGGTTAGGCATTACTTTAACCTAGGTCATTTTTAGAGGCGTTACAAAATCCCTAATGAAACCATGTTTATGCTTTTTATCAACTTTTAGCTTATGAAATTGGTCTAATGAGCATGATTATAGAATGTTAGAGATATGTTTTTATAGTTATATTGTGTTTTAGCTACCAGCCCAAGGGCTATTTTATTATGAATTATTGGTTAAATTGTTAATAGGTGCTTCAAGCTTGGATGAATGGTAAGTGAGTTATCATGTCTAGTTCTTTTTATGAAATGTCCTTGAGTGGTATTGTCCACCTTTGGTGGCAGTGTTTATTTGAAGTATATGAATATGAATTTACATATGTATTGTGAATGAGGCCATGAAGGCATATTATCTGAAGTAAGATGATAATGATGTTGTTCTTGTTTATGTGCTTTATGAAGATTTTTATGTGAAGTATGCTAGAGATTATGTCTAAGTGAAATAAATGTTGATGTGGAGCATGGTAAAGTGCGTAATATGATGAATGAAGTTGAAGAATGTGAATGAAAAGGGGAGTTTTGGGTTGGACACTCTTCGTTAGTTGACATGAAGTGTTTAGTAGCAACCTGACTATATCCTAAGAGTTTCTAAGATAGGTTGAGGGATGGATACCCTTCGTGAGTTGAGATGTGATGTCCAATAAGTCATTCCTTATCCTTTAGTAATGAATACTTAAGACATCGTGGGGTAGTTATGATTAGCACTAAGCGGATATGAAGAAGGGGTGGTTACATTTCGTGAGTTTAGATGTTGTATCCATTGTACCTCTTGAGATGAGTACTCCTTGTTAGTAGAGAATGAGTTACTTAGTAGCAATCTCCTTATCACTTAACTATGCGCTCGCATCGGTGTAGCTATTGGAAAATCCATGTAAATGCTAAGACAATGACCCTACCCTAGGCAAGTGGGGATCTCTCATCCAAAAGGGGTTATTGTCGGGATTCCATGTCAAGATCTCATGGTCTATGTCAGTAAAATCTATGTGCCCACAAAAGAATGTAATGAACTATGTCTTCTAAAGAGCGTACTACTTAGGGTAGGTGGTCCTATGGGACACTATTTATCCATTGCACAAGTAGACACTTTAAAGGGGAGTCTTCGTGTATCTTTTTCTTTAGTGTGTAAATGGGTTATTATGTAATGGAATAAAGTTATGTGACTTAGTGTCTAATGTTATGAAAGCATGTTAAAGTCATGTCTTTTATAATGAAGTTTATGAATGATGTATGTAGTGTACTTAACCTCATGCAATCTTCAAGGAGCACAAAGTGGGTGTAGTAGTATGGGAAGCTATTCTCACATTGCACTTTGTGTAACTTACAAGTCCACTTGGGGAAGGTACTTATGTGAAGTCCTAATATGAAAGCATGTTTATTTAATGTTTAGTTATAGGAGTGCGGACTTGTTACCCGTACGAAGTAAGCCTATAATGGGTAGCCTTGAGAATCACTTAGGTGCACATTGAAGGAATAGTATGGGTGGTTCCTGCATATCTACCTTTAAGAGTCTAAGGGTAAACTTGGTTAGGGAAACTTCTAATGATTTGAGTTCACAGTGAGTTGAAGTAATGTAAGTTCTCTGTAAAGTTGAGTTCACTATGATATTTTGTAGTTTTCTATAAAGTGGTCTTTTATGCTAAAATTATGGAAGTCTTTTCTTATGTACTAAATGATGATATATGTGCTATTTTACTTCTATATTCATGAAAGTTTTACTTAATTTGGATGAAAGCTTATTTCTACAAAAACGTCCCTTTTTGCATGTTTTTGCATATGTCATACTTAGTACATTGTCTTGTACTTAACCCATACTTTTCTATACTTTATAAGTGTAGGTTCTAGGCAAGTTGAACACTAGAAGGCAAGCTTGGGAATAGACTCTCTCAAGACTATGTATATCTCGTATATTCAAGGGCATAGTTCAATTTATTAGTTCCTACTGTTAATACTTATTAAGTATTTTCCTTTAATGTAAAGGGTCGTGTCCCTAAGATATTAAGTTGTGTTTTTAAGTTTTATTGTGATGTAGAGACTACTCTTTAGTATTTATAAAAGATATTTCCTTCTTATTATTAATGTCATGAAATTTTTTAATTCCGCACTACTTTTAATGTCTTATGTAATGAATGATAGAAAATGGCTAGTACAAATCCTCCGAAAGGTTAAGTACGCAATTGTACGACCTACGGGTTGCCCTATGTTCTAGGGGGTACTTTTGGGTCGTGACAAACTATGTATCAGATCAAGGTTTATGCGATAGAAGTTTCACTTTCTTCATTATTCTAATGTCGTGCCTTAGAGTTGAGTTCTATAAACTGTATTTCTCACCTCTTCTCTTGTGTTTATAGGACATGAATACAAGGACGACAACTACTAGAAGGGTGGAGGAAGGAGTAGCTAATAAGAGGATCCCTCCCCGTGGTGATCAAGTCCCTATAGTTGGTATAGAGGATGTGAATGAGGTGGTTCCCCCTCCGTTACCTCAATGAACTCAAGTGCCCCAAATGCCACCTATGCCAAAACTCCTCAAGTTCCCTTTGATGAAGGGGATATGACTAATGTTGAGTTAAGCGTTGACCTTGTGGATTTGACCCGACTCATGACGACCCAAGCTCAATTTTTCACTAATCATTTGGTTGCCCAAGCTAACCAAGGAGGTCGACCTCAACCCAATGTAAGTACACCCGCTTTGAGAAATCGGGATTTCGTGAGGATTAATACTCCTTCTTTTCATGTCACTAAGGTGGATGAAGATCCACAAAGCTTCATAGATGAAATATTCATGGTGGTGGATTCTATGGGTGTCACCCCTAGAGAGAAAGCATAGATAGCCTCTTATCAATTCAAAGAAGCGGCTCAAGTGTGGTTTGAGCAATGGAGGGATGAGGATGTTAAGGGATGGTCTGGTAGATTGGAAGTGTTCAAAGAGTCTTTTCTTGATAAGTTCTTTCCCTTATAGTGGAGGGTAAAGAAGATAGTAGAATTCATGAATCTTCGTCAAGGGAGAATGAGTGTGAAAGAGTAATCTCTCAAATTCACCAAACACTCTAAGTATGTCCCAACCATAGTAGCCTACCCTAAGGCTAGGATGTCACACCGAGAGAACACACCCCAGATGCGACCGGCGTCGTCAGCCTCTCAGAGTACTCAAACAAGCCCATAACATTCGTCATAACATGTGGTCAGTAAAACTTGTGGAAAAATTAAAACTTTTACATTCTATTTGAAGCATACTTAGACTTCATACTTAACATTCATAATGACATTCGATATTCTAAAATCTTGTCTCACATACATAAAACCATTTAAGAGTACGAATCTGGACTTAGCAAATAAAGAATAAATATGACATATAGGACTTAATACAAAAGAATCCAAATAACATAAATTGAAATAGAATATTCTTAAAATCTAGTGATGTCTGTATAAGATGGAATCTGAAAGATAGCATCCCCGAACATGAGGACCTACCATTACTTGGAGAAAGAGTTCCAAGCTTCTTCAATCGACCTTCTAAATCTTCAATGGCCGGACTCTACATTTGTAGTAATATAAATTCATGGGGTTAGTACGCCACATGTACTAAGCATAGGTATATGAACATAACATTTAAGTACATGCATTAAAAAGGATCATTTATCATTTCTTTAGGAAACATGCGAAGTCATGTTAATGTCTTCAATGCACATACCATGGAACATATACAAGTTAAGGACTTCATCAACATACAACATGATCATAATCAAAGATATATTATCATAGAGTCATGCTAACATTCATATTCTATAGATCACATATACATAACATACAAATCACTTACCAATGATACATCCCCAACCTACAAGTACAATGGTCATGTGAAACCCCATAATCCCACAAAACCAAGTAGATAAGATAGAAGACCATGAGTAAGACTTTGCTTCATATAACTTGTAACATAAGTAGTCATCACTTCATTTAACTATATAACCCAAAAACATATTCATCATAATGACCAACATCATATAAGAGTAACATTATGTATCATAAGCATCATACCTTTAACGTTATCATATTATATAAGAACAATCTCCTAGGACTTCCCTCAAATTCAACTTGTGCAATGTCTAGGTAGAGTCCAATAACCCTATCTATGCTAAGTAGACTCTTCAAGTCACCCTAGTTAATGTCCATTTAATTATCTTTAATTTTATATGAGGGAACATTCACCTTAACAGACATAGACCATATGAGCTAAACATGGAATCTAGTTTCATAAAACCCCAGACCGAAAGAAGGTGGTCTACCGGCCAAAGTAGAACAAAACATGACATAGCTTTCTAGGTGGATCCACTAGCTAGTTGTCATATACGAGGAGCACCCCCTAGACGTAACCGACATCATCGTCCTCTTTAAGGACTAAGACTAGCCTCTTAGCATACATCATTACATTCAAATGTTAAAATGCGGAAAATTTAAAACTTTTCGATTACTTCTAAATTAAGGTTTACCTAGATCTCTTGTTTACACATAATATATATTTATCGAGTATGCATAGACCCTTCGTATAAGAAGATTGCGTAGTCTTCTACTTTTAATGCACATACATAGTATAAGATAGTCTCATAAGAAGTCTATAACATTGTCTCATATTAAACCATCTAGATAAGAGTATCACAATTTGGGCATAGCCCTTTCATAAAAAATCATAGCCACAAATAGGTTTTACAATTATAGTACAGAAAGGAAAGAGAATGAAAAAGTGTCTTTAAGACTAACCAACATCAAATAGGTAGATAATCGCATCGTCCTCGGAAAGTAAGGACCTACCGAACATGGAAGATATGAATCCAAGTAGTCTTCAATTCTCTAATATCAACGGCCGGATCCTATATTTTCAATAAACATCAAACATGAGTTAGTACACACTTGTACTAAGTATGTGTATATGCACATAAAATAATTGAAATTATGCTAAAGAGGACATTTGATCAAAACCATGCAAAAGTACTTTGAAAAGCCTTATGCAGAATTAAGAACCCATATAAACAAAATTATCACATAACCAATAAATAAAACCCATGTATAACACAAGACCAACATCAACAAGTAATAGTCAAGTCAACGTATACAAGATTTCATAACATTATAATATAAGCAAGACCCTACTCATAACCCACCATTTAGCCTACAGGTGCAATGACCAAGAAAATCCCCATAACCATACTTAATCAAGTAAACCAAACAAAGGAAGACAAATAATGCCTAACTCAACATAACATACCATCAATAATAACCATTTTCATATTTAGCAATATAGAACAATAGCATGTTCGTAAATTAAACGAGCATCATATAGGATCTTTCCTCAAAGCCAACTAGTGCAATGCCTAGGTAGAGTCCCATACCCCTACCTAGACTAAGCCAACACTCAAGGCACCCTATCTAGACTTCACATCATTACTTCATTTTACTTTCGGTAACACTTTCCTTAACCGACATAGACTACAAGATCTAAGTGTGGAATTCGCTGTTGTAAAAACTTACACCGATTGAAGGTGGTCTACCGGCCAAAGTATAACCAAACATAAACGTAGCTTTCTAGGTGGATCCACTAGCTAGTCTTCCTATGGTGGCAACATAGTTCTAGAAGTAGATGATATATATGAAACCTCTAGATTCCTATGGCATTAGAGCCACATCTCATGGGAACCCATTGGTTGAGTTTCCCTCATAAAGGAGTCAATACCTCATATGGAACTATAGGGTGAATCTTCCTCTGTGGGAAGTCAACACCTATCAATATCAAGTTCACTCGGTGCTAAGCTAAGTCCCACTTAAAATGTATTTCCTTATTATCATCACTTAGTTTAGGTCATAGGGTCTATCCCTTGTATAATCATAGTCATTTAGCTCAATATGTATTGCATGAGAATATCCTTTATTGCAACCCTCACATGTGAGATTAGCATATCATCATCATTATTTCATAACAAGGCACATAGGCAAGTCATCACCAACCTTATTTCATTTCATCTTAAGCATAATCTCACAATCACATAGTAAAGATATTTCAATTCAACATCATACCAAGACCTATGCAGGCTATTCACAAGGCATACTTAAATTGAACTACATCAGCAATCACAAGCCATCATACTTGAAATAAAGATTAGGATAATGAAGACTTACCAAATCTCCTTCAAAAGTAATGATCATGGTCTTACCATCAACCAACCAATTACATCAAATAATAGGTGTAGTAGCATCAATCAATAGTAATTAACAGAAGAACTACGTCAATTGCATCATCATTATCCCAATTAACATCAATTCATAACCTAGGGTTAGGGGAATTAGGGTTGATTTTGAATTTAATCCAATCCCAATAATACATTACCCTAGTCAATCCGTAGATGAATTGGAATAGATAAAACAAGTCTAATAATCAAATCATTCTTCAATTCCCATCAATTCATTACAAAGATCCAAGTTTCAGGAAATTGGGGAACGGAACATGATCAACATGAAATTTCATCAATTAATACAAAATCTATACTCAATTAGTCATAGGAAATCACAATTTATCATCAATTTGAAGTTTAGGAAAAAAAACCATTAGAATTGGAAAACCCCATGGAATTGGGTAATTTGAAATGAACTTTGAGAGGAACTCTTGGGAATGGAATCCCAAGAGTGAAGAACACATACCTTATTGAAGCTTAATCCACGAAATTGAAGTGAAATCCAAGAGAAATTGACCTTCTTCTTCCAGCTTTCTTTCTTCTTTAATGGAGGAATTAGGGAGAGAAAGTAGAGAGAAGTGAGAGCTTTTGGCTTTTGTTTTGGCAATCGGGTTTACGTGAGTAAAAAAATAGCTTTAAAATGATCCTTAGTCTATATATAATCACCCCCTAAATTACTAAAACACACCTCACTTAAATGGGTCTTTTTGTGAAGTCAACATGTTAAAAATATAATTTTACCAAATCTGGGAAGTGGCTCTGCGTTGCGGGGACAACATGCATTTTATTTCCCAAAAATAATTTGAGGCAGTGAGGTCCGTGTGGGCTGCGCGTCGCACAGCAGCCCACTAATTCTTGACTTTCGCAGGCTTCCTTGGCAGCCTGCCCACCCATGTTGGGGTCCTCCTTCAAGACCTTTCGGGTGGTCCTTGGGACGTCATTATTGGACGTTAAGACCCTCTATAATATATTCTACATAACCAAAGTCTTTTTACAAGTTTTATACTACATTTGAACCTCCGAAATCATCCCCAAACAGAGCGATGTAAACTAGTTCAATTAAGCTAGTTTTCAGACGTAATGGACGTTTTTTGATGTGTTTTTTATAAAAAATTTTGGATGACTTATATACATTATTTTAGGTCTTAGAACAGTATTTAAACATTTAGAAACTCATGTTAGTCTCTATAGTAGGTATCGACTTTTTGGAGTGTTACATTATCCCCCCTTAGAAACTTCTTATTAGGTGAGTTTCCACTCTTTACCTTTTCGGGATTTAGATTTAGCACCTTATCCTCATGAGACTCAGGGAACTTAGAAGGAACTTGATTGGAGAACCTCTTCTTGAACTTAATCTTGTCTTGAATATCAAGCCTACCCTTTGAAGAACCACCATCAAAAGACCTTGACCTATTGGCATCTCTACTGTTCATCTTCACCCTAGCTCTTCCACTTGTTGAGCATGAACCATGAGACGAGAAATGTTCATATTATCATGTAGTATAGCCGAACAACATTCTTCTTCAAAGTCATCCGACACTCCCGTCACAAAGCAACTCATTTCATTTCAAAGGTGGGAAACCAAAGAAGGAGCTTACTTTGACAATTTAGTGAATTTCAAAGAGTAGTCAAGTACACTCATACCTCCTTGATGAAGGTTGATGAATTCTTCCACTTTGGATTCCCTCTTCTCTCTAGGGAAGAACCAATCAAGAAAAGAGTTCATTAAAATCTCCCATGTCACCAGACCACCCCTGAGAGGCCTATTGTCTCTCCATTTTATGTACCAAGTTTTGGCCACATCTTTGAGTTTTTAAGTGGATAACTCGGCATTGGGACGTCATAGCTTGTGATTGAGTAGTGAGGTCTTTTGCTTGGGTTGTAATAGCTTGGGACATTTGGAGAAAAGCTTCCCTTATATACTCATCCGCCATGGGAGGAGGAGCAACCAGAACTTGAGCACCCATAGCAACTTCTTTATGTGGATGAACTTGGTTGTCTTATGCTCCTTCATTAGCAATGCCTTTCATCGGCCATTCCTGCATCTGATGTTCGAATATTCATACCAATAATCACCATACAAGGTTTAGGTGAAAGCACACATAAAGTAAACTTTAAAGGCACGACATAGGATTAAAAAAAGATGAGAGTTTCCTAAGCATAACATAGTTCCTCATTCATAGGTTTGGCGCTCTTCACAATTATGAATAAGAATCTACGTAGACATGTTTTAATGAGACATCAATACCAAACGTATTCAACATCATGCTCTGATACCAAGTTAGTCACATCCGGGAGCACCCCCTAGACGTAACCGGCGTCGTCCTCCTCTTTGATGAGTAAGACTAGCCTCATAGAATACATCATTACATTCAAAGGTCAAAAATGCGGAAATTTAAAACTTTTCAATTATTTAAACATTGAGGTTTACTTAGACCTCTCGCTTACACATAATATATATTTATCAACAATGCATAGACCCTTTGTATAAGAAGATCACATAGTCTTCTACTTTTATTGCACATACATATAATATGATAGTCTCATAAGAAGTCTATAACATTGTCTCATATTAAACCATCTAGATAAGAGGATCACAATTTGGGCATAGCCCTTACATCAACAATTATAGCCACATATAGGCTTTACAATTATAGTACATAAATGAAAGAGAATGAACAAAGTATCTTTAAGACTTAACAACATCCAATAGGTAGACAATGGCATCGTCCTCAGAAAGTAAGGACTTACCGAACTTGGAAGATAAGAATCCAAGTAGTCTTCAAAGCCTTCTCTAATATCAACGGCCAGATCCTACATTTGTAGTAAACATGAAACATGGGTTAGTACACACTTGTACTAAGTATGGGTATATGCACATAAAACAATTGAAATTATGCTAAAGAGGAAATTTGATCAAAACCATCCAAAAGTAGTTTGAAAAGCCTTATGCACAATTAAGAATCCATATAAACCAAATTATCACATAACCTATAAATCAAAACCATGTACAACACAAGACCAACATCAACAAGTAATAGTCAAATCAACATATACAAGAGTTCATAACATCATAATATAAGTAAGACCCTTACACATAACCCACCATTTAGCTTACAAGTGCAATGACCAAGCAAAGCCCCATAACCTTACTCAATCAAGTAAACCAAACAAAGGACCACAAATAATGCCTAACTTAACATACCATACCATCAATAATAACCATCATCTTATTTAGCAATATAGACCAATAGCATGTTCATAAATGAAATGAATATCATATAGGATCATCAACATGTAAAGTCAACAGAAGCATAACATTTACTTTATGAACATCTCTATAGGACTTTCCTCAAAGCCAACTAGTGCAATGCGTAGGTAGAGTCCCATACCCCTACCTAGACTAAGTCAACTTCTCAAGGCACCCTATTTAGAGTTCACATCATAACTTCATTTTACTTTCTGGAACACTTGTCTTAACCGACATAGGCCACAAGATCTAAGTGTGGAATCCGGTGTTGTAAAACCATACACCAATGGAAGGTGGTCTACCAGCCAAAGTAGAACGAAACATAAATGTAGCTTTCTAGGTGGATCCACTAGCCAGTCTTCCTATGGGGGCAACATAGATATAGAACTAGGAGATATGTATGAACCTTCTACATGCCTATGGCATTGGATCTTCATCTTATGGGAACCCATTGGGTGAGTGTCCCTCACAGGGGATTCAACACCTCATAAAGAACTATAGGGTTAATATTCCTCTATAGGAAGTCAACACCTCCCATTGTCAAGTTCATTCCGTGCT
This sequence comes from Solanum sitiens, assembly GCA_016801875.1. Lineage (NCBI taxonomy): Eukaryota > Viridiplantae > Streptophyta > Magnoliopsida > Solanales > Solanaceae > Solanum > Solanum sitiens. The sequence goes on from JABWTJ010000837.1 coordinate 304,530, forward strand.
AAGCTAAGTCCCTTTTGAAATTTCTTTGTTTATTAATCATCACTTAGTTTAAGTCATAGGGTCTATCCCTTGTATAATCAGAGTCATTTAGCTTAATAGGTATTGCATGAGAATATCCTTTCATGGCAACCCTCACATGTGAGATTAGCATACAATCATCATCATTTCATACAAGGCTCATAGGCAAGTCATCACCAACTTTATATCATTTCATATTAAGCATAATCTCACAATCACATAGTCAAGACATTTCAGTTCATCATTAAACCAACACCTATGTAGGCTATTCACAAGGTATACTTTTATTGAACTACATCACCAATCACAAGCCATCATACTTAAAGTAAAGATTAGGATCATGAAGACTTACCAAATCTCCTTCAAAAGCCATCATCATGGTCTTACCATCAACCAACCAATTATATCCAATAATAGGTGTAGTAATATTAATCAATAGTAAGTAACACAAGAACTAGGTCAATTGCATCATCACTATCCCAATTAACATAAATTCATAACCTAGGGTTAGGGGAATTAGGGTTCATCTTGAATTTGATCCAATACCAACAATATATTACCCTAGTTAATCCATAGATGAATTAGAATAGATAAAACAAGTCTAATAATCAAATAATTCTTCAATTCCCATCAATTCATTAACAAGATCCAAGATTTGGGAAAATGGGGAAGGAAACATGATCTACATGAAATTACTTGAATTAATATCAATTAATCAATAATCTATACTCAATTAGTCATAGTAAATCACAATTTATCATCAATTTGAAGTTTAGAACAAAACCCATTAGAATAGGATAACTCATGGAATTAGGTATTTTGAAATCAACTTTGAGAGGACCTCTTGGGGAAAGGAATCCCAAGAGTGAAGAACTCATAACTTATTGAATCTTAATACACTAAATTGAAGTGAAATCCTAGATAAATTGACCTTCTTCTTCAAGTTTTCTTCCTTCTTCAATGGAGGAATTGAGGAGACAGAAAGTAGAGAGAGGTGAGACCTTTTGGGTTTTGTTTTGGGCATTGGGTTTGGGTGAGTAAAAAAATGACTTTAAAATTATCCTTAGGAAATATATAATCACCCCCTAAATTTCCCAAAACACCCCTCACATAAATGGTTCTTTTTGTGAAGTCAACACGTCAAAAATACGATTTTACGAAATTTGGGAAGTGGCTCCGCGTCGCAGGGTCAACACGTATTTTATTTCCCAAAAATAATTTGAGGCAGTCAGGTACCTGTGGTCTGCGCGTCGCACAACATCCCACTGATTCTTGACTTTCGCAGGCTACCTTGGCAGCTTGCTCACCTATGTTGGGGTCCTCCTCCATGACCCTTCGAATGGTCTTTAGGGTTACTTTATTGGACTTTTAGACCCTCTATACTACATTCTACCTAAACAAAGTATTTTTATAAGTTTTATCATTCATTTGACCCTCCAAAAACACCCCCAAATATAGCAACATCAACTAGTTAAATTATGCTAGTTTCCGAACGCATGGACGTTCTTTGACGTCTTGGCTCAAAAACTTCTTGGATGACTTATATAAATTATTTTATGTCTTAAAACAGTTTTTAAACCTTTAGACACTCATGTATGTCTATAGATTAGGTCTCAACTTTTCGGAGTGTTACACTAGTATCTTATGGTGGCAACATAGTTCAAGAACTAGAAGATGTATTAGAGACCCATAGTTCCACATTACATGGAAGCCTCTATCTCATGATAGTTGTTGTGACCTACCTTCCATATAGGGAAGGGACATCTCTCGTATCTAGATCATAGGTGCTTAGCTTAAGTCCCTTTCTTGAATAACCTTTAAGTTGTCTTTTATCATAAACTTATCATAGATCATAGGAGATTAACTCCTTGTATAAACATTATCATGATATCTTTAGGATTATATGAGAATTTCCTTTCATCATAACCCTTCGTATGTTAGATTAACATAACATAATCACCCAGTGTAAAGCATACAAGAGGATATCATAAACTTGCAATTTCATATTCTTATCATGCTCTCACAATTAACATGGTTGTAGCCCAACATATATATATATATATATATACATAGCAACATCATACATATTTCCATATAATAGCATCATCATTTATAGGACAATGTAACAATCATAGAGTAATCACGACTTTAGAAGACTTACCTCTTACTTCCAAGAACCTTATTCAAGAACTTACGTTCAACATACAACAATCATAACAACAACATAGTGAAATACTCAATAGCATAACCAATACTAACTCTTCAACTCATAAACAAGATCAACTTATGATGTAGGATAAGGGAAAGGCACATTAAAGATTTCATTCAAGTCTTAGTCCCAATCCCGACGTTTTGATATTATCAAGTAGTAGAAACAACCATACAAAAGCATCATATATATAAGAACATGCTTCACACAAAATTCAAATATAACTAACCACATACTCATCAATTCGTGTGAAATCGACCATAGAAAATAATTACTTTTCATCGAAAATCATTACTCTAGAGTGAGGAAGAAAATCCGCTTTGTAGAGTAAAAACCCGAGTATTTGAATTTCTTGAAAACATATCTTTGAAAGGACCTCTTGGGAAAAGGATCCAAAGAGTGAAAACCCCATACCTTATATACGAATAATCCACAAAATTTGATTGGAATCTTCGAAGACTTCGTCTTCTTCCTTAAGCTCTTCTTGTTCTTCAATGTAGTTTGGAATAGCGAGCATTTCTTGAGAGAGATGGGTAATTGCATTTGAATCTGATTTTAACGCGTAAAAAGTGGTCAAAAACTGACCTATAATACTTACATAGTCGTCCTATAAAATACCCAAAATACCCTCCACTTAAATGGGTCTTTTGAAGAAGTTAAATTACAAAAAATACTATTTTAACGATTCTGGGAAGTGGTTGTGCGTAGCGAGGTTGAGGAAGTGAGGTGCGTGTCAGCCTCGCGTCGCGAGGTTGCCTCTCAAATTGTGAGGCAGAACCCTGCGTGTAGGCTGTGCGTCGCACACCTCAAGTCCCAATCTTGTTCGCGTGCAGCCTGCCTATCCATGTTGGGGTCCTCCCCAAGGACCCTTTGGGTGGTCCTTGGGGTGTCGTTACCGGACATCTGGACCATTTTTACTATATTATACCTATACAAGGTCTCTTTACAAGTTTTGTACTTCATTTTACACTTGGAAACCTTCAGCAAACATAGGGACATCAACTAGTTAGAATTAGCTAGTTTCCAGACGTTAATGTCTTTCTTTGTCGTTTTAGCTCTAACCTTTTCAAAAAGAACTTATTACATCAGTATAGGTCTGTGAACATCATTTTAAACATTATTTAATAGATTAAGATTTAGTCTAAGTCATGGCATTTCCTTAGTCTTACATAGGATGAAAAAATTTGTGATGGGGGTGTCTAGCTTGGAGGAGAAAGAGTATCGTACTTCAATGCTCTTTAATGACATGGATATCTGTAGACTCATGATGTATGCTCAATAAATTGAGGAGTCCAAAATTAGGAAGATAATACATGAGGGTAAGATTTCTAGGTCCGATGAACAAAGTCAACCCAAATCCAAGAAGACATTCTATCACCAAGAGTCATCCATGGGGAACAAGGATAGGTCTCCCAATAAAAATTCCCAAGGAGGTGGCCATACTTTTGAGAGGTCTAGGTGTGCTACTTTTGGAAAGCAACATTTGGGTAAGTGTCTTACTAGAACACATGGTTGCTTTAGGTGTGGTAATAAGGGTGACAAGTTGAGGGACTTCCCTAACATCAAGGCAAAAGTAAAAGAGTTCAACCAAGATCCTAGTGGTGGTCCTGATCCTAATGCTCCAAGGAAGAATCGTTGCTATGTAATGGTAACGGAGTAAGCAACTAATCTGGAATGAGAGCCCCGGTAAGTCTTAATTCCTTAAGATTATTGGTTTTACTTTAGATGAATTTATATGATCTTGTCTCTCATGTTCTCATGACTTCATGTTAAAATTGCTTGAAAGATGAATTAATGAATTTGTAGCATGTTTCACGGGTAAGCTTGTGCATTCACTGTAAAGAATTTCAAAAATTGACTTAATTGCACATTCATGATTTATAGCTTTAATGTGTGTATAAATGGAAAGAATAAAGTGTGTTTTGAATTGTGGAATTTGTTCCGAAAGTTTCTTGTGTTGGTCAAACGCTTATCAATGTGTAGTTGTGATTCTTGCTAAGTTGGTGCATTAACTATGAATGTTTTGATCTTGATGTGATGTGTTATATGATGATATATGAGTCCTTGTGTCACGACCCAAAATCACCCCCTAGAAAATACGGATAACCCTCAGATCGTGACCGGGTGTACTTGACCCTTTGGGGACTCATACAAGCCCTTAAACTATCGTTCATTACATAAGACATGAAAAGTAGTGCGGCATTTAAAACTTTTCACGAATAATTTAATAAAGGAAGTCTTTCATAAATACATTGAGAATCTCATCGTCAAAAGACAACTTAAAGACACGACATAATATCTTAGGGACACGTCCCTTTATATTAAAAGGGAAATACATAGTAAGTCTTTAAATAAGTAACTAATAAAAGGACTATGCCCTCAAAGATATGAGGACATACTTTGTCTTGAGAGGAACTTTCTCACGCTTCAGCTTCAAACCTTTAAATCTTTCAACCTATACTTATAGAGTATAGAAAAGTATGTGGTTAGTACAAAACAATGTACTAAGTATGGCATATGCAAAATCATGCAAAAAGGGACATTTTAATAAAATAAGCTTTCATGCAAAATAATTTTAACATTCATGAATCTAGGAACAAAACATCATAATAAACATCATTTAACACTTAAAGAAGAATTTCCATAATTTTAACCCAAAAATACACCTTACAGTGAACTTCCCAACTTAATAGTAGCCCATTCATTCATACGGATTTCACGCAAATACTCTTCTCCAATATGACTCTTAGGTCACACTAAGTGCAACGTGAGAGTAGCATCCCATACTACTACTCCAACTTAGCTCTCCTAATGGATTCCCATAGATTGAGCACATTACAATAATTTAACCAAAATCACAGTGAACCATAGTAACCATTACAATGAGTTAAAAGCTTTACAGTTAACTAAAGACTCCAACAAATGGTGAATTTCCAAGGCATTGCCAATGAAGAAGTGAACTCATTTCCGTAGCAGTTTCCCTACCTAAGGATTATCCTAAGACTATACAAGGTAAGACATGAAGAAAACATCTAAACACTTCCTTCAATACACACCAAAGCGATCCTCAAGACTACCCAATTTCGGCTTACTCACCTCGGGAGAACAAGTCACCACTCAATCACAACACATTAGAAAAACACATAACAAAACACCAAATACTTCCCTTTCTGAATTCCTACTTAGTGCAATGTGTAGATAGCGTCTCATACCACCACCTACCCTAAGTAGTACACTCTTTTAGAAGGTTTGGCACCAAGTCATCCCTTTTGGAAGGTCCTACTTAGTGCAATGGATAGATAGCGTCTCATACCACCACCTACCCTAAGTAGCAAGTTCTTTTAGAAGACTTAGTTCATTAAATTCACATAGGTATAACATTCTTGTAGAAGACTTGGTACTTTCATTAACTTTGTGGGGGGTTATCTTAACAGGATAGACATGGAATCCCGATATTAACCCCTCTCGGATGAGGGAACCTCACTTGCCTAGAGTAAGGTCATACTTCTTAGCCTTTACATGGATTTCCCAATAGCTACACCTATGCCGGCACATAATTAATGGATAAGGAGATTGCTACTAAGTAACTCATTCTCTACTAACAAGGAGTACTAATCTCAAGAGGTACATTGCAATACAACATATCAACTCACGAAGTGTAATCCACCTCTTCTTCATATCCTCTCGGTGCTATGCATAACTCCACACGGATTCTCAATATTATAAACTATAGGTTAAGGATAACTACTGAATACCACATCTCATCTCTCGAAGGGCATTCATTCTCCAACCTATCTTAGAAAGCTCATTATGAATAGTGGGGTTGCTACTAACCACTTCATCTCAACTCACGAAGAGTGTTCACCCCAAGACTCCCCTTTTTACTCAACTTAGCTTCATACATTCATTTTAGTGTGTGTGTACATGTAAGAACACCTTGCATATAAGCATCATGCACATTACATCTATATATGCTTTAGTCCTTCATTCATCAACTCACACACCTTACATAGTTCACATAATCATATATTTCATTTAGACATAATCTAGGTCAAACATGTAATTCAAGCTTCACAAAACACAATACAAGACTAATTTTCAATATCTCTTCATTTCATATATTAGACCTTCAAAATTACACTCACAATACATACTAAGTAATATCAAATTCATCAAGTAAACACCGCCACCAAGAAGGCGGACCATACCACTCAAGAGCAATTTATACTAAGAACTATACAATATAAGCAACTCACCATTTAATCAAGCCATCACCACCTATAATCATTTTCTCAATATTTCATCATAATAAGGCCCTTAGGGCAGTAGATAAACCAACATAACAACACAAGAAAACCAAAGCTCATTCTTTACACAAACATGTTCACTTAACCTATTTCTTAAGCTAAAAGTTTGAAATATGCATAAACATGAGCTCATAAGGTTTTTGACATTAAAGTCATTAATTAATTCTAGAATAAACACATTTGAATCATTAAAACACTTTTACAAGAATACTCATGCTTAAAATCAAAGATAGAAGAAAGTAGAGTTTGAAAACCCTTTTTGAAATCTTTTGGAATTGACTCCTTGAATGGAAGAGTGTTAAAGGATGGATAACATACCTAAAATTCAAGACAAACCCATTGATTTGTTATGAATAACACGCCCAAACCAGCCCTCCTGGCTCTTCTTGACTTCTAACTTCCAAAGAGACTTGAGAGAGAATTCTAAGGGAGAGGGGTTCTGGGGTTTCAGGAAATAAGGTCTAAAATTTGATCTTAGGGTTTAGAACACTTAAATATACCTAATAAACCCTAAAATAAACGTCCTAGGGTCCTAAAAGACTTGGGGTGAATTTCCCAAACACCTCAAGACTTAATAGGAAAAGACAGCATTTGGACAGGCTTCAATCGACGGTTTCCTACAGACGGGCCATTTGTCAACCGACGCCCCGTTGATGTGGTATCGTTGGTTGGGACATAAACTCTCACACCTGCAGGCTTTCATGTCCAAACGGTGGATGGAGACCGAAGGACCGTCTGTCCATCAATGGTCCATTGGTTGGGTCTCGTGGTTTGAGATTTAGCCCCATTTGGAGCCTGGTCATCCTGCCTTGTAGGTCCAATCGACGCCCATGGTCGATGAAAAATCGGTTCACCAACGCACCGTCCTTTGGGTCGTCGTTTTGTCACTGATTTGGCAGTTTGTCCATGTCTTAGGGCCCTTCTCTAGGGCCCCCTTGTGGGTCCTAGGTGGAGGCGTACCCAAATGTTAAACCTCTAAACATGGTCGTCTAGGTATTAGGAACATGGAACATCTTATACAAGTTTCAAGTAAAATGAACACGTAAAACTTACTCAAACACCTAAAGACACACAAGTACTTTCTAAGGCACACCTTACGAACGTCATGGACGTTCTTGGTCGTTTGACATCCAAACTTAACTAAACTTCACACACTGCCTAAGAAAACTAAAGTAACTCATTTTATCACAAAATTAACTCAAGAAAAAACCACGAAGCTCTAGTTCACCTTAGTTTGTTTTAGGGCATTACATTCTCCCCCACATAGATAACATTCGTCCTCGAATGACAATAAAACTTCAAAAACTACAAGGACTCACTTGGCATCACTTAACACATCACAATCATGATCAAAACATTCAAAATCAAAGCATCAACTAACAAGGAGCATCATTTCACACTTTCAAACACTTAGCAAAATAGGCAACTTTTGCCAAACTTAACAAAGTCAAAACTCATTCTTAACGTTCTTTTATGGAGGAACTACCTTCTCCAACATTAAACATGCTCATATACAACACTTCTGCACACATTTATACTTCAATCAAGGCAAGGCAAATTTTTTTGTTTTATTTCAAAACTCAAATTCTTTTACAGTGATCATCACTGTAACACTGCCCAACATGGTCAAAATTTCAAAAATCCATCCTTTAAGCAATTCATCAAGATTACATAATCATATGAACTATAAAACCACATAAACTCATTTCATAACATAAAGAGAAATGCAACTCATGCTAATATGCAAGTCTCTAAATCATTTCCCCAAACTACTAAGGATTTTTGGTCTCAAGCTTGAAAAAGAACAAAAAGGAAAGATAAGGATACCAATCATCTTCTCTACTAAGCTAATTCTCCCCCACTTAGGGTGAAGCCATACTCAAGGCCTCATTCTTTAAAGCCCCATTATGCTTCTCACAAGATAGGAACTCATACTACTCTTAACACATGATCATCAAGACTAAACATCAACTCTTCCAGTCAAGCATAACACTCTCCTCTTAGGATTCAAGCTTAGACAAACTCTCTTTAACACACCTCATTCAATACTACTTAACCCAATTTCATGGAACAAAACTCCCTTACTAGGTGTTCACACCATTTTTCCTCCTTTGAATAAACTTACACAAGAACCTCCACCAAATAACAAGAACAATTATTAAAACATTATCCACACAAGAGGGTTACCCTCAATTCATATAAAATCTCCACCTTCCCTAAACATTCCTCAAATTTTCACCTTAAAGCTTTCTACCACCATTGAACATATTCTCAAGATAATTCATTCCCTCCAAAAGGCACCTCATTCAATCACTATAACTCTTACCACACTTAGAACTACAAAACCTTAAAGTTTATCATCACAACACTTTCAATATCATCAATCACACCTATCCACAAAATGGCATCACATCACAATCCTCAAAACTCACCTTCACATTTACTATTCTAGCCACAAAACCATCATAACATCAAAACTCACCTTTTCTCTCCCTCAAACTTAGAAGCATCTCCCTTCCCAAGCAATCACACCTAGATAACCACGGAAAAAGGAGAAGAAGATGTTATGGAGTTAAGTTCTATGGCACGATACAAGAGTAATGAAGAAAGTGAAGATCTATCGTCCTATAGCCTCTTGTCCTTGGAAGTGTCGCGATTCACACCAATGACAAAGATACTACTCAACGTGGCTTGTGAGAATTTTAGACCCTAAACTATTTCCCATAAACTTATGCTCTGATACCAAGTCTGTCATAACCCAAAAGCACCCCCTAGAAGTTAGGGATAACCCTCGGATCGTACACCGGACATACTTGACCTTTTTGGGTCTCATACAAGCCCTTTTACTATCGTTCATTACATAAGACATGAAAAGTAGTGCGAAATTTAAAACTTTTCACAAATAATTTAATAAACGAAGTCTTTCATAAATACTTAGAAAATCTCATCGTCACAAGCCAACTTAAGACACGACATAATATCTTTGGGACACGGACCTTTACATTAAAAGGAAAATACATAGTAAGTCTTTAAATAATAAACTAAGAAAAGGACTATGCGGACATACTTTGTCTTGAGAGGAACTTTCTCAAGCTTCGCCTTCAAACCTTTAAATCTTCCAACCTATACTGATAGAGTATAGAAAAGTATGTGGTTAGTACAAAACAATGTACTAAGTATGGCATATGCAAAATCATGCAAAAAGGGACATTTTAATAAAATAATCTTTCGTGCAAAATAATTTTAACATTCATGAATCTAGGAACAAAACATCATAAGACACATCATTTAACACTTAAAGAAGAATTTCCATAATTTTAACCCAAAAATACACCTTACAGTGAACTTCCCAACTTAACAGTAACCCATTCATTCATACGGATTTCACGCAAATACTCTTCTCCAATAGGACTCTTAGGTCACACTAAGTGCAACGTGAGAGTAGCATCCCATACTACTACTCCAACTTAGCTCTCCTAATGGATTCCCATGGATTGAGCACTTTACAATAATTTAACCAAAATCACAGTGAACCATAATAACCATTACAATGAGTTAATTTACAGTGAACTAAAGTCTCCAACAAATGGTGAATTTCCAAGGCATTGCCAATGAAGAAGTGAACTCATTTCCGTAGCAGTTTCCCTACCTAAGGATTATCCTAAGACTCTACAAGGTAAGACACGAAGAAAACATCTAAACACTTCCTTCAATACAAACCAAAGCGATCCTCAAGACTACCCAATTTTGGCTTACTCACCTCGGGAGAACAAGTCACCACTCAATCACAACACATTAGAAAAACACAGAAAAAAAACACAAAATACTTCCCTTTCTGAATGCCTACTTAGTGCAATGAGTAGATAGCGTCTCATACCACCACCTACCCTATGTAGTACACTCTTTTAGAAGGTTTGGGACCAAGTCATCCCTTTCGGAAGGTCCTACTTAGTGCAATGGATAGAAAGCGTCTCATACCACCACCTACCCTAAGTAGCACGTTCTTTTAGAAGACTTAGTTCATTCAATTCACATAGGTATAACATTCTTTTAGAAGACTTGGTACTTTCATTAACTTTGTGGGGGATTATCTTAACAGACAAAGACCATGAGAGCTAGACATGGAATCCCTATATTAACCCCTATCGGATGAGGGAACCTCACTTGCCTAAAGTAAGGTCATACTTCTTAGCCTTTATATGGATTTTCCAATAGCTACACCTATGCGGGCACATAATTAATGGATAAGGAGATTGCTACTAAGTAACTCATTCTCTACTAACAAGGAGTACTAATCTCAAGAGGTACATTGCAATACAACATATCAACTCACGAAGTGTAATCCACCTCTTCTTCATACCCTCTCGGTGCTGTGCATAACTCCACACGGATTCTCAACATTATAAACTATAGGTTAAGGATAACTATTGAATACCACATATCATCTCACGAAGGGCGTTCATTCTCCAACCTATCTTAGAAAGCTCATTAGGAATAGTGGGGTTGCTATTAACCACTTCATCTCAACTCACGAAGAGTGTTCACCCCAAGACTCCCCTTTTTACTCAACTTAGCTTCATACATTCATTTTAGTGTGTGTGTACATGTGAGAACACCTTGCATATAAGCATCATGCACATTACATCTATATATGCTTTAGTCCTTCATTCATCAACTCACACACCTTACATAGTTCACATAATCATATATTTCATTTAGGCATAATCTAGGTCAAACATGTAATTCAAGCTTCACAAAACACAATACAAGACTCATTTCCAATATCTCTTCATTTCACATATTAGACCTTCAAAACTACACTCACAATACATACTAAGTAATATCAAATTCATCAAGTAAACACCGCCACCAAGAAGGCGGACCATACCACTCAAGAGCAATTTATACTAAGAACTATACAATATAAGCAACTCACCATTTAATCAAGCCATCACCACCTATAATCATTTTCTCAATATTTCATCATAATAAGGCCCTTAGGACAGTAGATAAACCAACATAACAACACAAGAAAACCAAAGCTCATTCTTTACACAAACATGTTCACTTAACCTATTTCTTAAGCTAAAAGTTTGAAATATGCATAAACATGAGCTCATAAGGTTTTTGACATTAAAATCATTAATTAATGCTAGAATAAACACATTTGAATCATTAAAACACTTTTACAAGAATACTCATGCTTAAAATCAAAGATAGAAGAAAGTAGAGTTTGAAAACCCTTTTTGAAATCTTTTGGAATCGACTCCTTGAATGGAAGAGTGTTAAAGGATGGATAACATACCTCAAATGCAAGACAAACCCATTGATTTGTTATGAAGAATACGCCCAAACCAGCCCTCCTGTCTCTTCTTGACTTCTAGCTTCCAAAGAGACTTGAGAGAGAATTCTAAGGGAGAGGGGTTCTGGGGTTTTAGGAAATAAGGTCTAAAATTTGATCTTAGGGTTTAGAACACTTAAATATACCTAATAAACCCTAAAATAAACATCCTAGGGTCCTAAAAGACTTGGGGTGAATTTCCCAAACACCTCAAGACTTAATAGGAAAAGACAGCATTTGGACATGCTTCAATCGACGGTTTCCTACAGACGGGCCGTTTGTCAAATGACGCCCCGTTGATGTGGTATCGTTGGTTGGGACATAAACTCTCACACCTGCAGGCTTTCATGTCCAAACGGTGGATGGGGACCGAAGGACCGTCTGTCCATCAACGGTCCGTTGGATGGGTCTTGTGGTTTGAGACTTAGCCCCATTTGGAGCCTGGCCATCCTGCCTTGTAGGTGCAATCGACTCCCATGGTCGATGAAGAATTGGTTCACCAACGCACCGTCCTTTGGGTCGTCGTTTTGTCACTGATTTGGCAGTTTGGTCCATGTCTTGGTGCCCTTCTCTAGGGCCCCTTGTGGGTCCTAGGTGGAGGCGTACCCAAACGTTAAACCTCTAAACATGGTCGTCTAGGTATTAGGAACATGGAACATCTTATACAAGTTTCAAGTAAAATGAACACGTAAAACTTACTCAAACACCTAAAGACACAAAAGTACTTTCTAAGGGACACCTTACGAACGTCATGGACGTTCTTGGTCGTTTGACCTCCAAACTTAACTAAAATTCACACACTGCCTAAGAAAACTAAAGTAACTCATTTTATCACAAAATTAACTCAAGAAAAAACCACGAAGCTCTAGTTCACCTTAGTTTGTTTTAGGGCGTTACATTCTCCCCCACATAGATAACATTCGTCCTCGAATGACAATAAAACTTCAAAAACTACAAGGACTCACTTGGCATCACTTAACACATCACAATCATGATCAAAACATTCAAAATCAAAGCATCAACTAACAAGGAGCATCATTTCACACTTTCAAACACTTAGCAAAATAGGCAACTTTTGCCAAACTTAACAAAGTCAAAACTTATTCTTAACGTTCTTTTATGGAGGAACTACCTTCTCCAACATTAAACATGCTCATATACAACACTTCTGCACACATTTATACTTCAATCAAGGCAAGACAATTTTTTTTGTTTTATTTCAAAACTCAAATTCTTTTACAGTGATCATCACTGTAACACTGCCCAACATGGTCAAAATTTCAAAAATCCATCCTTTGAGCAATTCATCAAGATGACATAATCATATGAATTATAAAACCACATAAACTTATTTCATAACATAAAGAGAAATGCAACTCATGCTAATATGCAAGTCTCTAAATCATTTCCCCAAACTACTAAGGATTTTTGGTCTCAAGCTTGAAAAAGAACAAAAAGGAAAGATAAGGATACCAATCACCTTTTCTACTAAACTAATTCTCCCCCACTTAGGGTGAAGCCATACTCAAGGCCTCATTCTTTAAAGCCCCATTATGCTTCTCACAAGATAGGAACTCATACTACTCTTAACATATGATCATCAAGACTAAACATCAACTCTTCCAGTCAAGCATAACACTCTCCTCTTAGGATTCAAGCTTAGACAAACTCTCTTTAACACACCTCATTCAATTCTTAGTCACTACTTAACCCAATTTCATGGAACAAAACTCCCTTACTAGGTGTTCACACCATTTTTTGCTCCTTTGAATAAACTTACACAAGAACCTCCACCAAATAACAAGAACAATTATTAAAACATTATCCACACAAGAGGGTTACCCTCAATTCCTATAAAATGTCCACCTTCCCTAAACATTCCTCAAATTTTCACCTTAAACCTTTCTACCATCATTGAACATATTCTCAAGATAATTCATTCCCTCCAAAAGGCACCTCATTCAATCACTATAACTCTTACCACACTTAGAACTACAAAACCTTAAAGTTTATCATCACAACACTTTCAATATCATCAATCACACCTATCCACAAAATGGCATCACATCACAATCCTCAAAACTCACCTTCACATTTACTATTCTAGCCACAAAACCATCATAACATCAAACTCACCTTTTCTCTCCCTCAAACTTAGAAGCATCTCCCTTCCCAAGCAATCACACCTAGATAACCACGGAAAAAGGAGAAGAAGATGTTATGGAGTTAAGTTCTATGGCACGATACAAGAGTAATGAAGAAAGTGAAGCTCTATCGTCCTATAGCCTCTTGTCCTTGGAAGTGTCGCGATTCACACTAATGACAAAGATACTACTCAACGTGGCTTGTGAGACTTTTAGACACTAAACTATTTCCCATAAACTTATGCTCTGATACCAAGTCTGTCATAACCCAAAAGCACCCCCTAGAAGTTAGGGATAACCCTCGGATGGTAACCGGACATACTTGACCTTTTTGGGTCTCATACAAGCCCTTTAACTATCGTTCATTACATAAGACATGAAAAGTAGTGCGAAATTTAAAACTTTTCATAAATAATTTAATAAACGAAGTCTTTCATAAATACTTAGAAAATCTCATCGTCACAAGCCAACTTAAAGACACGACATAATATCTTTGGGACACGGACCTTTACATTAAAAGGAAAATACATAGTAAGTCTTTAAATAATAAACTAAGAAAAGGACTATGAGGACATACTTTGTCTTGAGAGGAACTTTCTCACGCTTCACCTTCAAACCTTTAAATCTTCCAACCTATACTTTATAGAGTATAGAAAAGTATGTGGTTAGTACAAAACAATGTACTAAGTATGGCATATGCAAAATCATGCAAAAAGGGACATTTTAATAAAATAAGCTTTCATGCAAAATAATTATAACATTCATGAATCTAGGAACAAAACATCATAAGAAACATCATTTAACACTTAAAGAAGAATTTCCATAATTTTAACCAAAATACACTTTATAGTGAACTTCCCAGCTTAAGAGTAACCCATTCATTCATACGGATTTCACTCAAATACTCTTCTCCAATAGGACTCTTAGGTCACACTAAGTGCAACGTGAGAGTAGCATCCCATACTACTACTCCCACTTAGCTGTCACGCCTCAAAACCCATTAAGACGGACAGGCACCCGATGCCCTAAAGGCCCGAGAGAACCAACCTGCAACCTGTTCTTACTGAGCATATACTATAACAATTGAGACAAGTTAACTTTGGATGCAGCGATACAAACCAACGTAAGTAGATCCAAAAGTTATATACAAGACTTGGCCGTTTAGGCCACAACTCCTTAAGACACAACTGAACCATGTACATACGTCTACAAAGCCTCTAAAAGATAGAAGACTAGAGTAGGTCGGGACAGACCCCGCCTTACCCTTAACTACGATACAATACCAAACAAATTTACCAAGGACTTAATAAAGCTCCGAATCAACTTGGAGCTCACCAAAAGTAGCAGAATTTTGAGTGCTTCTACTGAGGAGGTCTACTAGCTGGAGTACCTGAGCCTGCAGCATGAAATGCAGCGTCCCCAATACGGGACGTCAGTACGAAAAATGTACTGAATATGTAAGGCAAAAAGTATATGTAATACAAGGCACAAATGAAATCAAGTAGCAACATATGAGTGCATAGATTAGGAGAGAAGACCACCTTTGCTTACTCTTGTGGAATCAAGTAAGCTAGATTCTTTTCTTTACCTTCTTTGTATGTTATAATCTTTGTTGGGCATGTGATACAAGTGACCAGCTGATCAGTGGTAGAAGAGGATGACCCATGCTAGGCGTATTAACCCCTGGGATGCGGTCCTCATAATTACACAACTTGGGATCGGCCCATGCTAGGCTTTCGCCCCTGAGCTGCCACCCTTCTATACCAATAGGGATCGGCCCATGCTAGGCTTTCGCCCCTGAGCTGCCACCCTTAATTATATAGATTTCTTCACTTAGATCTTTAATCTTTGAGATTATTGTTAATCAGTTCATAACTCTTTTGAGATGTTATTTTGGATAATCGTAACACTTTGAGATGTTGATTTGGTGGTCATAATCATCTTGGAGACATGAAATTACGGAACAGTAGTGGAATACATGAAAACAATACTTTGAGGCAGTAACAATGACATAAGGAGCTATGAAACATCAACCCTTACTTTAAGACCTTACTGGCACAATTGACTTCAATGCTAGGCGAAGGATCATCAAACTTCTTTTGCAAATACCATTTCTAGAACAGCACAAGGGAAATTTACACAAGTATAGAGTAGTGAACATATAATGAAGTAGTTCCATGTACTTAGAATGGGGAAAGAAATATTGTTAGCTATTTGGATATAGTACGCTGCCACCATGCTTCCTTTTCTAGAAATAGAACTTATGAGAATCACTTCATTGATATTAATTGCAGGTGGCAGATTTCATGCCAAAAGGATATAGAATCGAATAGCCTTACATACCTTATATTTATGACCAATACCACTATCACGATTCAGCCTTCCTTAATGGGTGCTAATCTACAACATAAGTAATGATTAAGCTAACATCAGCAGCTAATCACAATAAGGTTCTCCAAAACAGTAGCTAAAAATATTTGATGGAAATCAGGCCCATACAACCCTTACATATATGGTGAACCACCACACCCTTCCTCTACACATTAATACAACTTCAAACATCATTTCCAGAGATAGCCAAATAGCCCTCAACAACAATATTCATAAGGCAGCCACTAATAATCCCAAATCTTTCAGCATAATAGGAGAATATTGACTCAAAGATTTATCATCATCCATGAATTCTTGATAAATATATACAAAATTCTCCAATCCAAACATGATCAAAGAGAGGAAAACAAATGGGTTGAAGTCTTACCTTAATTCTGAAAATTTATCCTCTAAACTTGTACTTCAAGAATTCAAACTCTCCTTCAAACTCTTACTTGAAAAATTAGACAGCACTCAAGAACTCTAAGGTGTTTTAGGGCTTCTAATTGAAGCCAAGAGAGACCAAGAAAGAACTTAGGAAATCTGAAATTTTTGCAAGTTCAAAATGGAGAATAAGACTTGATCCTTATCCTTTGAAAAAGGAGATGTTATGGCCGACACTCTTCACCAATTTTGGGCCATATAATGTCAAGTAGGTGCCCCACCTGCTTGTCCTTTTAACTTGGGCCCTTTTGGACTTAATATTATTGGACCTTGGCTGTCCATTTTTTCCTTTGTTCTTTTAATCAGCTTGGGACAGATAGTGCAAGTAGGTGGTACACACTTGGCCCAATAACATGGTAAAACAAATCTTAGGAGGTCATGTACTTACTTAGTTTCACTTGGGCTTTATCCATAATGGCCAATTGGCAGATTTGGCTGTTGGGCCTTCTTTCATTCACAATTTTCTTTAATATGTTTGGGCTTCAAATGAGCCCCTAAATATAAGCCTAAATCTGGTCAATCAAACTTGGGCCCTTTAACTATAATATAGATCAAGTAGGTGATGCAACTGCTAGCTCAATTACCATCTTACTATAATTACTTAAATACTTTCCATCGGAGTTAACTTGCAATACATATGCTAAAACGTGCAAGGCATTACATCACCTTCCAAGCTAGTTTAAACCAACACTAATCATGTAAGAAACATGATCCCTCACCTACACTATAAGTATATGTCAAGTATAACATGAATAGAACTACCACATACAAAAATACAGGCCGTTACAGGTTAAGAAACATGAAGGGCGTGCTTTGTATTCTAGTCTCATCCTTTAACTAGAACTGCTTCTCTTACCATACTCACTCGGTGCTAGCCTTTGTTCTCATAGAGTAATTTACACTTAAGGTTCATACAATTGAGTTTCATATCTAGTTCATAACCAAATTACATTTACCCTGCCAAAGCAAGGTTAACTAGGGATATCTTACTATGGCGAAAAGAAGTTCATCATGACTTTCCTAAGGTATGATATGATGCAGTTCCAGCCAATCAACATTAAGTCCATCATTCATTACATGAAGGATACCATTACGGCTTTCGACTTCAAGTTTCATAACCTTACCACTAGGTTCAAGGTTTCACATAAAGGACCTTCTTGTCATCATTCAAGGTCTTACATAACATTAATACATTCAAGACTAAGACTCTTTAGTTCATAAGTCAAGATATCACATATTCATATTCATACAAGCATCAAGTAAGGGACAGAAGTCTACCTAAACAAGACACAACATACTTCACTTTAGCACATATAGCATAACATTCTTTAGATACTTAGAAATGACCCTTAACATCATTTATTCAACCTATTCATTACCTTAACATCACCAACATAACCATTATAGACTCATATAGTCAGGTTAAGAACAACCATGTATCAACTCTAAGACTACACATATAAGCACATAGTCATAGTATAACATGATCACCTAATAACTTCAATAGGAGAGCACATACTTTCACATTAATTCACATATAGATAAACATGCTCATAATTCACATTAATCAACTATACAAATCATCATAATACTTCAAGTAGTGCCGACATGGCCATGATCATCAATATACTTAAAATAATACCGACAAGGCCACATCAATTCACATAACAACGCCACCATAAGTGGGCCATACCTATCACACATAATCCAAGAGATAAATACAATAGATATACATAATTATAATAGAGTTAGGGCAGCATACCACCCAATTGATCTCACCACTTCAATCCCAAGCTAAATCATCCAATTCAATATCATAAGGCCCTTACCCATGGACATAAACATCAATCCAAAGCATTTATCATAATACTCAATGAATCTAAGTCAATTAATTATAGATTTACCAATCTAATACCAATTAGATATCAATTGAATACAATTCTTGCATCATTAGAAAGCCCATAGAAATCTACACTAAGCATTAAGTTCATATCAATTCAATAGGCTTAACATGCAATAGATCTAAGAGTATTAATTAATCAATTAATCAAATTGAAACAGCCTATACATCATACATACATAATCTATACATGAATTAAAAGCCCATAACAATCTACACATGAATTCATAAATCTCAAAGCATAATCAATTCACCCATATTTTAGTGAAATTTAGAGAATTGAGAAGATCAAGGGTTCATGGAGAATTGCATTGGAAAACATCAATTAAACATAAATAACATCATATCTTAACGTTTGAAAACCTTTCATGCAAGAACCCAAGACTTAGAGTAGAAATTGGACTATTTCATCTTTTTGAAATCCTTAGAAAATCAGCTTTGAAATTGGATCTAAGGTGATAGCAAGCCTTAGATTAAGAAATATCATACCTTATTTGAAGAAACAAACTATTTGAAGAAGAAACTCCATTGAAAATCCATCTTCAAGCTTCATCTTCACTTTGAACTCTCATGGAGGTTTTTGGAAGAACTTTTGGAGGGAATATGTTTTGATCTTAGTGTTAGGGTTTAATTGAGAGTTTAATGACTTATATACTCTTAAAATACCCATAAAAACTCCAAACAACCGTCCAAATACTTATAGGGGCGTGGGGTAAATTTACAAGTTCACCCTCATCTTAATAGTAAGCTGGGAGGAAAATAGGTTGCACCATCGATGAGACCATTGACGGTCTGTAGTCTCACCCACGCCCCATCATTTGGGTCTCGTGGGTTGCACCTGCAAATACCCAACCTGCAGTACAAGTGTCTCCATCAACGAGACCCATCGACGGGCCGATTGCCATTACCTGGCAGTGTTGAGCTCTAAAGTTGGGGTCCTTCTTTAGGGCCCCTTGTGGGTCCTATGTGGAGTCGTACCCAGACGTTTCTAACCCAAACATGTACGTATACGAGTTTAGGACCTACCACATGAGTTTCATCCAAAACAAACACGTCAAACTCGACAAAACAAGCTTAGACACACAAGGTCATTTCGAGACACATCTTTCGAACGTCATGGACGTTCTTGAGCGTTTGACCTACAAACTTCACCAAACTTGACACACTGCCAATATTTACCATATAAACTCATTTAAGGACCATATAAGCTCATGCATCACATATAAACACATAGAACCACACATAACCACATATGAGGCACTTAGGTGACTTAGTTGTCGAACGTCTTGGTCGTCCCTTGACGTTTGACTTCCAATGCACCTAAACTCTTAACTAATGCCTCAGTAACACTTTATAGACAATTTTAGGACCTTAGACCACCATGATAACCACGTTAGGCTCTAGTTTTAAATAAATCATTTTTGGAATCTTACACATATAATGCCTCAAACGGTGCGATATCAATGATGGAGTGATAGATATTGTTATACGATAATTTCATATAAAGGTAAGAACTTATCCCAATGCCTTCCAAAATCAATCATACAAGCTCTCAACATGTCTCAACACATGTACAATCCTCTTTGGTTGTCCATCAGTCTGTGGATGAAAGGTCATACTAAAAGTGAGATGTGTGCCCAATTCATCATGTAGTTTCCTACAACACTTGGAAGTGAAAGGGTACCCCTAATCTGAGATAATATAAAGGGGCACACCATGCAGCCTCACCATCTCTTTCACATAGATCTCTGCCAATTATTCGCCATTATAATCTAGTATTACCATAATAAAATAGGCCGACATAGTCAATATATCGACCACACCTCTAATAGAATCAAACTTCCTGACGTCTTGGGAAGACCAACGACAAAATCCATGGTAATTCTTTCCCACTCCATTCCAGAATTGACAGTCTTTAATAGTAATCCAGAAGGCCTTTGATGTTCATACTTCACGTGTTGACACTTCTGATACTTCGACACAAACTTCGCAATGTCTTTCTTCATCCCCGACCACCAATAACTTCGCTTTAGATCTTTATACATGTTGGTCACACCCTGATGAATAGAATATCGTGAACCATGATACTCCGCCAATAATTTTTGAATCAAGCCATCAATTTGAGGAATATAAATCCTTCATTTTACCATAAGTTCACCATCCACATCAAGAGTAGTCTCTTGTGACTTACCATTTGCCAACTTCTCTTTGAGTTCTTTCAAATCTTTATCCTCAATTTTTTTGGCCTTGATCTCCTCGATGAAGGTGGCCTTAAATTCAATACTAGATAACACCCTACCTCCTTCAAAGATTCCCAATTGCATGAACTTAGCCTTTAAGGTATCAATTTTCTTTGTCAAAGGTAGCTTGGTTACACTCAAGTAAGCTAAGCAACCCATACTTACCGCTTTTCTACTAAAAGCGTCTGCCACCACAATACCCTTACCTGAATGGTATTGAATGGTCACATCATAATCCTTGAGTAACTCAATCCATCTCCGGTGTCTCAAATATAGATCTTCTTGAGTGAATATATGTTCCAGACTTAGAAGATTGGTAAACACTTCCCACTTAATGGCATAGAGGACATGATACAAAATCTTAAGGGAAAATACTACCGCTGCCAACTCCAAGTCATGAGTTGCATTAACACAGCACCCAACCCTGAATGAAAAGCATCACAATAAACTATAAAATCCTTACCTTTCACAAGTAATGCTAGGATATGTGCGGTAGTCGAGAGAGTGTTAAGCTTTTGAAAAATCTCCTAACATTTTTCAGTCCATTCAAGTGGTATCTCCTTCTTAGTCAAATTAGTCAAGTTAGTGGTAATAGAAGCGAAATTCTTTACAAACCGACGGTAGTAGCTAGTGAGCCCCACAAAGCTCCTTGCTTGCGTCAGAGAGCTAGGCCAAACCCAATTTTTAACCTCCTCAATCTTTTGAGGATCTGCTATTACCCCTTCCTTCGAAACTACATGCTCCAAAAATGCAACAAAGGTCAACCAAAATCTACACTTAGAAAATTTTGCATACAATCTTTATTAACCAAGAACACCCAGAACAATATGAACGTGGTCGGCATGCTCTTTCTCACTCTTCGAATAGAACAAAATATCATCAATGAAAACTATCACAAACAAATCAAGGAAATGTCTTAAACTCCCCATTCATCAAACTCATAAAAGCTTCAAGTGCATTGGTCAAACCAAACGACATCACTAAAAATTCGTAGTGCCCATAGCGAGTAATGTTGTCTTGGGCACATCTTATGGCCTAATTTTAATTGATGATAGCCATACCCCAAATCAATTTTAGAGAAGACTGATGCACCTTGTAATTGGTCGAAAATATCATTAATTCAAGGTAAGGCATACTTGTTTTGAATAGTTACCCTATTCAATTGTCGATAGTCTATAAACATTCTCATACTCCTATCCTTTTTCCTAGCAAACAACACTGGGGAACCCCACAGAGAAGCACTAGGTCGAATAAATCCCTTATCAAGAAGCTTTTGGATTTGAGCCTTAAGCTCTCTCAATTACACCGGAGCCATGCGATATGGAGAGATGGAAATGGAACAAGTACCAGGCTCTAAATTAGTACAAAAGTATATATCTCTATCTAGAGGCATACAAGGCAAGTCATTAGGGAATACTTTGCTAAATTCAGACATCACTGGAATAGACTCAGTACATGGAGACTCTATCTCAACATACCTCATGTGAGCCAAATAAGCCAAACAACTCCGCTAGACAAATTTACAAGCCCTAAAGGAGGATATAATCTTAGCTTGCTTCGGCTTGTACACCCCTTCCCACTGTAATCTTTCCCTTCCGAGAATTTCTAGAGTGACCAACTTAGTATTACGATTTAATACAACATGATAGGGGGACAACCAAGTCATGCCTAAGATAATATAAAATATCAGTCATATCTAAATCTTCAAATCAGTTCAAGTCTTAAAACCCATAAACAATATAGGAAACGCACGATAGACGTGGGTGACTATGACTGACTCTCCAACTGGGGTAGAAACGTGGATAGGGGAATCAAGAACATCACAAATCATATCAAACTCGGACGCAAAACTCATGGATACATAACAGTAAGTGGAACCAAGATCAAACAACACATTAGCCATTCAGTCACAGACAACAATAGTACATGTGATCACCGCGTCAGACGTTTGTGCCTCATTCTTACACCGAAAAGCTACTTCCATGCCTGCTTGCACATTACCTCTGCCGGCACTACCATTACCATTTCCTCTACCTTCTCAACATCTCTGGTTACCTCCTCGCACACCTTGTTAATGCCCTCGATCATTATTACAATATAATGCTTTATATAGCTGTTGCACGAATTCTAGCACACGCGGTGGGGGCAATCTCTCCTCATGTGTCCAACTTCTCCACAATTCTATCAATTACGATCATAGGATGGTTTTCTGCGTGCAGAAAGTGCGACTCCTTGGCTATCTAGAAAATTATAAGATGAGTTTCCCTATTAGTTACCTGTAGAGACGAGCATAGCGGACTTAATTGGCTTGGCTGCCAGCTTTGACCTACCAGACCCCTCAAAATAGAAGCCCTGAAATTTTCCGAAATTATTTTCTCTCTTAGCCAACACCTTAGCCTGAATGTCTCGGCTCAACCCTTCCACTTTCTTCACATAGTATGTCACCTCATTAAACCCCCTTCCTGCAGAAGTTATACGAATAGATAACACTTGTAACTCAAAATTCAAGCCTCTAATAAACAACCATATTCTCTCCTCCTCTGTAGTGACATGCCACCTTTCTCTAGTGCATTAAGTTCATCCTTCTTGCGATCTCTCAAGCTCCTAGGCACATACTTCTCTAAAAACAAGACATGGAAATTGGGTCCAAGTAAGTAGAGGTAATGTAGAAGATCTGCACTTCATATAAGCTTTCCACCATTGTTTGGCCTAACCTTTAAGTTGGAAAGACACGAACTCAACCCCATGTTGTTGAACAATACCTAACTTATACAGCCTCTTGTAACAATCTAAACGAACTCATAAGCATCCTCAGTCTCAGATTCAAGAAATACTAGAGGCTTAATCTTCAGAAACATAGTCAACATATGATGCTCATTATCGTTCATCACAGAACCCAACATAGGACGAAATAACCCATCATTATGTCCCATATAACACGTCTTGGTCAAAGTGCTAGCAACATGAGGATTAGTAGGGACTTGAGCAGATGGAAGTATTCCCGTACCAGCCAAATCTTTCATGAATGACATGATCTGTTGATCTAACGACGGATCGATAGGATGGATTCTGGTAGCCTCAGCCTGCACTCCTTTCTCATGTTCAATTTTCTCAATATCTCCAACCTCGATATCCTCCTTTACTTCCTCATTATGCACGGGAGGGTTCTCATTCACATTAGCATTCTCAACCGATACCTCATTCCCAATAGTTTCTACTCGCCCACGACTTCTACCCCTATCTCTTCCTCTACCCTTACAAAGACCACGACCTCTCGCTGCAAGTTCCTTATTTGGAGCATTAAAGGGGGGCTGCGGGACGAACACCGTTGAACCTTGTATTAACAATCTTGACCCTAACTAGGATCACCTAAGTGATGTTACTTAGTGTAGGTGAGGTTATGGGACTTTACCAATGCATTGCACAAATAGCTCTTGAAGGGAGTTCTAGGAGGGAGTTCAGAGAGAAGAGTGAAAGATGTAAGATACCACTTCATATCAACGATACCAATTGGAATCAAGTTATAGCACGAAGGAGACAAGATAAATATAGAGATTTCCTAAAGTCCTATATCCTCTCGAATAAAAGTAAAGGTGTCCCCGTACCATTTCGTGAGACTCTACTAAACTCGTTTCGTTACATCGAGATCAATAAACTTAGGCTCTGATACCAACTTTGTCACAACCCAGACCATCATAATTTACACCCACACTATCCCTCCGGTTGGAGAACCACTACTACAACCCAAACCAAGCAACTAGACAAAATTTAAAGAAAATTAAGTTACAAAAGCAAGTTAAATAACTAACAAATGCGGAATTCAAATACCTAGAATCTGAAAGTCAATTTACCAAAACATCTAACAAGATCCATAAATCTAAACAAGAAGGGAAACATCCCCAACTAATGAACTATTCAACTATTTAAAACAATGTCAAACTCTGGAAACAGTTGACATAGATGAAAGAGAAATCCAAGGCAGCCCGGAAGATGCGGCTCACCCTTGTAGACAATACGATGATCTCTGGTCTCCTAAGAGAGGTCTTTTGATTGTCGCTTGAAGATGTCCTATACTCAACAAAAAATAAGAGAAAGTGCAGAATTAGTTCACAACCAGCGTGTAATGGTAGGATCATGCAGATTTCCCACTAGTGCAACATAAACAAGTCAAACAAAATTATAATCACATGCATATATATATATCAACATATTCAATATAATCATCATAAGAATAAACAACACATTTCACATGTTTCATAATATCATTTGTCCTCTTACGGAACCCAAACTTAAATAGTTAACTTGTCGGAATGTGGCAATCTGATCTCATAGTTGTGCCCAAACGGGGCAACCCGATCCAAAGTTATGCACAACGTGGCAACCAATCCCTGTTAGCTTGCCGGAACGTGGCAATCCTATCCCTAGTCACATACCACAATCACAATCACAAGTATATCATCAAGATCATACATTTACATCATGATTGCATTGCTACATCATTCATGTATCTTAGGCCTCATTTTTTTCATTAAGATTAAGAGGTCTGAATCGAATACACATCTGAATATCAAGATTTGCATGAAGATCTAGGTGTTTTAATCTCAATATACATCTGAATATTAAGACATGGTCTCTAAATTTGAACACTAAATAATTAATGTTGTTTGTTTTCAATATCTAAGTGAGCAAGTGAAATTGAACATTATATTACGAAAATATTATAAATTTTTCATGTTAACAAGATATATCTCTTTTGATAAAAAAAATTAAAAGTTTTAATAATCATATGATTTGGAGTGCTATTTTTCATTTAAAAACCTTGATAAACAACAATACACCAAAAATATTATTGCAACTAGTTCTCTTGACACACGTCAATACAATAAAATTATTAATATAAAAAAATACTTGAAAAGAATTATGAAAACTAACTAGTTTGAGAGGGGAAAAAAGATGTTTGATTGAGAAAAGAGAGAAAGAAAGTTTTTAGTTATGAGATAAAAAGGCATGCCCAAAGCAGAGAAACGACGATTTATTATTTGATAACTTATCAAATGAGTCTGAATGTTGTTAAGAGTCTCCTACAAATCTGATCCGTTCAGACCTCTTCAGACCCATTAAGAGGTTTTTAAAAAAAATAAAAGAAATGAACTTAATGGAATGAATCTGAAAGATTCAGATTCAGACCTAAAATCCAAACGTACTTAATGGGCTGAATCGGAATGATTAAGATTCATACCTCAATTAAGTGCTAAAAATGAGGCCATAGTTACAAAAAGTGTGATCAATATTGTAACATTCATATACATACAAGTATCACAATGAATCAAGAACATATATACATCACAAAATCATAAAAACACAACCATCACCTACCTCGAAAAAAGCTTGAAACCCTAAGAAACTTGATCATTCCCTTTCCGGATTCATTCCGCTTGGTCTTGGTCTACAAACGATTAATAACATACGAAAAACAATAAAAATCACTAATTACCCGGATTACTAACAATGCTCACAACACTTCATCATACCCATGATCCCTAGCATCTGGATTAGGGTCGTTTCCACCATAAAATTTATCAAGAAACCCTACCCTATAAATAATTACCCATTCGATTACATTCTGCGGATCGAAAAATGAATTCGGGGAATGAAATCCTTACTTTTATCCTCAAGAATGGTAGTTTCACGACCGGAGATCACCCCCTAGACGTAACCAGCGTCATCGTCTTTGGAGAGGACTAAGACTAGCCTCTTAGCATACGTCATAACATATCATAGGTTAAAAATGCGGAAGTATTAAAACTTTTCATACATATCTATATAGTGAGGTTTACATAGACCTCTCGCATACTACATAGTGAGTTCACCTAGACTCCTTGCATATGAAGCTTACATAGGCTTCTCGTTTAGACAACATAATCGATATATAAGAATTAGTCTAATACTTTGTCTCATATTGAACCATCTAAAACGAGTACAAATGTTGGACATAGCCAATACAAAGTCAATATGCCATTATATGCTTACATCAATATTTGAATGATAAAGGAATGAACAATGTCTTTATGACAACACAACTTCAAAGCTAGAGCATAGAAAAGGTAACATCCCCGAACATGAGGACCTACCAAAACTTGGAGAAAAGAGTCCAAGTCTTCTTCAATCGGCCTTCTAAGAACTCAATGACTAGAACCTACATAATTATAGAAAACATAGAAATATGGGTTAGTACACAACTTGTACTAAGTATGGAAGCATATGCACATAACACATTGAAATCATGCTGAAAGGGACATTTGTTCAAAACCATGCTAAGTTACTTTGAAAGGCCTTATGCACAGCCAAGAACACATATAATCCAATGATCACATATTCATTAATACAATACCATGTACAACACAAGACCAACATGATCAATAAGGTTAAGTGAACATGGATAGTAGCATATCAAGCGTATATCACCCAAGCAACTTCAAAATAATGTTATAACCACAAAGCATGTACAAGAGTTTATAACATTACAACATATACAAGACCCTTACTCATAACCAATTACCAAGCTTACAAGTGAAATTATCAAGTGAAGCCCCATAACCCTAAAAAATCAAGTAAACCTAACAAAGGATCACAAGAAATGTCCAAATTAGTATAACATAGCATCATTAATAGTAATCATCATATTTAGCAATGTAGATCAATAACATGTTAATAAGTAAAAACATCATATACGATCATCACATGTAAAGTCAACATATGCATATCATTACTCTATAAGAACATAAAAACAACCTCCTAGGACTTCCCTCAAGGCCAACTAGTGCAATCTATAGGTAGAGTCCCATACCCCTACCTAGACTAAGTAAAGCCCTTTAAGTCACCCTAATTAGTGTTCACTATGTTACTTTATTTTTACTTTTGGAAACATTTGCCTTAGCCGACATAGACCACATGATCTAAATGTGGAATCCGGTGTTATGAAACCCAACACTGAAAGAAGGAGGTCTACTTGCCAAGGTAGTACCAAAACATTAACATAGCATTCTAGGTGGATCCAATAGCTAGTATTCCTATGGGGGCAACATAGTTCAAGAACTAGGAGACATACTTGAGACCCTATTTATGCACATTTGCATTGTAATATCTATCCCAAGAGAACCATTGTGAACCTACCTTCCCACATTGGGAAGGGACACCTCTCATAACTAGTTTACTCGGTGCTAAGCTAATGTCTCTTTTCGAAATGTCTTTAAGCCTTTATTAAACGTCATAGCTTAGTATAGCCCATATGAGACTAACCCCTTGTATATTATTTCATTAGCTCATTAGGTATTGCATGAGAACTTCCTCTCAATACAACCCTCATATGTGAGATTAACACATAGTAAGGATTCAAGATCATAAGTTTTACCAATTCACCTTCACAAGCTTCCTTCCATGGTCTTACCATCAACCAACCATATTCATCCATTAATAGAATTAATAACATCATAAAATAGTAATCAACACAAGAACTAAGTCAATTCCATCATAACTAACAAATTCAACATTAATTCATAACCTAGGGTTAGGAAAATAGGGTCAATTCATGATCTCTTCCACAAAACTAGGTCTAATATCAATAACTACCCTAACTAACCAATAATCAGTCATGATTCATCTGTAATAATCAAAAGAAAACAAGAACAATTCAATTTGAAAGCACAATTTTGGATTAAGAAAGAAACTCGTGTTTTTATCAACTTTTGGAAACCAATTTGAGGAACCTCTTGGGGAAAGGAGTCCCAAGAGTGAAGAGCTTCCATACCTTAAGAATCCTTCAACATTTAAGTAGAGAAATTTGAATTCTTTCATCCTTAATGCCTTTTGACCTTGGTCTTCAATAGTGTTCTTTGGGGAGAGAGAAAGTAGAGAGAAGGAAAATGATTTTGAGTTTGCGAATTGAAGAGTGTTGGGTTAGTTAATAAGGGTTAGACCTTTTATAGTCCCTTTACTAACTTAATTAATGACCCCCTGACCCCTAAATAATTAACTAACCAACTAACAAATAAATTAACTTAACTTAAAATTGGACAACGAAACACAGACTCAACCTACGAGACCTCGACCTACGGTCCGTAAGAGCATCGACGCCACCGTACTGGCAAGGCGTCGATGAGTTTAGAGAGTATGATTTAGGACCTTTTGAAAAATATCTAAGGATGTACAAATTACCACCATCGACGGGTCGTAGACCATAGATGGCTCATCGATTGGTCTGTCGTTTGGCCACTGTCAATTAGACAGCTTTTGGTCAAATGCAAGGTCCTCTTCAAGGACCCCTCGGGTGGTCCTTGGGGAGTCGTACCCAAATGTTTCAACCCTAAACACACTCTAATACATGTTTAGTACCTTCCTACGAATTTTCATTGAATTCTGACTCTTAAAACCCCCTAAAATATGCCAAGACACAGTAACCTCTATTTCACTAGTCTTCGGACGTCATGGACGTTCCTTGACGTTGTGACTCTAAAACTTTGTAAATGTTTAAAATACACTATTTTAGGTCTTAAAACAGTATTACAAGGACTAGTTCATCATGTGAGACTGTAGATTAGGTCATGAACTTTCGGAGTATTATATTATCCCCTCAATACTAGCAGCCCGACTAACAACATATATAATCAACATGAGTTACAACTCAAAATGGGTGCTTCACAACTACATTCAACATATAAACATTGCATTTACCCTTAGAAACTCAAAACACCAATTACCACATATAAGAGCTCAACACCACATCAAGAGTCACTAATGCCAAAACTTCTTCCAAAATACATCAACATGCTCAATAATATTTCATGCAGACAAATAAGTGCAAATCAAGGAAAAGAGCATTTTTCCATGAAAACTCATTTTAGCATAAAACTTTTACCATAGGTATTGTTAGGAGGGCAGACTATTCTACCTTAATTTTGTGTAGAAATCAACCCAATCCTAATGACAGTCAAGTCCCACTCAACTCAGTCTTTCACAGCCTATTCTCCCTAAGGTTCAAGAACGTTTTTCTTCTTTATGCCTTAGATTATTTTCCGAACTTTTACTTGAAATCACACACAAACGTACGGGCAAACCCAACCTTTCTATTTATAATCAAAACAATACAAAGGACTCACTTGTTGAACAACAATTCTGCCCAACTTTCGACTTCGACTTCGACTTAAGGCACAATCACAAGTCGATTGCTGCCTTAGACACTTTTTAAAACTCTTACGTTTTATTCTAAGTGCCTTGGTAAAATTCCATACTTCCTCTTCCCTCTTTCACCTTTAGGATAACAATTCTATCCCAAAATTTCTCTGCAAAACGTTCAACACCAAGACTGCCCATTTATAGACCATGTGGCAGCCTTGTGTTTTACATTGCATAGTGTTGTGACACATGTTCTACACTTGTCAAATGTTTAGCCTACTAAAATATACTTCAGTTGACATCCCCAACTGATAAGAAACATTCAAAATTCGAATTCAAAATGCATACAAGAGATACAACAAATCTGGACACAAGCGGTTACAAAAAGGTAATCGCCGCATGTGCTTGGCATGTGCCCTTGTTGACTGGATTTCGGTCCCTTTACTGCATTTTCCTTCAACATTTTTGACTCCAATACAATTTCTAAACATTGTATAGTCAATGCCTCATCAAATACCACCCGAATCCATCCGTACATTTTCGATGCCTGCGCACCACCGACGCCCTGCCGCTGCCTGTCGCTGCCTTGCTTTGGCAATGTTTACTTTTAACCCACTCGTGCCATTTCTTGTTTTCTTGTTCCGTTTCATTCACAATTGACATTGCTTCGATTTAGCTCAGCTCAATTTCCCCGCATTTGACCAGACCATGTGATTTTCACATGCCAACCTTGCCCACAACCGATGTTGGCCATTGTCCAAGTGATGCCATGGGCTGTTGTTTTGCCAACACCCATGTCATGTCTTGACACTGTCTTACCAACATATTTTGAACCCATTTGACCATGTCAACACTTTGCTCACACAATTACATGACTGATTCCACCCGCATTTTGGCTTTTGACAAAGTCATTCATGCTAACACTTTGCCACGCCCATGCCTATGTCGAGTCATTTGGTCAGGACCCTTACAAACTTCCCCCACCTAATGAAACTCGACGTCCTCGTCGAGGACATCATTCATCTGACCCTGTTTGGGTTCCAAACAAGGATCATTCCCTGTCCATCATCTTCATCTTCAACTAACGCCAAATAATTCACTTTTGACGTTTCTGCCTCATTATTCTTTTCCCTCTCCAATTCGGCAGCAAGTATGCCATTCAGTTTCACTTGCACTGGACAGTTCCTTTTCAAATGAGGACCCCTACAAGTAAAGCATCCTCCAAACTTTCCCTTCTGTTTTGGAAAAGTAGACTCCCCTTGCCTAGTTTTCCCGCCTTCATCTTCCTTTTCGGCAGCTTGGCCCTTCCCATTTTTCTTCCACTCCTTCCCCTTGTCTTGCTGTTTGAAGTGCGAAGAAAACCTTGGGTCGTCACCCTCATCGAAGTCAGCCAACTTGTCTGCTGCCACTATGACAGAATTGAGAGTTTGGACATTCTGTCTCATTAACTCTCTTTGTGCCCATCGTTTCAACCCGCTTATGAAATAGTGTAACTTGTCCTCCTCGACCATGTTGCCTATGTTCAATATTAAGGACGAAAATTCCGTGATATAAGCCCTCACAGTACTGCCTTGTTTCAAACGTCGCAGCCCATCTCTTGCCAACCAAGACGATTTGCTTGGAAGGAATTGAGTTTTCAGTTCTTTCTTCAACATTTCCCACGTTTCAATTTGTGGCAAATTCGAATTTTCAACTTCAGCAACCCCTGTTCTCCACCAAACCTTGGCATCATCACATAAATACATTGTTGTGACTGACACCTTTTCAGCATCTTGAACCTTCGCTGCCTTGAAGTACTTTTCGATATCCCAAAGAAAGTTCTCCAATTCCTTGGCACTTCTCACACCATTGTAAGCCTTAGGTTCTGGAACCTTTAACCTTATGGGGACAATCGTTCCTTGCAACGCCCGACGAAGAAGAAGAATTTCACTATGCAG